>OX463849.1:28322550-28888288 GCA_949825065.1 Odontocerum albicorne | reverse complement strand
ATCTTACATTCATTTGATTTTTATATGCAATCTAATTAAAGCTGAAGAACATTTTTACTTCATAATACTTGTACTTATATTTATTTTAATTCCATTATTGCTATTTAATGTTTCCTAGAATCTGCCATGCCTAAACAATTAATATGTGAAATAAACTTACTTTCATTTTATTTTTATGATTATTACAATTTAAGCTGATAGTATTTTTAATTTATAAAACGTGTGTATTCATTTCAATGTTTGAATATAAATTTTTTATATTTTTTTGCTTTTTCACTTCATTAAATAAATAAAGTGATAAGTTTTTGTAAACACACTGTTACTCACACTATTGCAAAATGACTCTTCTGGCTGAATGATCTATAATTCCCGATTTGCGCAGAAGTTTTAAAATAAATTTAAAGAATGAAAGACATTATTATTATATCAGTTTTTGAATGCTTAGTAAGTGGGCAGTTAGCTGAGATAAAGAAAACAAACGGAAATATAATTTGGCGATATTTTGTTATATTTTTAAATAAAAATATATCATCAATATGTTACGGGATATTGACACGTAGTATGAAATTGTTGAGTTAAATGTCCTCAGTGAGATACAGGCAAAAGCCTAGTTTATTGGGGACACGACAAAGGAAAGGCAACAAACCCAGATCCATTAAAATTGTGTGTACAATTTAAATTGTCTCTTATTTTTTTCGCAAATTATGTACATTTCTTGTCATGTGTAAAATAAATAATAAAAAATGTATTAAAAAAATAAGGTTTTTTGGTTGTTCGTTTTTTACAATAAAATCCCTGTAAGCTGTTCGCAAAACAACACATTGTAACACGATATGCTGTTTTGGTGTGCTTTTTACTATTATAACATCCCAATATGCTGTTATAGTGTCATTTTTATTGCTATAAAAGCCCGATATGCTGTTTTGATGTACTTTTTACTACTATAAAATCCTGATATGCTGTTTTGGAAATCTGGCAACCCTGTGCAAGGCTTTACTGGTATTACTCTGTGGCAGTTGGAAACTAATTGATTATGGAAATGAACGCGGCTCGGCCTTGCAGATAGGACTCGCCGGAGATATTTCACGGATATCATGAAATGGCTTAAAGAAATTCCTCTGTCCAACGCATTTCTAATAACATGTAGCCAGGTGACGTTTTGCATATTTTGCGACTTGACTACTGTTATATTCGACTAATTACATTGACTGAATAGCACATTTAGTACCATTTTAGCTAGTAAATTAATTGAAAAATCTTCAATATGATTGTACCCGGTGCTAATTGAAGCGAAATTTTCTGTGAAAGTACTAACTATTTGCTGGACCGTTTGAACTCCAGACCTTAAGCCGATTTATAAATATATTTACCGTGCTGCAAGTCATTTTCCTTCTCCCGTGACTTCGGACCTTAAATCCATCGTCGCTACTATTATTTTCGCACTCGGGTGTATCGCTACCGGAGGTGGACTCCCTTTGGCCACTTCTTTCTTCGTCACTACGTAGCGCTCATAAAATAATAAAGAAAATTTGGATATTCTAGTGTAGATCGCATTGAATGGGGAATTAAACAGCCTGGTGCTTGTGGAATCGGTCTAAGCTGTATAAAAGCGAAGTATGGCCATTGAATGAAGACTGATACATAAATGCCGAAAAGATTGATGGATATGTGTGCATGGCGTAGAATATCTGGTATTACAATGTATGATACAATAAGAAATTATTGGATAAAGGAAAACGTTTTGTTAGACATGGATGTTAGAAGTAGAATTGAGAAAGGGATCTTGACATGGTTATGCCACATTGAGAGAATTAACATAATGTTAAAGTATATATATCTTAAATTAATGGAGAAAGAGGAATAGACAGACCGACGAAAGAGTCGGAGGGGATATTTGTAGAAATTTTAATTGAGAGTAAGATTAGAAGTATGAGACACTTAAGGTCTTATCAATTTTTTTCATCACATATGAGCACTGCACACATATACTACACTACACTACACCTAAAGCTGAATGTGCTACTATAACATATCTGAAGATTTACAAAGGTTTCTTTGTAGTTCATCTTATCTTGGTAAGTATTCTGCGTTTTTCTTACCAAATGTTTTTCTAAACATATGCAGACACGCGGAAGTAACTAATCTAATGACCACAGTCACCACCTTCCTATCTTTACACTCAACTTATATGGTATACTCATATATTGATTTTGTGTAAGTTAACCTGAAAATAATGGTGGGTTCGAATCCCGAGCAACAGCGCTCTTAAGAGATCTGTTCTCTAGTCGTCGCTATATATTGTACATTGTCCTTTTACTTTTGTTATTATGAAACAAGAGAGCATGTATGTCGAGATGTACAAAAGTGTTCTTCTTCTTCCTAGTGTCATGTCAGGTCCCCCCAACTTTGAATATCACCTGAGAGTAGACATCTTTGTCAGATAATCTAAACATGAAGTTTCATGTTTAGATTATCAACAAAAGTGTTACCGAATATATTTTCTTCGTGACATCGAATGAGAATGCCTCGTTAGATATCAAAGAAAATAAATTAATTTCTATTTTTAACAATATTCTGCTAGTAAAATTCCTACTTGGTCCTAATAAGTTTTATAATAACCTGTACTTGCCGATGTTAAGTTCTTCATATATCTTTAAATACTCGTATATAAAATAAAACCTGGATCTCTTTCTCATATGTATGTCAAATTTATGTATTTAGTTGATTAGTACATACACACATACCTCGCTTTACGGAAGAGATAAATATGTTACGTGTCTGAAAAATCGACCTCAAATCGAAATTCCGTGTACCGAATTATTTATTTCTGTATATGTATTATAAACCCATATTCAATAGGCATAACGAGATCCATGAAGATAAATAATGAATCGATAAATTATATGAGAACATTTTTAAGTGTATGCTGAAATATGTAAACAGAGAAAACATATTCATTTGTAATACAATGATAAAAAAATTACAGAATGTAGAATGAAGAATTAGAAGATTCCATATCAGAATCAATAGATTGGAAATATCCATAAATAAATAGCTACATTTGCATATTTTTTCTTTTCCTCTGCAAGCTATTTACGATACACCTATACACAAGTATATTATCATTTTTTTCAGGGAAACTTTAAAACGTCTATCTTCATCGGGATCATTTTAACCTCTTCAGACGTGGCGTCTATTATAATGGACAAAGA
Organism: Odontocerum albicorne; assembly: GCA_949825065.1. Lineage (NCBI taxonomy): Eukaryota > Metazoa > Arthropoda > Insecta > Trichoptera > Odontoceridae > Odontocerum > Odontocerum albicorne. The sequence goes on along the minus strand of OX463849.1, from coordinate 28,885,076 downwards.
GTTCATATGCACTTTGTAAACAACTTTTTGGTATATTCATGTTCCCAATAATAACAAATTAAGTGTAGGATACTGTATTATCAACTTTGAACGTTTTGGGCGCCATCTATCTAAATTAATGCGACATAATGTTGCATTTTGTGTAAATAATACACTCACAAGCAAGAATATGTTTTATAAACCTTAGAATGAATTCAGGTCTGAACAGGTTAAATTATAATTAAACCTCGTTTTCAAAACATGAAAATACATCGACTAATTTTGATAATGTTAAAATAATTCTCGAGAAATCTTTAGTTTGTTTTCCGTGTCACTTAAGGGTGGACCTTAGTTAGTTTCGCGCAAATCTTCATTTGAATTTCAATTTTAAAATATCACATACATAATTTTTTTCCGTAAAGGGAATTCATTAATTGTTTTTTTTTTTCGATTTCGTTATACCGAAATTTCGTTACAAGAGGTTTAGGTGTATATATTTTTCAATGTGAATGAATGGACGATGCGATGCAAATTTTTCGCACGACTCTAGTGCGAGGAAAGGTATAATAAACACCTCGATGTGATGGCTGTTCCTTAATTGCTTGGGATTTCCAGCCCATGAAAAAACGAATCCTGGACTGGACTTCATTTGCATTGTCTCGGCGAGACGATAGATTCATTGCTGAGCTAGAAGTAGGGTTAGCAGATACATAAATCAAATGTGATTTAAATCGAAAAAATATACAATTAAAATGAATGACTGATGCGAATTGTATGTATACATAATAAAGACCGCGATGTAATTGTATGTATACATAATAAAGACCGCGCAGACTGATGGGGATGCTTTATCCCCATCAGTCTGAGAGCTTACTATCTCCTTCGATAGCCAAATTGGTTATACGGTTTCTTCTACAGTCTTGGAGAGTTAAAATTTGTACGTCGATGTCTTCCAACAAGGTTATTGAAAAGGGATGCCCAATTTATATGGATCTGGGTTTGTTGAGCATACTTTTGATGTGGTTAGCTTTGTGTATGTAATCGATTGAGATTTGAATATTTGCAAGGATGTGAATGTTTCAGCCGAGTGTTTTAGTATTTAGGACAAATATGTAAAACTTGTGATTAAGGGATGAGAGCACTTCGTTACAGGCCTTGCCTAATGAAGTGGTTCTCTATATCAAAATGATGTTTATTTTTGTTATATGGTTGTACTCGTCAGTTTTCCTTTCCATTTAAAGGATGTGAATTGTAAATGTTCGCCATTCTATTAAAACGATGTAAATCATATAATGTTCATGTGGCGTGGAATGGTCTGCCACTTAGTGTTTGAGAAATGGGTGACATGTGCAGCTTTAGGAAACACTTGAAGACAACAGCAGAATAAAGAATCAGTTGTACGAAATACCTTCCAACCAACCAGACAAATGCGAAAACTGAAAGTGAAAACCACATTGAAATCCTTTTTAAAAAAATGGAACGGGAATCAAACACGAGTAGAACATTTTTGAGAGGTGTCACGAGAGAATGCTTTTGGCATAACTGTAGTCATAAAATATCATCATTGAAGAAGATTTTATGTTTGGAAAGAAATTTGATAACCCTAGAGCTGTACGAGTAGTCTACTACTCGTAGATATGGAGATTTCACGCTAATTTCCATGGTCTTGGACTGACCCCTGCTGCGCGCTGCGGGTTTCCATCGGCTCAGCAGTCAGACAGATCGATATTAAATTTAATTCCATACCATCCGTGTACCTATTATAGTCGCCATCGCTTTTTTGTTGGGTTTGCTCGTCTATTTACGACATTTATATTATAATTTTGCGTCATATACAGGGTGGTCCATACGTCGCGCTCTAATCCTCCTATTCAAGGCATTGTTTATTGTATTTCAACGGTCAAATATTTTTTTAGAAACAAAATATTAAAAAAAAATAACAACGAATAGAATTTAACATTGAAATGTAAGTAGTGTTATACAATAGAAAAACAAATCAGTATAAGACAAACAACACAATAAAGCAAACTTATACAATTCAAACAATTCATTCCAGCAAGAACTTCTTTACGCCAGTAGTCAAAGTCTCATGAAAATCCGTACAGTGCCCATATTGATTGCCAAATCTGTACAGTCTTGTTATACAAGAGTTGTCATCGTTCGTCGTTGCCGGGCCTCGTAGTCGAGGATCCTTTCGCCAGCAAGAGTTGTAGATATAATTAGTGGCAACTATTTCAGTATGGTGCAAAACATTTTGCCAGGTGGACCTACAAGGAACTTGTAAAATGATAAACCGAGTCAGTTCTGAGCTATTGAAATACAAACTGACAATCATAGATAATTGTAATTTGTTTTATCAAACATTGTTTATTCCCCTTTTTGACAAAAAGTAGAATAAAAAAGTGTTTGGTAAAACAAATTACAATGTCTTTAAACCTCCACAATGTTAATGCCTTAACTTTAAATAATATATAAAATCTTAGATAATATTGTGAGTTCAAACATTTTTCTTCTGTCAGACGTTGTAAGACTCATCACTTCCAACAATAGAGCATAGTTCAACTCAGTTATTGGGATCTATAATATAAAGTTTTTAAATCGTAAAAACTTCTACTGTATGCTTTAGTTTTTTTCAAGATGACATTATAGTGGGATGATACTATTACAAATTATTCAAAATTGTTCCTACCAGAGAAGTATACAAAATTTCAATGGTATGGACCTTGTAGTTTCAATTCTTGCAGAAACTGAATTTAATACGGAAAGAGGTACAAATCGATTCCTAAGATTCGTTGCATTGTCCTTCGAGACATTCCTAGTTGAGCCGAACGTCGTCTGGTGGAAGTTGTTTGATCATCAGCAACACTCTTTTGTACTATTTAGATATTCTGGTTAGTTTATGGTCTTCCGACTGGTCCTTGCTGTCGAAAATATACAATCAATCTCTTTATCGTCAATCTTGCTCCATCAGTAAAATGACGTCGATTTGCGCGTTGCGTTCAAATAATTGCGAAATAAAATCGCATCACTTTCGTGCATTGTGAAATTACTTAATTGTTGTGAAATTCTCTATAGTAAAATTTAAGATTAATTGTGAAAAATATCTTATTTCCTCGTTGCCGGGTTCTCCCTCTATTGGTGGGGGTGTATCTCGACCGGAAGGATATTATGCGATAAGCCCAGACCTGTTGATAGCTTCTCTCTTAAATTTAATTTCTTTGGCGTTATTTAGTTATTTATTTAATTTACAATACAACAGTGTCTTTTACATACAAATGCACGTAAGACAAGTTAATACAAATACTTAAAATTATTGACAAATATACAAAAATTTATCTTAAACTAACATGTAGATACAAAAAGCAGTAACAAAGTAATTCATTACAAGTATTTAATATTAATATGTATATTTAAATTCAATATATAGGGACACTATATGGAGAAACAAACACATGCTAACCGAAAGTAAGGTCAGGATATATAAGACATGCGTCCGCTCCATCATGACATATGGGATAGAAGCGTGAGCCGATACCAACAGGACAAAAAACCTTTTCAAAGTGGCGGAAATGAGAACCCTACGCTCCATCGCAGGCAGAACTCTTAGAGATCGGATCAGAAATGAGACGATAAGGTCTGTCTGTGGTGTTGAAGACATAGTGAGGTGGGGAAGAAACATAAGGCGCTTCTGGAGGGATCAAGTGGACCGCATGGAGGATACAAGACTGGCAAGAATCGCTCAGACTGAAAACCCTAACAGAAGGAGATTACCAGGAAGGCCGCCGAAAAGGAGAAAGAACAGCTGGACATCATCATCCCAGGACAGCCCACCGTCACAAACAGGTCATACGACCTAAACCAAGAGGAAGAAGAAGATATTACAAAATATCAGCAAATTTAACCAAGTAGACAGACTTACGTAATTGTGGAACACTTATTTTATAGTAGTAAAGAACTTAAATTTGGTAATATAGTAGTGGAACAACGGTTACATAGAACAAGAAGAATTAGATTTTTCGAGAATTTTATGGATATATCTCGAAATTTAACAAACATATGAGATACATATGCAATTTCAGAATACATTTATATATGTTCATACTATGTTGCTATCAATAAATTTATTTTATTCAAATTACCCGAAGTACAAATAAAAAAAAACTAAAAAATATGAATGTTTAAAACTGGACCGCAACTGATGGGCCACTCTGTATCGAAATTATATTCGTTTTGTATCGAAAGAAGATCTTGTAAACATAATTCAACTGATTTACTTTACGATCTCAATAAATCCATTTGGAAACAGATTGTTAAAATCTACATTTCTCATTTGTTATACGTTTGGGTGTTGGTATTTATTTTGATAACAATTTATGTTGTTTAATAAGCATTTCGGAGATATTTGGTTATTGTATTGGAATAGCGTGTATATTTTGATTCAGAAGTTATTACACTTTCGGTCCTTATTTGATTCTGTAGTAATCACACTTTTAGACCTAATTTAGTTTGGTAATTATTACACTTTTGGACCGAATTTTATACGATAGTTAACATATTACATTTTATTTGCTAGTTTTGACATTTTCAGACCTTATTTGATCCGATACGATAAACTATTTTGAAAAGCAGGATCAAATCAAATATCACTATACAATCGGAAATATTAATAAACAAATCACGTCTGGTAGCTATATCAGCGTCCGAGTGAATCATTTATAATGCTTTGTATATATTACAACCTTGTGGAATTATTGCCATGTGGCAATCTTCTCCAACGAACAACAAAGATGTCTATGAGACCTTAAGTGAAAATTGATTTTTTTTATCTCGATTCTAGAGGGAATTGAACCCGCAACCTCCGAATCGGAAGACAGGCGTTATACCAACTAGACCACGGATGCCGTCAAAGTGTCAAACTGTCGCTTGCGAATAGGCCACTGAGTGGTGGCTAGTCACATTTACTGAATTGATTTTGCGAAAGATACCGCCTGCCAGTGTAGGCTGAATAATGAGAATATGGATCATGTGCTTTTCGGTTGCCCTTCAAGTGATATATTTGATTTACTGTTTTTACTGTAATGTTGCATTTGTTTCTTTCCCTCTAAAGAACTTTTCGACTTGTAGGTCGATTAGAAACTTATTAAAATTCAATCAGTGAAAGCTTACATAAAGAAAAGCTTACCTAAAACGAACTAAAAATTATTTAAAAAAAATTTCATTTGACTATTTTTAACTTGACTTTTTATAAGATACTTTCGTGCTATAGTTTAAAAATCATACTTTACAAAAAAATATATAACTCAATAGTTGTCTAGTTAACACAAAAAAGGTAGTGTTAACTAGAAAAGTGATAATAAATTATAAGTATTTAATTTCTTTTTTATTAATTGACTACTTTGACGTTTCATCCATCCTGACTGCTGTGGTTTTCCCCAGGAAATGTATCACACAAGAAGTCTTTGTTCCCTTTAAACCACAGTATTGATTCTGTATCAAATTTGACAATGTTTGAGATTGTAAACATTCGCACTTGTCAAAATAACAGGAAAATAGAAGCAAAAAAACAAACACCTAACATAGTTAACTGTTTCTTCCTGGATACAAATACGACAAAACGTCATTGAGTATAGATGTTGAAAGTGGCAGAAAAATTCTGCAAATGTTTCTAAAACATCACGTTACGTAGAACAGGGTTCCGTCCATAAATTTAAGGTTTCCTCAATAATTTTAGTTGAAAAATTTATGAATTCCTCCACCATAATATCAGGTGATGTGTATATAGTTTCGGGTTCAGTGTTTGTTCAACATTGTTGAGTATAAAGACAGGCAAGAGAAAGGTGTCTTTTGAGATGGACAGACCAGTTAAAGGAGTTAACAGGATCCTCTGTAAGCGCTTCATTCAACATGGTCCAGGACCGGGAGGGATGGAGACTGGTGGAGCACCGAGTTGGAGGCAAAGCGATGCTCAGTATTGAGCGCGTGATAAAGAAAACTGGTACAATTGTAAACCAAACATCGAGAAAATCTAAAAAGATAAAATGGAAGGTGGGTTTTGAGTTGACATGCAATAACTTGGTAATTTTATAGTTCGTGTCCGGGAGACAACAATGGGATATGGTGTAATATTACCATCGGTACTTCGGGATTCGAATTACTGAAGTAGGCACATAACTTGCTGTTCGTCGTCTTACGTGTTAGTAATACTACATCACGCTAACACGTCATAATTTAATTATATTACGTATTCATTGTATACAAGTATAATATTTGTAACCTTTTTTTAATGGTCGATAAAATACCATACATTGTAATAAAATAAAATGATGGTTTCGAGTCCCGAGTTAGAGCGCCCTTGGGAGTTTTCTCTCTTGACGGCGCTCTTTTAACTCTTGAATTGAACTTATATCTAGTTCATAAACATAGCTTTTCTGTCCACATATAGTTTAAGTATTGATTTGTATTAAAAATCATAGAAAATCGGGTTAATCAATTTTAATTAGGCTCTCCGCGTAATTTAGTAAGGCCTTCGTCGTTGCTGGGGTCGTTGTACTCAAGTATCCCTTCGCTATTCAAATTTCAATTCAGTTGGAAAGCGAAACTGTGCCGTGGAGTTTGTTGTTTATGTGAATGAGTCGTTGCACACCAGCAAACTAACCGGCCACGCCGCTTTACTAGATCCGATGGCATACCTGAAATGAAACGAGTTCTTAACGAACAAATCGTGGTATAAATATTTACTTAAGTTATTGGGGAAAAAATAAATAATTTTCCCACTCATCTTACATGTTATGTAGCACGTACAAGAATTTTGCATTAATAACATGAAAAAACATTATTTATAATATTTTCTCTCGTTTTTGCGCACAACCTTATTTGTCGATGGTCAGGAAAAAAATCGAGTTATTTAATATTTTTGAGCAAAGTTCATGATATTCGTATAAGTAATATTATCCATTTCTTTAATGTTGCTAGTAATTTAAATAAAATAATGATTTATCGAATATCTTGGTACTGAAGCTACAATAATTTCAGAAGCTGTTAAAATAAATTGTCGAAAATCAAGTTGGGCATAAAAATATTTAAATAACCGGAGGTTATTGAGTTGTTGCCATAATCAGGACTAATAAATAATTGATACTATATTTTTTCATAACATACATACATATACATACCATCACGTCATTTCCCTGTCGGGGTAGGTAGAAACGACAGAGCACCACACTTTCCTAACTCGATACGGATCGTTAATCTTCTCCACATCCATATCTTCTTAAAACCTCTACGATTTCTCTGACTGTTTATACGTAAACTCGTATATTACACTGAAAGTGGATTTTAAAGTGAATGTAAATTATAACTAGTGAACCTTCGCTTAAGTAATTAGTGAATATGGAAGAAAATTTCTGTCGTGGGACATGTACGGGGTTAGCGGTAGAATGCCAGAACCTGACGATGCCTACCAGGATCTCTGACGTTAGAAATCATCCCGTTGGATTTGTTCGCTACTCGCATATCTGGCTGATTCGAGCGACGCAACTTATGGTGTATCAGAGGGGCGAAGGGGGAACTCACGCAAACCCGAAACTCAACAACTTCTCAAATACTTACTCAACGTATACACATAGAAATATTTCACACACAGATAACATAAGTGAAGAAGGTTATCCCGGAAATCACTGGCATAAATGACGAAATATGTGGGACACACGTTAACATTTTTGAAAATCACCCGTATAACTCTATTTATTATTAAACAAATCACGTCAGGCAGCTGTACCATCTCTCGAGCGAATTAAGTATAAGGCTTTGTAATAACTTTAACCCTGCGAGGTTACTGCCATGTGACAATCTCGTTCAACCAACTAGAAATATATTTATTAGACCTTAAGTGAAAACCAGCCTAAAATCCCCTTTTTATTCAAGCGGGAATTGAACCGACAGTCTCCGTCTCGGAAGACAGGCGTTGTACCGACTAGGCCGTAGAGGTCGTAATCGAAATCGTTCTTGTACATACTTATTTATAAATCTTTGGGCACCCTCTGGATGGCGCTTCTTAGCAAATGCTTAGTCTGTCACCAAACGCGGCACTGGCTGCAAGCCGTTATAACTTATGTTGCATACGAATCACAAAATAATCTACCGCTTCGACCAGATAGATAAAGCAGTTCTTGGAAACAATGATCGATACAACCAGAACAATGAGGGGATATCAACTAATAGCTCTCGCGACATTCCTGTAAGCGACCTGAGCCATTCAGAGAACATTACTCTTAGCAAGAAGGCTGTTGAAAATGTGTAGCCATGATACGGTTATGATAGGCTATACCTTGTAATTGAATATGATTGTCAGTCATATTGTGGATGAAAGATGTCTGTGCGTGTATTGGTTTATTGTGTGCAAGCTGTTACACTTCAGCAACAGATAGTCTTGATACATCAAGCCAAAAGTTATGATAAATATTACATTTCTATGGCAATCGACAGCTTTAATCTACTAAAGCCTTTCTGTAAAGCAGAGTTTTATGTAGCGCATTTTTTGCTTTATGATATTCAGCATATAAGCTACAGAAGTTTTTTTTAGAAGTTAAACGGTCTAAAAGTAAAACCAGCCCGGAAGTGAATCCACCAAGAATCAAACCTTGGGCGCCCGCTTCCTTATTGTGAATGCTAGCCGTTGGAAACGTGTGCGGTGAACTTTAATGGTCGATTCTAGGGACGTCAACACAGTGGCGAAATTCGCATGGCTAAGGGGTGCGACGACAAATTTTTTTTTTTTAACTGGTCCTTAATTACGCCACATCCTGTATGAGTGTTTAAGATGAACAGAGAAGTATTGAAATGGTTCGATCACGTAGAATGAATTAATGATGAAATATTTACAAAAGTGATCTATACAAGTTGTAACAAGAAGGTACGAAACATTTGGGAAAACCTAGAAAAAAGTGGCGCAGCACAAACAAGTATTGTTTGTGTTCCCCACATGATGAGGTGAAAGCCTTGAAACCGGTAGGGTTATACCGTTACAAAAAATGGAATAAACAGTGTTTGATAAAAACAAATTTCGTTCGAGACGTTCGTTCTTTTGGTTCCTCCACTTGATTCTCAGCATCCGACATCACTACCACATCTCAAAGGAATTGATTCTTGCAAGTTCTCGGGCATTTATTACCGGTATATTTTTTTTAAAGGAAAAGTAAGAAATCAGCGTTGTTTACTTTACAATGAGTTGCCGAAAATTTGCAACTTCTTAGAGAGAAGTGAGACGGTCTGCGGTTATTTCGACTCTGAATAATGTGCAGGAAGTGAATCACTGTGTGACAAAGGACAATAACAATATACTGGTTGTTACGTTGTACAAGTGTATTTATTGTATCATACTCGTATTATATATATTATTACTTGTATACAATAAAATCCTCCCCTGCACCATCCTTTCCTTTCCTTTTGATTGATGATATCTCACTTTATATGAAAAATAATGTTCGGGTGATTGTCTTTGTGGGGTTCGTGGGCATGTTCTCATGTATATGTTTATGGATTTCGTGAGGATGGATAGTCATTTGAATGATTTATGCGACCACGTAACTTGCTTCATTTACTTTTTGTCTGGTTGGTTGGAAGAGATTGCCGCCTGGCAATAAGCCCGCCAGATTGTATTGCAATAAAAGTGTTAAATAAATAAATAAATACAATCTGGAGGGCTTATTGCCATGTGACAATCTCTTCAAATTAACCAGAAATATGTCAAAGAGTGTTTAAAGCAGGCCTGACCATCTCAAATCGCCCCACGGGCCGCACTGACGACTTCAAATTATCTAAGGCCGCACGATTTGAATAATAATAAGAATAATTGCAAATTTTGTTCCAATATATTTTTCGATATCTGGCTTTACAACGAAATTCGTACTCTTTTTTTTTTGAAGTGATTGGTTTGAATGCTGAGGTACACAGAAAGTGTTCAATCAGTGTAAATCTGAAAAAAAAAAGGAACGATACAACTAGATATGAAGAGAAAACATGTATTGAACCGACAACAAAATGTATTTGTATGGTAATATAATGACTTAGAATTCTAAGTTATTAATTCCTAAATATATTTATATGGAAATAAAAAATATAAAAAACCTTCGTCATATATGACCGCGCTTTGCATGTGGCCCACGTGCCGTGGGTTTGCCTCGTATGTATGTCATTGGAGGAATATTTCCCCCATTAAACATCCATATGTATACCTGAACAACATCAGATGGACAGACAAGGAGATAGACCTCTTTCTCATCAGGCGTTAAGTCAAAGAGCCCTTATGATGTGCAAGCCTGCAGTGGAGCAGATATACATATGATGTTTAACAAAGCTTTGAAGCCATTCTGTTTCATGGAGGATTGATTTATGCAAACCAGAGTCCGTTCAATATAATTGATGGTTGGAGGGGCAGCTAATACAGTCTTTTTTATGGTTTGATAGAACTCAGCAAGTGCATGTCTAGATAGTAAATGTTTGCGCAATGTCCTCTCTGCCTACCTCGACAGAGAAATGGCCTACTAGTATGTATATGTACAATCGTTTTGTTTTACTAGTTTTTTTATCAATGGTTTTTAATACTCTAAATAATAGTTTTTTTTTAATAACGTAACCTTTCATCTAACGATTGGCAGCAATCGACGAAACTCTTGTCTGGTTGAAATACTCGTATATTGCCGTATAGGCAATAAACTCGCAATTTGCACATTTCACAACAAAGTGTTTAAATAATAAGAACAGACAATATTATAAATTATGGCATGTTTAATTATCTCAACATGGAAATGCAATCATATCAATTGGGTACTCATGCTTAAAATATATCTTCTGACTATGGACCAGGACATCCTACGCCCACTGAGGTATTTCTTACCTGGAATCCTTGAATTAGTCATTCACTTGTGATCGGAATTATTTTCCATCGCTGGCACACCTGTTGACAAGTATTATATTAAAATCATTAAGTATTCTCGGAAGTTGTAGTATAAATAACAAAAAAAAAGGATTTTTCTTTTTTTAATAGGCATTCTACCCACATTTGATTTGTACCTGCATACGAAATCCAATAATGATTTTATAATACTAAATTAAATTTAAAATAAACGGATTTTAAGCTTCAAATGCTATTACCTACACAGTTAAATCTTCAAATGATAGTATACAAAACTATTTGAGCACCAACTTTGATGTATGGGAGTGAAACATGAATATGAAATACGACTGAAAGGAGCCTTATAAAGACTGTGGTAATGAATTCTCTTAAAATAATACATGGGGCGAAAATGTATGAAAGAATACGGAATGAAGTGATTAGGGATGAATCTGAACTTAAGGCTGATGTGTTGAATAAGATGAAGAAGAGCACTCAGAAATGGTTTATGCGTGTGGAATAAAAACTAACAAAACAAATAGATATACAGTGCAAATATGAGTGGGAGGTGTGGTAGAACAAGAGCATGGAAAGCGTTGTTGGATCAAGTGAATGATATTAGGTCCTTACATATGAAATTGGCGTTTTGCCGTACTGGCAACTTTGATCTCAAATATCTTCTCTTTGGTTAGGAATTCCAAATTCAAATTTATACAGCTATTTACTCAAGTATTTGTGTTTCGAAAATTATAATTAATTTGTTTTTTCCTCAATTGTTTTTTTTCTTTGCGTCACTCAGTTTACAAAATAGAAAACTTGAAATATCGCGTTACTTACGAGTACGAGTTCCACCGTGGCACCAGTGCTGCAGAAACGGCTCGAAGGATTAATGATGTGTATGGCGACGGTGCCGCAAAAGAAAACACAGTGCGTTTTTGGTTCCAACGTTTTCGTTCTGGAAATTTCGACCTGCAGAAAAAGCCCCGTGGACGGCCGGATACCAAAGTTGATAATGAAGAATTGAAGGCTATTGTGGAAGCGGATCCATCGCAAACCACGTCCAAGTTAGCTGCAGGCTGCGGTGTTAGTGATAAAACTGTTTTAATCCACTTGAAGCAAATTGGGAAGGTGAAAAAGCTTGAAAGGTGGGTACCTCACGAATTGAGTGAAGCAAATCAACAAACGCGCGTTGACTGCTGCGTTGCATTACTCAACCGGCACAATAATGAAGGGATTTTGAATCGAATCATTACCTGTGATGAAAAGTGGATCCTGTATGATAATCGGAAGCGCTCATCGCAATGGCTGAACCCTGCCGAACCAGCCAAACCATGCCCCAAGCGAAAATTGACTCCAAAAAAGTTACTTGTGAGCGTTTGGTGGACTAGTGCTGGTGTCGTTCACTACAGCTTTCTTAAATCTGGCCAGACGATTACGGCAGATGTCTATTGTCAGCAACTGCAAACCATGATGGAAAAGCTAGCTGCTAAACAACCGAGGCTGGTTAATCGCTCTAGGCCACTGCTGCTTCATGATAACGCTAGACCACACACTGCACAACAGACGGCTACCAAATTAGAAGAGCTTCAATTGGAATGTCTAAGACATCCACCGTACTCTCCGGACCTTGCCCCAACAGATTACTATTTTTTTCGAAATTTGGATAACTTCTTGCAAGGGAAAAAATTCTACTCCGATGGGGCAGTCCAAACCGACTTCAAAGATTTTATTGATTCCCGTCCGAATGGTTTTTTTAGTAAAGGGATCGATGAACTACCTATGAGATGGCAAAAGTGCATAGATAGCAATGGTACATACTTTGATTAAATAAATATATTATATTAAAAAAAAATCAACTTTATGTTCCTCCCAAACAAAACGCCAATTTCATATGTAAGGACCTAATATTTTGAAAGAAGGAAACGTAAAAAGTAATAGAAATCGAGTTATATGAGACGGTGTATGAATGTAGAAGAGGCAAGGATGTGTGTAGATAGGAAAGACTTGCGCTATATTCTCTCTACCTACCCCGGCAGAAATATGGCGTGCTAGTTTGTATGTATGTTAAGCTTAAACTGATCAATCTTTAAAAAAATAACAATCGATCTATAAGCGGAAAACTTTTTCGAAGTTAGAAGAAACGCAACATTCATTGGAAGCGACTAAGATATCACGTAAAAGACAACCGAAAATCATATAATCTATTGTCTAATCATCCAGACCACACTCACTGTAGGGTGCCTCCCCAATACCCATTCTTTAAAAGTGACTAGTCCCTGCGTAGTGTTCCATCCGCAAGCGACAAATGATTGATACTTTAATCTTGTTCATTCTTGTTATATTAAACCACGATTTCAAAATGATGAATTGCTGGATTGATTTATATCTAGAACCCTTATTTACACCAGTTTTACCCCAATACAACACCCATCTGTGTCAAGTATCGTCTTTAATTTAATTAAAATATCAATAATTGACTGTGAGAAAGGGGGCGACCGTTGGAATATGCTTCCCTTACCAAGGATCCGACAAAATCATTACCCGTGACACCAACGTGTAAATTAATCCGAGCTAGAAAAAGATCTATATTATTTGACATAAATTGAAGTAACTTGGCTTTGATTGAATAAATATTATTTTAAATGACATACAATAAATTCGCTAGATTTAAATTAATAGCCTTTATAGTTTAGAGAATCAAAGGAAGTAACAATTTTTGAAAATGTTGAAATATTCGCACATTTCAAGAACTCATTTATTTTTATATAATAATTTGTTAGTAAAAAGGTAATTACAATTTTTGTTCTGCGATATAAATGTATCGTTTGATAAAAGTTTAACTTAATTAGATCAAATAAAATAAAATCCAGAAGAAAAAAATTAAATCTACTCGTAAATATATTATGACAAAAGGAACAACCTTATATAATATATTACTCATGATTCTCTTGAAGTGGGCCAATTATGCCTTTAAATTTATTAAGTATTTCAATATATCCACCGACATGAAATATGATCGGAAAATTCGTTTAACAAGGTTTTTTCTTGTCCGAGTAGTGACGCTTATATCACTTAAAGACCTGATCAAAATCAAAACAACTTTTTCCAGTGCCCGGCTTGTTTTTGATGAATTCTGATTTTTGTGAAGGGTTTACTAAAATTGCTATATCTAAATTAATATCAATAATTTCGCAGTGAAACTTTGTACGTTTGTTAAAAATACTTGAATAAATTGATTTAGTATGGTAATTCTGCCAATATTCTCCTTTGTGGATATCTACATCACACTCCTTACAGGTGTACCGGATCTTACTTATCTTCTTGTGCTTAGCACAACCTTGCAAATTCTGCGGGATTTTAGTTTTTTTGTCAAATGATGAAACTTTGAAATTGGAAAAATGTGCGAGGGGGAGAATATCGTAAGATTAGATTGAAAAAAATACAAGAGTTGAAAAATACAAATGTAAGAGTTGCATAATCTGAAGTGTTTGGATAAACGTGATCTTAGAAGCATACGTTGTATTATAACTGTTATTAAAATGTTCCAGTATATTCGAAAACCTTGCATAGCAAACACGTATGTATGTTATGCTCATCCATCAATAATCCTTTTATATATTGGACTTTAAATTAATTACCAACCTCAGCGAGTGTACGAAGGTTACGGCGTTTGTTTTGGAAGTGTTCAGTCCAGCAGTTATCCACCTGTCGAGTATGGAGTGCAGACTGCGGACTGGTAACTGTGGCACTAGATTCTGCATGCGCGGCGTAGACACAAGGACAACCGACGGGCCGTATATAGGTGAGGCGGGTAACGAACTGAAATCACTAATCAGCAGTCACTAATCAGTAATCACACTCACTAATGACCTACCTGTGTGGCGCCTGACAGCTCAGTGTCTTGTTGCGGCCAAGGGAGGTCATCTGGCAACATCAAGTAGAGAGAGAAAAGCATTTTGGCACCGAGATACAGTACAATTGTTTTGGTTATTTGGTTTTTTTCTTACATTGAGAATATAAACTGTTTTAACTTCTTTCTTATATCGAGAATTTAAGCTGTTTTGACTTCTTTCTGATATGGGTATATAAGCTGTTTTGACTTATTTCTTATGTTGAGAAAATAAACTGTTTTGACTGTCTTTCTTATATTAAGAATATAAGCTGTTTTGACTGTTTTTTTTTGTATTGAGAATATGAGGTGACTTTTTTCTTATATTTAAAATGTACACTGTTTTTTCATATAATTATATAAGCTGTTTTGTCGTTTGTCTTATATTAAGAATATAAGCTGTTTTGACTTGTTTGACCTTTTATTTGTATACTTTAGAATGAAGCGTCTAAAACAATTAATGAAGTCGGGGGAGTCCCTTTGGGCCGTCCCTTTTTCGTCATTACGTTCATAAAAAAATAAAGAAATTTCCGATCTTCTAGTGTGGATCGCGCTCGATGGGGGCTTATTTCGTCCACCATAACAACGTGGGTAGTGGTGAAATCGAACTAGCAAACAAATTTAAAAAAAAAATGTTGTCCCAATGTGATTTAAAAGTTCGTCTACTAAAAATACTATCACACGCTAGACGTGTGCGAATGTTTGCTTGTCTACGTGTGGTAGTACCATATGTCAAATACCTATTATGGCGCATTGCGGGTTACGTGCATATTCCAGTAGTTCTTGCCTGGATTATTGGAACTGAAGACAACACTGTCTTATAGTCACGCACTTCAATTTTTATTACAATTCGGATATGTTGAGGGATGCCATACGAATAAATAAAAAATGTGCCATAGCCTGATGATGTCATATGAACCCCTAGTTTGAGGGGATGTGGAATATGGCTATATCTAGCATTTCTAGATCATCGTTTCGGAATATGTGGGTCGCAGCCCCCAAGGGGTCTTAAAAATAAAAATTACTTAATATTACATGTATAAAATAGGGGTGCACGCGACAAGTTCAAACTAGTCAAGTGCACGTATTTGTATACATCGAACCTAACTAGAGCTTCATGTAGCCCTTCAAGTCGCTACAAAGCAGCTAAACACTTTGGTCTTGTCGCTTATGTACATATTCGCGACAAGTTCTAATTGTTTAGCTCTCATGTTCTTGACGTTAACTAGTAGATATCCTTACCTGATAAAGCTTATCGTATTTGTGCAAGTAAACATTTGTGCATTCATCAAATAGATATTAAGTTTATGTAGAGGGGCCGCGAAGTAGTAATTTTAATGTTTATATCTTTTGGAGGGTCGCAAGGCTAAAAAGATTGAGAAACAATGATCTAGAATGATATGCTTTTTAATCATGATTATTTTGCAATTATATTTATGGTCGTAGGACCGAATTAAGATTGGGCAGGACTGAGCCGGACATGGGGGCCCCTCAGGAGTAAGTTTATTGCAGTGGAAGACAACCTGTAACTCGCGGGCCATGTATTGTTTACCATAGCTTTATTGATGCTAACATATATCAATAAGAATGCAATCTAGATATTAATAATAAAAAATGATAAAAATATTTTTTTAGTGCCAGGTCAAGAAAGCAAGGTCTCAAGGGCGCTCTAACTCAGCACTCGAACCCACTTTTATTGACCGATTAAAAATATCACAAAATTAATATAAATTAGTCGAGTGTAAGGATACAAAGATGGTGGCTGTGGCCATTAGATGAGGAACTTCCCCGCAACTGCATATGTTGCAAAAAACATTTTTGGCAAGAAAACCGCCGAAAAACTTATGAAGAGAAGACGAACTATAAAAAAGATTAAGTAAAAACCAGACTCGAATCCTTTTTAAAACACTTTGGGTTCCAACGGGAATTCAACCCACAACCACTGGGTAAAAAAGACAGGTGTATTACCAACTAAGCCATGGAGGTCGTCTTATGTTAAGCAAATTAACAGGACAGCATTCGAAATTTTTCACTAATTTTGAACAAGCAGCAGTGGCTTAAAAAATATTATATCTCTCTTCAATGATGACATATGTATCTCTACAAGTACTTTATTCTATTTTAATATACTTTCATTGTATACAGCACAACATGAGGGATTGTTGCCATGGGGCGATCTCTTCCAACTATCCATAAAATGACTAAACTAGTCCATTAGTGAAATGAAGACAACTACTCAAATACTTCTTCAAAGTATACGTAAATAAACATTCAACACACACATAGATGACACCAACAGTGGAACAGGTAATCCCTGAGATCACTGACATAAAATACGTAACATGTAGTATACACATGAATATTAAAACTTAAGAACTCTGCTGTCTGTCTGCCTTCAATAATATTAGGTGTCTACGTAAAATACTACATCATGCCATGAAAAAAAGTTCCGCTCTCCTGATGAACTCTTGTAAGAGTTTTGTTGGATGCGACTCGCGGCTTGAGACCTACCAAAATGCGTCTGCCTTCTATAATATTATTACTCTGGTGTCGACGAAAAAAACATAATAGATCATTCGATGAAAACTGATTCCGCTCTCCTGATGAACTCTTGTAAGAGTTTTGTTGGAGGCGACTCGCGGCTTGAAACCTACCAAAATGCGCCTGCCTTCTATAATATTATTACTCTGGTGTTGACGTAAAAAATAGATCATTCGATGAAAACAGATTCCAGTCTCCTGATGTACTCTTGAAAGAGTTTTGTTGGAGGCGGCTCACGGCTTGCGGCCTACCAAAATGCGCCTGCCTTCTATAATATTATTACTCTACGGCTAAGTAAAAAAATAGATAATTCGATGAAAACAGGTTCCGCTCTCCTGATGTATTCTTGAAAGAGTTTTGTTGGAGGCGACTCGCGGCTTGGCCGGCCTATCAAAAAGCGATCATCTCCTTTTAGTTAGTTTACCCGTCCTCGCAACACTTTTTACTTATGTTAGTTATGTATACATTCTATTGATTCGGTTACATCACGCGGCGAGCCAATGTATTACACATCAGTTAAATGTGATATTTATTGCTTTTACGAGCGTTAACCGTGCATGATGTAAACGTTGACTGTAAACGATCATCTCAAGACACGAAAAATAAATTTGCCTGTGGTCAGGAGAACATAAACACAGTTTGGTCATACATTTAAGAGTATTTTAATAATATAATAACGTCATGTCTTTACCGCGTCCAATAAATGTTGCGTTTCATCTTTCTTCGAGAAACTTTTCCACTTATAGATCGATTGTTATTTTTTTGCAGCTTAATCATTTGAAACTTTAAATAGTCTAGAATTGATATTTTTTATATTAGTTTTATTATATTGACTCATATAATTGCAGTGACATTAATTTGATGGCACAAATCATCCATGTTTGGGCGGATTGCCTATTTAAAAAAAAGAAAATTTAGAAAATTGTCGAATTGGATATACAGAAGTCCCCAGCAAGGTAAACGGGGCACTTAATGTTACACATAAAAAACACGTAATATCAACAGTATCAAAATTGATGATACATAATAGTGTGCTGGTGCCCATCTTGACGCATGGAAGTGACAGTTGGATTTGGCAGAAGAAGGATAAGAGTAAAATTAATGCTGTGGAGATTGTGCACTAAGGAAAATTTGTGGAATGTCAATGTATGGAAGAAAGCGTAATGAAGGCATCATAAATTAATGTTTTAAGTAATATGAAGAAAACTCGGGGTGAAAACTTACTAACCAACGAGAAATACTAGTATAATAGAAAAAACTAGATCTGATTTATTTATAATCTGTCAGTCCCAAGTTGGAAGAGAAACGTCATATCACCTAATCCACAAAGGTCTGATATCTCAAAATGACGCCTTTTTGCACATTTATATATGTCCAAAGTATTTAAAATTTAATTTAACAATTTCATAAACTTATAACTGTATATCTCAATAACTGAGTTGGACTATGGTCTATTCTTGGAAGACATGAGGCTTACAACCTTGTCAGATAGAAGAAAATTGTTTGACCTCACAACATTGTTTAAAATTTCAAAAGTCTGGAACTAACTCAGCTTGTTACACGTTCCTTATAGGTCCACCCGGCAAAATGTTTTTTCATAGTATGTTATTGTAATATAGTCGCAACTAATTATTACTACAACTCTTGCATAACAAGACTGCATAGATTGGGCAATCAATTTGGGTGCTGTATGGATTTTCCTATGGAATTTGAACACTTACAGGAGTAAATTGAAGAAGTTGTTCTTGCCGAGATAAATTGACCAACTCAGTGATTCCCAAAAAGTGTACCGTGACGCCATAGGGCGCCGCGGAAAATTCTAATATTTTCACTGAAATGAGACATACGAGTACGTGGTTTTTGAATCCGACCATCGATATACTGATGCGATGATACGAAGTGGCATCTAACGGACACTATGTAAACCACCAACGATATACTGATGCGATGATACGAAGTGGCATCTAACGGACACTATGTAAACCACCAACGATATACTGATGCGATGATACGAAGTGGCATCTAACGGACACTATGTAAACCACCAACGATTTATTTATTCAATGATATAATTGTTAAAAATGTGAACTTTTTTGAGAGTTTGAATGAAATACATTTAATTTATTTTTAACCTAACCGCACCAACATAGGTATGACTATTATGTTAGGTATGTTCTGACTTTGGGTGACATGGAAAAGTTTGATACACTAAGGGCGTCGTGAACCAAAAAAGTTTGGGAACCATTAGATTAAATTGTATAGATTTACTATGTTGTGTCGGGTTCGTCGTGTACAAGTTTTTTTCTTCTATTATACATATAACACTACTTACATGTCAGTATTAAATTTTATTTGTTGTTGATTTTTAATATTTTGTATCAGGAAGGAAGTTTGACCGTTGAAATAAAGCAAATTAAAATAAATAAACGGAAAAAATGAAATCTCGCGTGCTCGTTTATCATATTTTCAATCTCGCATGCAAACAGTTTATAAAAATTAGTGATTCTTTAAAGATAAATAAATTTATTGCGAACACTGTAGCTTAATGTTCTTATAATATTACGAGAATATTAACTTGTTGGCCCAAAAAAATATGCAAAAATACAAATCAATTCATCGCCGAGGGCGCAGGCGTATATATTTTTTTTGCGTTATTTTTTTCTAAATTTTTTTGTGAATAATTCTCGTGACTTTTTTACTATGTTATATTTCTCAATAACCTTTAAATTGTGTTCCTTGTACAATGGTACAGATAAAATTTTAATCAAACTGTTATTTTTTATTTATTTGTTTAACATACAAGTATATATATTATGATAAAATACTTATCGGAGCATTAATTAATCAAAAACTTGTAATAAAATAATTCAAATTGTCCTCAGTATATGCGTAAAAAATAAGATTTCTTCCTCTTTAACCCTTCCTTCCCTGTGATATGTAACTAGTACACATTGCTTCTAAAAAATTTAATATCTCTATAAATACAATAAATACTGGGTTCAGATTTTAGGTATTCCTCCGTAATACATTTACGCATTGAATGAAAAAAATAATATTATTAATAATTAGCACTTATCAGCCACATCAGAGATATTTTGTGAAAATCGGGAATAAATTCACCAATACAATCAAACGTGTGCCAGTGTGTGACGTAGGTATATTCATTCTAAAAAACTGCTATGGGTGAGGAAGCGACGCTATTTACGTCTCACTCTCACTCTATTTCGGTATGTGGGAACGCAAGAAATAGAATATCAGTTCGCTCGCTTCAATAGCTCGTGGGATTTCGTTTGAGATGGTCGCTTCACCTGTTTTGTGAACGTCGGCCGATGGTTTTTTTTTCATGTTTTCAGCAATTAAATTTCAATTATTGTATTATCACTGTTGACTTCAAATTTAATTAATTTAAGTGATTTGCTATGAATGTTCTTATTTTTCTGATTTTAAATCGCTCATTTTTACATGTGTATTGATGTGTATTGAATACACAGCACCGGAACGCGCCGATTTTTTTAGCACAGGAAGGGGAAGGTTAATACACTATGGAGATGTTTGTTATCTCGATGCTAGTGAGGAGATATTGAATAGACTGGAGAGGCTAACATCACATATTTTCTATCGATGATGCCAATTTCTTGCATGTCAGTAGTAACGGAAATAAATTTGACAGATAAGATGCCCTAGAAATATCCAAGCCAGTGCATTGGGATGAACATCTGGCTAATATATGTATACCCAAGATCTAACCGCTGTTTACTGAAGTTGTCTCCTACCTCCCTTCACCCACAATCTTCAACAGGTTTTTTGTATTGTTAGAAGCGCGTATGTCGGTGCCAGTCCGAACAAAATTAATTATTGTTTGTGCTCCTCTAATGATGAGGAGAAAACCTTGAAACCGGTAGGGTTATACCGTTATATAAAGTGGAATAAACAATGTTTGATTAAACAAATTACAAAACAGTAGTATGTTTTTTTATAGAATTTAGGGCGCTGAATACGAAATCCAGAAAATGATTATAAGGGAGAGTGGCATAGTACTGGTTTTGAACTCGATCACGAGATTCAACATTAATGCTGATATAAAATAACTTAATTTGGTACCCAATGCAAAAATTATCTCTTTTTACAGAAAATTACCCATTGAGTATTTTCGCTCGTCAGCATACAAATGCCTCGTTATCTCTGTGGCGAAAGGCAACGCAATAATAGCGCGTTGTGCGCAGAATTGCCACTTTCGGAGACTTCCTCTGTCAATAGTGGCTCACCTGCCAGTTGACAGTTGACAGCAGTGTGTCAACGCGGTTTATCAGAGAATAGTCTTACGTAAGGTGAGACCGTCAATCTATTAGCGATTTTATCGCGAAATGTACAAATTGGTATTCTAAGTATATACTAAAAATTGTTGTGTTATGCAGAATCAAGATTATAAATATGGACTGGAAGGTTCAAACATCTTGTATTATCCATTATTATACTTTGATATTTTTGTTATTTAAGGCTATGTAGCTCACCATTGTATTGTCGTCATCATTGTTGTGTCTTGTAGTCGAGGATCCCTTCGTCATTCCAACGTCAATTCAGTTGGAAAGCGAAGCAGTGCCGTGGAGTCAGTTTTAAGTGAGTAAACCCGTTGCACATCAGCAAACTCACCGGACAAACAGCTGTATTGGATCCGATAACACACCGAAGTGAGACGATCGGTGCACACCGGCATGTTTTTTTATATGACCAAATTCATAGGTATTATAGAATAGCTAGTCATAGGAAAATTTTCAGCGAGATAAGAGGGGGCGGCGGGACAGTTAAGGATATTATACAATAGAGACAGTATGTGCTTTTGGCGTCTATTTCTAACATTCAACCAGTTCAATGCCTTTTGGTATGAAGTTATATGATCGTACTTTCGTAGGTTGAAAATAAATATTAGACAAACATTTTGAAGACGCTGTAATTTATCCAGCTGTTCCTCTGTAATATCCAAGTTACAGACGTCCGCATAGTTCAGAATCGGAAATAGCAGAGATTGGATTAATAATAGAGGATTAAAGTAAAATCCCGATTTAGAGCGCCCTTGAGGTCACACTGCTCTATTAATGTCGCTAAATAAATTGTCAATTTATTATTATTATATGCAGGTACTGGTGAGTGCTCAAACTAATGGCACAGTTGCTTCCTTCCTATTCCTACATTCTACAAATAACTTAAAACTATTTAAATTGTTTGTCTATGTATATAGTAGTATATGGGTTTGATCACCCAAAAAAAGTCAAGTTTTATTTTAAACACTTAAAGCTCCCTTGAAGAAAGTTTGCTTTCTAAATGTAGTAACAGAAATTGCTATTTTGTGCATTCTCGTATACACGTCTAATATAATATTTGTGCATTCTCGTATATACGTCTAACAGAATATTTGTGCATTCTCGTATACACGTCTAACGGAATATTTGTGCATTCTCGTATATAACATATGTTTAACGTAATATTTCCTCTTATTTATTTCGTTTAGGAAATATTCCCGGGAAACTTTCGGAAATATTTCAAAGTTTTGTAATACAGGTAACAGTTGATTTCAATCCGCATGATGAAACTGTGAATTTTGTAGCAGCTATCAGCTACGCAGCCTCCGTAACATAACTCATTTGCGTATTTATTTACTCTCTAATTGAGTCTCCGACTGTTATGTCATCATTCTAACACTTATCTCGACACTATCTCGATCTGGTGATGCAAAACTTATAAAAACTTCTCCGTCGTCTTATGAAGTAACAAAAACTAGAGCCACGAAAGGTGTTTGATTCACCGTGTAATGTGAGCCGATTTACATATTTTTCAAGTGACAGTCCACCTACAATAAGATTAAATCGTTTTATGAAACGTTTGATTAAAATTTCAAATAACTGCATATTAAGTATTAATAAGCTCTTACTTGACACTTTGTATGTCGATTTCGTGTTTTAACGTGATAAACTAGATTTGAGTTGAGTCCTATTCTATAGTCCTATTTATAAAAAAACATATACGAAATAACAAAAAAATTCTAAGTCACATAAAGCCAGCTTTTTACACTAATTTTAATCTCAGAAAACTCTTATTTACCGGAAAATGCGAAAATAGAATACTTAGCAACAGTGGTGTGCATAAACTTTTATGTGCTGACTGTGATCATTTCTATATAGGAAAGACATGAAGATCATTTGAAAAGAGATTTCGTGAATACAAATGCGCTTTAACAAAACCTCTAATTTATTCTGAAATAGCTAATCATTGTCACCGTGAAAATCATACATTTTCTATCGATGATGCCAAATTTTTACATATCAGTAGTAACAGAAATAAATTGGACAGATTGAAGACTAGAAATCAGTGCATCCGGGTGAACATCTGGCAAACACATGTTATATTCCCAGAATCTCGCCGCCGCTCGCTGATGTTGTCTCCCGCCTCCCTCCACCCATAATCCCCAGCCCGAATGTTTACTATTAGAAGTGTGTATGTCGGTACCAGTTCGAACATGTTTCAGTCTTGTTTGTGCTTCCCTGATGATGAGGTGAAAACCTTGAAACTTGTAGGATTATACCGTTACATAAAGTGAAATAAACAGTGTTTGATGAAACAAATTACAATTCAACCTTTGTACGATAGTCTCCTGATCTAACGTAGCGCTCTGTACTATCTGCCTAGCCTTACAGGAAAATGGCGTGATAGTGTATGTTTAAAAGTCCTTATCAATGAACTGAGCCCGACTCGAGGCAATTTTTTTTGCCTACCGTCGGAAATCGAACCCTAGTAGAAGACAAGCGTCTTACTCTCTAAGCCAGGGGGTCGGTAAACTAAGGCCCGCCTGCCAAATACAGCCCACTGCTTCTTTTCGTACGGTCGTGAGCTAATAATAGATTTTACTATTTCAAATTCTTTAAAATTTCAAAGTAAGCGCTATAACTGAACGACCGATCGCCGAGTTGAGGAGTTGCGAGATACGACCGTTTGTGACGCTCCTATTGCTTCGCATTCGATAGCATCTGCTGTGACGCCACGTAACTATAATTCAGCAGCGTTTCCAGTACTACTTGTATCTCTGCGACATTTTGCTCTCGTTTTATTGCCCAAGATAATTATAAATAAATCTGGAAAGTTATAAAAAAAATACCTGTGCATATCAATCATGTCACTGTCAAAACAAAGAACTCATTCTTGGTCCACAGAGATTAAAATATTTACTATATGACCCTTTAAAAAACATGTTTCCTAATCGAAATCGTTATTTCTAACAGATACCAGATAACAAGTATGTAAAGTGTTGTGGTAAAGCCGGCTGTCAGCAAAGAAACTGTCCGGCATTGCACATTGTGCATTGTGTATTTCACCACCTCAACACCTGAGCGCGTAGCAAGGTACTGTCACCTGCATAATGTGCTGTAACCTGTCAGCTAGCACCTAACGGCCGCCAATCAGGATTAACACTAGAGACCAGGTACTTGGCCCTATTTCATACTAATTTGGTCAAATAGGAAATTTCGAAATGAATTGCGTTTAAAATAACTCTCAAACAGTGAAACCTGATTTTGTGCTCGTGTTACACAATAACTTCAGATACATATTCGTATATCTTCTTTACCACTTAGGTCCGTAAGTTTGTGGCATGATCACAAGTCAGATAATATAGGATAGAAAACACGCCGGCCACACCCATAGCATGATCAGGCGATGTTACAATGCAAATTTGATACCTCTACCTTCAGTACATACATACATATCATCAGGTCATGTTCCTTGGGGGGTTAGTAGAGATAATAGATCTCCAAACTTTTTTTATCCAACCACATAAATTTTGACTCCTACATATTGATATTATGTATGTAATCTATTATTCATACTTCTCACTTTACCTTCTTTCAAAATTTGATCCATTTGGTCCAGTCACGTTGTCCTCGGTGTATTCTTCCACGCACACCTTGCACTTCTGACTCGCATATTCACTTAGTCATTCTTTCATCACTCATTCTCTCTGCGTGTCCAAACCATCTTAAAGCTCTTTTCTTCATTTTACTTAAAACATTCATTTTATTAATACAATCTTTTCTGATGTCTTCATTTCCCCTTCTTTCAAACATTGACACTCCACAAATGTTCCTTAGTGTTCACATCTCCACAGCATTAATCTTACTCTTATTCTTCTTCTGCTAAGTTCAAGTTTATTAACTTGTCTTATGTGCATTTGTTTGTAAAAGACAAACTTCGTGTCGTTAATTAATTACACAAATAAATAATAAAATATTATATTTTTTATACAATAGTTAAGGCACTAACACTGTGGAGGTTTAAAGACATTTTTTTAATCAAACACTGTTAATTCTTACTTAATATAACGGTATAACTTTAAGGCCTCGCTCACACAGCCAGGAGCCTCGCTTGATGTTTAGAGCTACGCTGCGAGTTAGGCGACATATCCTAGCGAACCAACACACCGCATACTATCGCAATGACCGACCACACTGCACGCTTCGCGCCACACAACATGACAATTAGTCACCGAGTGAATCTCCTAGCGAACAGACGTGTTGGTTAATTTTATTGTGTCACCGCGATTTTACAAGATGGCGGAAGTTTTAATAACAGCTGTGTATAAAAGGAAGCCTTTGTGGAACCCATCGAACAAATTATACGAAAATGTACCCGTAATAAAATCACTTTGGAATGAAGTTGCACAGGAAGTAAATAAAGATGGTAAGTTGTAATGAAATTGGTTAATTTTGAGAGCGGCGTCGTTTGTTGACTCAACCGCTCCCAAATGTCAAATGAATTTGTGCGAAGCAGTTTGGTGTGGCCAAGCATGAAGTCACCTAGTATATGTGACTTCATGCTTGGCCACAAGTCACATAAAACCTAGCTTAGCACCTAACGAAGCACTTTGGTGTGGCTTCGGCCTAAAGATTTTCAGCTTATCGTCAGGGGACCACAAACAAGACTCAGGGGAGCACAAATAAGTGAGTCTTGTTTGTGCTCCCCTGATGGTGATGTGAAAACCTTGAAACCGGCAGAGTTATACCGTTATATAAAGTGGAATGAAGTGTTTGATTAAACAAATTATAAAAAAATAAAGTAGTATTATATATTTATCATTTTAAAGCAAGCTTACGGCAGCTGGAAGTTGGTTCCAGTGTCTAACGGCATTATTTATTTAGAAGCTTCATTCTGAACAGTTGATACAATACAAATAGCAGAAGGACACTCTATCGAACTGTATCTGTAGTCGGTAATCCGCGAGGTGTGTGTGTTGTTGATATTTGGCCGGATTGCGCAAGGCGCTGCGAGGCGCTTCCACGCCGCCCGGAGCCGAGAGGAAGGCCGGCCCGGCTCGGCCCCTGGTCTGTCCTTTTTGGACGAGAGCGCTGAATCATCAGGCGCCACATGGGCACCGCATCACCACCGCATGGAGTGGCACCAACACCAGCGAGCGCTGGCATTGAGAGATGCACACTAGAATGGAGCACTTCTTCCATAGGTCAACATGCTTTTTTGTGCCGATTAAAATAATGCCACAATTTATTTACATAGGGGACTTTTTAGAATTCTTTGTAATTTATTTAGACATGCTTTTCACCTGATCCCATGATTGTTAAATGAGTTCTTTAACAATAAATTACTTTGTAATTACACTAATCTCCGCTACACGTCTACCTACTATACCGAGGCTCTCTTGAGGCTGTATTCCTCCGCCTGTGATTGATTAAAACAATTCGTATAAAATGATCGTCCATATGTCTAAAATTACTTAAGTGGTTGGAAGAAATTACTTTTATAGCAATAAACTTCCTGCTGTACCATGTAGAACCCATGTACAAAAAATTATAAAAATGTACATTATTGTTTAGAGTTAAGGCATTAACATTGTGGAGGTTTAAAGGCATTGTAATTTGTTTTTATCAAACATTGTTTATTCCACTTTTTGTAACGGTATAATCCTACGGGTTTCAAGGCTTTCATCTCATCATCAGCGGAGCACAAACACAAGTCTTTCTTGTGCTCCCCTAATGATGAGGTGAAAGCTTTTAAGCCGGTAGTGTTACACCGTTACAAAAAGTGAAATACAGTGCTTGATAAAACAAATTACAAAAATATATATATTGTCATACATGCTCTTCTGATAATCATACTACTTACCTTTTCTTCAGTTAAAATTACTTCTACTATGCCCTTCCACTCTTTCTTCGCTCTCCATTAATCTCAGACGCATATATTGTCATATATTATTTATAGTTAGGCATTAACACTGGAGGTTTAACTTTATATAACGGCATAATCCTACCAGTTTAAAGATTTTAACTTCAATGTCAGGGGAGCACAAACAAGACTTTAACTAAACAAATTACATATATTTATTTCGTAAGTCTTTCGTAATTCATTCTTTCAATATGCCCAATCCATTTCAGGATTATTTTATTAATTTTACTAATATCCGTCTCTTAAAAGTTAAAAGAGGGATGTTATTCGTAAGCTTAAGAGCAAGATCTACAAGACAGAGAGTAGGTCCGCTATCTACAAAAAAGATGAACAATTGCTTCATGTCGCAGAGATGCGCATGCTACGGTGGTCACTGGGTGTCACTCGATTGTACTACGAGTTGATGGTTTGTGTTCGTAGTATCGGTCCGATTTAAGGATACCTTTTCCCTTCATCGGACTTATGAAATGGACGTGGGATATTTCATGGAGATTTGACTGAGATTTGATCATGAGAAGAAAAGCATGGTAGAGAGGAATGGTTAGAATTTTACATATATATGTTATAAATATACATATACGTTACATATTATACTCAAGAAAATGTAGCATGGTCCCTGTGACGTTTGAAATGTCATGTCTCAAAGGGATGGGGGTAAAATCGTTTTTTTTGCAAATCGGATCGTTTTTTTATAAATCGAAAAATAGTTTTTCGCTAAACTGACGTTTTAATTCCTAATTTTCATTATACTGACTTTCTAATGTATTGTATGATTTGTATCTATCTTTAAATAGGCCAAAAGCCACTATGGTTTAATACTAATTACGAACATTTAATTTTAGGTATAAAAAAACGAAAATCCAATTATCGTATACCCCATCCCTAGCCAATGCAGACTAACGTAGTGACTTTTGACAAACATCACCAAATATTATTTGATTTTAACAAACTGACATATTTTTGCTAATTTGTAACAAGATATATTAATTTGTCATTATTGTTAGTTTTATGTAATGTATTTACCTAAATAACTTGGTATTTATTAGAATCGAAGCTTATATTAAAGTTGATAAAATAATTAAGTTACATGGTTGTATTGGGGCAAATTTGTGAAACGTCACAGAGACCATGCTACATTTTCTTTAGTATAATAAACTTTAATTATTATATGTCACGCTTTATATCTACATATAGAAAGAAAAGATAGAGATATATACACAAATATAGATATCTTATATTATAATATATTACAAGAATGGGGAAGCGGGGGATAACGGTGTGTCTTTTTAAGATAGGTATTTATTTTAAATAGATAAATACAGGGGGTTAATAAATATATACTTATACGTGTGCGCTTTGCACAATTGGAGGGGGGGATGTGGGGTAGTTCGTAATATTTGTTTGGGTTAGGGGTGAACTAGATTAATGTTCGCATCGCAGTCTGATAGTGAACTTATCAGAGGGTTGGGGTGAAGATCCGAAATTAACAGATTCGCGGAACAATCAAAGTGGCGCCAATAGTTGATAAATCCCGGGAAGCGCGATTACGCTGGTATGGGGTCGTGCAACGTTGAGATGAAGGGTCTACTCTAAAGACAGACACGAATTGGGGGCTCCCAAATATACGCAGAGAAGACCTAAAAAGACCTTTCATAAGAAAGTGAAGGAGGACATTATGAAACTTGGATTATTTCCGTGTGATTGGTAAGATCGATGGAGATGGAGAAAGAAGGTCTAATCAGCCGACTCCAAATGGATGGGATAAGGAGAAGAAAAAAAGAGGAACATCCGCCTTTCTCCTTTATTCGACTATATTCTACGCAAGACACGCTTTTCTAACTATAACGTTATTGATGTTGGAAATTCAACCCAGCCAGAAATGGAACCCGGAATGTAAGAATAAGCAGTTAGCACGCTACCCACTCGAGCATTAGTTTTATGTTTCGCTGTACGGCTAGAGGAAACCTGTTATTGTAAATATTTGCATATAATTATCAATGTAATCACCCACAGAATGAGTGGAGCCCGTAACCAAGTGTTGTGTCACGCGCCACACAATACCAAGTGACCTTCTCATGAATCCATGTATCGGCCCGTTGTGGCCCATCTGCTTGCTCTCTGCTGTACCCTTTGCAGCAGTGGTACCCACTATCTCTTACGAAAGATCTACTTTTCAAATTCAAACGTAACCTAACATAATAGCGATCAACTTTAAAGAAATTTCAGAGTAAAGAAAAATGTATCTTAAACTATAATTACTTGGTATTATAATACGAGTATAATGATTGAAAATTGTGTAAGGAAAAGTAAATACGACATATGGGTGAATACTGAAAAAAAAAGGAATTCTGCTGTTTGGGTATTGTTTTCTCAGGTGGCGTATGTAGGAAAGTATGATTGACTTAAGTGATATTTTGAAAGAAGATAATGTAAAAAACCTAAAGAAACCGTACCTGTATGAATGTAAAAGAAGCGAAAGAGGTGTGTTGCGATATGAAAGTCTGACACTCTATTCTCATACTCAACACATTAGCTTCAAGTCCACATCCATCCCTAATCACTTAAATCCGTATTCTGTCACAATAATCTGTTCCTTCTCCCAAACTCTTAAATCCGTATTCTGTCACAACAATGTGGTCCTCCTCCCAGAGGATTTATAAACGGATGTATAAACCTCCTCCCAAAGAATGTATGAACCATTATCTCTTAAATCCGTATTCTGTCACAACAATGTGTTTCTCCTCCCAAAGGATTTATAAACGGATGTATAAACCTCCTCCCAAAGAATGTATGAACCATTATCTCTTAAATCCGTATTCTGTCACAACAATGTGTTCCTCCTCCCAAAGGATTTATAAACGGATGTATAAACCTCCTACCAAAGAATGTATGAATCATTATCTCTTAAATCCGTATTCTGTCACAACAATGTGTTCTTCCTCCCAAAGGATTTATGAACGGATGTATGTACGCCCTCCCAAATAATGTACGAGTATGTACCCTAAACTGAAATTCGTATTTTGTCACAACAATGTGTTCCTCCTCCCAAAGGATTTATAAACGGAAATATAAACCTCCTCCAAAAGGATATATGAACCTCCTTCCAAAGGATGTATGAATGCATGGAATCGGAACCAAATTAATTGCGTTACAATTTAACAATGAAATATATCATTATTGTATTATTATTCCGAAACGTGTTGCATTAGTCACAAAATCTGTGGGTATTTGTTATAACTAACTTGTCAACAGAGTTTGAAGGTTCCACATTGAAGTCCTGCAGCAAGGTTGACCTGCCATTGTGCGGAGTGTTGCCCCACTTACAGACTAGAGGTTCCATCTCTGTATTCTATCGGCCTCTCCTCTATCAGCATCCATCTGCCATACAAGCGTGACGTGACTGGACTATTGTCGCAAATATAAAGCATTGTTTACTTAACACATGTTTTCTCAACGCAACCTTGCCAGTCGATTATTGTCAGGTTTTCAGCAAGTCATACGTTTTGCTTTTATTTTTGTGACAGAGAAACACTTTAGTAAATTTTGTCGTAGCTTTTTGGAAGATGAAGAAAGGACAATTGAAATAGTTTAGCCATGTAAAAATTATGAATGTTGAAAGATTTACAAAAATAATTTATCGTCGTTGCTGGGTCTCGTAGCCGAGGATCCCTTCGCCATTCCAACGTTAATTCAGTTGGAAATAGAAGCTGTGCCGTGGAGATTTTTGTTTCTGTAAGTAAGTGAGCCGGGGCACACCAGCAAACTCACCGGCCACACCACTGTACTGGATCTGATGGCACGCCAGTGAGACGATCAAAGCACACCGGCATGTTTTTTTTTCTCTTTTTTTGAAAGAATAGATTTGACCAAAGTCATATGTATCCTTATACCCTCGAATATTAGACTGAAAAAATGCCTGTCATTCGGGGATATAGGCACAGAGCAGGGTTCGAACCGACGACCTTCCGAACGATAGTCCAATGCGTTACCATGTACCTCAAAAAAATAATCTTTACAAGTTATATGGAAGATACGAGCGAATGAATCAAATTCAGAACGAGGGAAGACTGAAAAAAACTTAAAATAATAGGACAGTGTGCATAACGAGGTATATGGACGTGGCAAAATCGTAAGATGTGTGCCAGTGTGCCGATAGGGGCATGGCGTGATGACGATGACGTAACTCGAGTTTCATTTACTTGGGTTTAGGTTAACAACCCGAAATTGGAAGTTTTATTTTTGATGTACACATACTCGTATGTATGATACTTGTGTCACAGTTTTTTTCTGTTTTTTTAAAGTGTAAATAATCGTTTTTCCGTTTTTATTTTTTCTGATATGATGTACTTTGGGTTTGTTTGATTGCTGTTTTCATTTGAATTTTGTTTTTTTTTGTAAAATTTTTGTAATAAAAATTTGATTTTCGTTAATACTGCTCCGTTAAAAATTAATGAATAAATTAGCTTGCTTTGTTTCTTCAGACTTACGCTAATATAATTAAAAAAGACAAAATCGTCTTAACCAGCTCTATTACGTTTACCGTGTAGATCCAGAAGTTTCCAGCCTGAATAAGTTAAAATATGCATGAAGAACTATCTCGCCGGCCACGCCCATGGACCTTAGTGAAATCATACTATAGCATTATAAGTATGATAAAGAGCAAATATGTCCATCCCTGTGTTCACGTTGATAACACGCCTGTTTCTAATTTGTCCACCCCTGTGATCACGTTGGTAACACGCCTGTTTCTCATTTTCAATAAAGGTGAATAATGTATAGACAATACAGTACAATGTGGCTTAAAAAATTAAGTGTGCGAGACATTAAATTTTGTTACGCTGGTCAATCAACATTTTCGACCATGTATTGAGGTGAACTGGATGACCAATAGTAATTTATAAATCATATCTTAATTACAAAATTATACTCGTACGATCTCTACTCTTTCCGATTTTGGACTATGCGGACGTCTGTTATTTGGATATTACGGAGGACCAGCTGGACAAATAATAACAGCGTCTTCAAAATGTTCGTTTAATATTTATTTTTAATCTGAGAAAGTACGATCATACCACTTCATACCAGAAGGCGCCGAATTTTTTGATCGTGAGAAATGGACGGAAAATTCACATATCTCTATTATATTATTATACCCTTGACCGTCCCACCGCCCCGTCTTATTTTCCGAAAAATTTCAGCGTCTTTCCGATCATGAACTAGCACTCCACTCGAACAGAGATTGTTTATTGGCCTTCCCAGTTCACCGCTCTTCTTTTTTTACGTCGTCCTTAACTGTCCATGCAGGGAAACTCTGGAACCAGTTACAAACAAATTTATAGTCAGTAATATAACGTGTTTCATTCCTGATTTTTCTTTCCTCTCCACTATCCCTTCCTTTTCCTTTGATTGATGATATCTAACTTTTACTTTTATTGTGTTTTGTCTAGTTGGTTGGAAGAGATTGTCGTCTGGCAATGAGCCCGCCAGATTTTTTTTTATAATGAAGTGTTAATAAATTAATAAATATATAAAATTAAGCATATTAAGATGGAATTCTAGTCTGCGTTAAATAAATTAACAACTGTCATTAATAACAGTGAAATTAGCGAAACATTTCAGCTGCGGGGCTCTACAGAAGAACAGATTAATTGTGCATATCCTTCGGTAGTTCATTAGTGTCGGTGCCGATACCAAGCTCTGCTCTCTTGGACATTGCGTAATTCCAAGAGCGGACTCAAGAGCTCCTTTCCGCCGGCACAAAAAGCTGGAGGTCAGCTTGCTTCACATTAATCAACTTCCTACCAATACAGACGCGATATTCTGATAGAAAAAGATGTACAACTACAGAGAACGCTCAGCATTGTGAATTGTTTAAAAAAAAAACGTTAATTTATTTCTCATTTATTTTTATTTATTTTATTTATTTGTTTTACATATGACAAGAAATATACATAATTTGCGAAAGAACAACAGGTAATTTAATTCGGACACTCTTTTTAAATGGATCTGGGTTTGTTGCCTTTCATTTGTCGTGTCCCCAGTAAACTAGGCTTTTGCCTGTATCTCACTGAGGACATTTATGAAACAATCTTTTTCGTCGTGTGCTCAATGCTAAGCTTAGTGGTCCTCTGGAATATCTGGAACTTGGTACACCACCTGTCTCCATTCCTAGTGGCCTAGTTGGCAAGACTCTTGACGTCCATCTGTAGGTTTCGGGTTCGATTACCGATGGTATGCAAGAAAAAAAATGTCCCTGTCTGGTAATAAACTTCGTCTAGTAATAATACTCTTAACTCCAAAGTGTTATTTCTCAATGCGAGTGATGTATCTTCACGTGCAGTCGCGTTACTAACATGTCTAATGACAAACCTCGAGTTCTGTGTCTTATTCATTGGTTTTTACCCCGAAGGCTCGATTACAGGGGCTGAATTGTCCCAGGCCAAAAAAATTAAACTTAATTTTAGTTGTTTTTTTGTAATATTTTGTATCTAAAATGCTATCATCTGCTAAAACGTTAATCCACAACAATATTTTAGTACCATCTTTGATGTATGGGAGGGAAATGTGGGCGTGGAAAAAGACTGAAAGGAGCCGAATAAATTCTTTATAAATGTGTGTATCAAAAATAATACATGGATTAACAATATATGACAGAATACGTCATGGGATCAGGGATGAATCTGAACTTAAAGCTTATGTATTGAGTAAGCTGAAGAAGGCAACTCTGCACTCTATGGTTTGGACATGTATAATGAATGAATGAAGTAAGACTTCTTCTTCCCAGTGTCATGTCAGGTCCCCCCAACGTTAAATATCACCTGAGAGTAGACATTTTTATCCCCGGCAGCCCGAAAAAGATCCCGGCAGCCCGAAGACGCTCCTTATACCAGTCCAATCACGTATATTGCGGAGCCAGGAGATTTGCCTCCTGCCAACACCTCTTCGACCCTCTATTTTGCCTTGGATAATCAGGTGCAGTAATTTGTACTTTGCTGCGCTAAGTACATGGCCCAAATAGGACACCTTTCGGATTTTAATAGTAGTAGAAGAAAGACTAACAAAACAAATTTGAGGTAAAGGCGGGGTAGAGGAAGACCAATGAAAATATGGTTAAAACAACTGAGTGGTATTTAAAAAAAATAAAAGTAGAATGACAGAGAAATCGTTGCAGTTGTATGTGAAGATGTATGAATGTAGATGAGGAAGATATGTGTCGATAGGAATCTTTGACGCTCTCTCTTCTCTACTTACCCCTTTAGGTAGACGGAATGATGGTATGTGTGTTTGCGTATAATACCTCTCGTATTATGACATTATTTTGAGATTAAGTACTTATAATTAATGCCAGCAATTACATTTTTGTCATATATTTGACCTAAACCGCTAATCTAGGGATGAGAAAAGGTGTATTTTAAATATTTTTTTCTTTATTTATACTCGTATATGACAAGAATTTTTATAAATACATAATTAGTGAAAAAAATAACAGGTAATTTAATTTGGACGTACAATTTTTATGAATCTGGGTTTGTTGCCTTTCATTAGTCGTGTCCTTAGTAAACTAGGCTTTTGCCTGTATCTTACTGAGAACATATAACATGGAACGAATGAATAAAGAACGTCCAAGAAAATAAATATATAGTGCAAATGTGAGTGGAAGAATTGTTAGAGAAATACCGAGGAAAGTGGAGTTGATTAATTTAATGATATTTTGAAAGAAGAATGTAAGAAGTCAAATAAATCGTCTGAGTTATATGAGACGGTGTATGAACGTGTAAGATACGAAATATATTTATTTATATATGACTATAATTTTTATAAATACATGATTTGTGAAAAAAAACAACAGGTAATTTAATGTGGACACAATTTTAATGGATCTGGGTTTGTTGCCTTTCATTTGTCGTGTCCCCAGTAAACTAGGTTTTTGCCTGTATGTTACTGAGGATATATAACATGGATAAATATATTAATATTTCTTTCCGGTTGTTGATTATACTCGTACAATACTCCGTTGCATACTCTCACCAACTCGATAAATACTATAGTAACCCTCAATTACATATGTATATATATATCACGCGAATCAAACCCCTCACACTTCATCACTCCAGACAGACCAAAAAGTCCATCGCATAATATGTCGCACATAATCACCAAAAGACACCGCACTCAAGAGTCCACACAAACAACTCTAACTACAAATCATTCCTCCTGCAAGCCCAAGTATTCGAACTTCTGTCTCAATAACAACCACTCTTCGATCGACTGCCTAAACTCTTTGATCTGGACCCTTTTTGTATGGATCTAACGTTTTGCCTATCCCAACTCTGCCTATCCCAACTCTCTGCCTATCACAACATGAAAATGGCGTGATGGCAATGTAAATTATTATGTAGGTAATTTGACCGTTGACATAAAATAAGTATGTCGCATCTAGTAACATTCAGTGTCTCGTATCCGTCCAATTTATCCGCTGAGTGCAACACTTCCATGCCGACTGGCGCCTTTCTTTCTTGCCGGCCACTATAGCTGAATATGTGTCGAGGTGAGAGAGCCGGAGGAACTTGGTTACATATGGCCACGGTATCAATCAACATCATTTTGGCGGCAACGCTGAGCTGATATCTCAACAGGCTCACCGCGCTAACCTTGTATGTTGACCTCTGAACGATTTTTTTACAACATCTTTTAACATTCTTATTTTTTTGTCACACAGATGGCTTGCAAAAGTCAAGTAGCATAGCGAGGAGAAAGGCAAAAAATACGGAAGTGTCACTATAGTTGATTTAGAGAAGAAAAATTGTGATTTTTGTCAAAGCCTCTCGGATACTCTGAGTAACGTTATGTATGTGGTCTATTTGGAAGGCTGATATATTATGTCGTCACACACGTCTAAAGAAATATTACCCCAGATGGTGGAATTGACATTGAAAAAAACAAGGTTTTATTTAACCGAACGTTCGGAAAAGATGACTGTTTCAACATTTCATTTCAACATATTAATGACAAAAATTGTGTTTTTTTTTTTAATTATATGTTTAAATTTATTGAGGTAGATTTCTTATTTGTCTGATAAATTAATTGTTGAGATTAGCGAGATCAAATAAATGAGGTAAGCCGAAGGCTCTTCTTCAGCCTTCATTCCCTAAAGTGTTCTCAAAGATTCCTGCCTACTAAAACAAAAATTTTACTCGTGCTATATTTACTCTTTCCGATTTTGGACTATGCGGACATCTGTTATTTGGATATTATAGAGGAACAGCTGGACAAATTACAGCATCTTCAAAATAATTGTCTTAAGTTTTATTTTTAAGCTGAGAAAGTACGATCATATCACTTCGTACCAGAAAGCACTGAACTGGTTGAACGTGAGAAATACTATAGGCGTCAAATTCACATACTATCTCTATTGTATACTATCCTTAACTATTCCGCTGTCCTCTCTTATCTCGCCGAAAAATTTCAGCGCCTTTCCGATAATGGACTTGCGCTACGCTCAAACAGATATTGTTTATTGGCCTTTCCAGTTCACCGCTCTTCTTGTTTTACGTCGTCTTTTACTGTCCATGCAGTGAGACTCTGGAATCAGTTACAAACCAATGTTAGACTCGCTCCGTCCTTGGCATGCTTTAAGAAGCGACAGAAATTCTTAATTTCTAGTCAATAAAATAACGTGTTTCATTCCTGTATATATTCCAACGTATGTAATATTCCAACGTATGTAAATGACAACGGAAATAATCTTTTGTATTTTATTTTCTTAAAGGTCAATAAATAAAGATCTATTGATTATTTCTTCTAGGATCTTGGGCAAGATTATCAATGATTTTGTATCAAACCTTTAAGTATCAAAACTATTACATATCTGTCTAATGCAGCCCTTCGAAAGTTACGGTCCGCGGGCCACATATGGACGGGCGACATGTTTTAATATGGTCCGCAATCGATCAGTGTAACCGTGTGTGACGCACAGCCGTCTGTATTGAATCATGAATTTCTTTATAAATATACGCCATACTTACCAATGCACTATCAATCTAGCCTCCGCATTCACACTTTTTGATTTTGGCTGTATAGTCTTTTTATTAATTGCGAAATTGATTGCGTATACAAAAAAATCTTATTTTATTTTGTGGCTTGTTCTTATGTTATATTTAAACTCTGAATTGGCCATTCGGCTAAAATATTTACTCAGGTATGGTCTAATATAAAAACACGCGAAGGAAGGTTGTGTGCAAGTATTGACGTAAAAAGAGGCTGTTTTTTCAACAATTTTCAGAGTGCATTTTAATTACTACTATATTTCGCTGCTGTTGATATTGTATTAGCTATCAGGGAAGCCGATATTGAATTTAATGTTATGTTGATTCTAATCAATGTTTTGTATCCGATCAAACTTAATTAATTTTATCTCAGGATCTAAGTCTCTGATTTGTGTTAGCAAAAACATGCTCAAATTTTCAATCAACCCAATAAACCGGTTTATTCCTTGCTAAGTCGGCGAGTTCATTTATAACTAATTGAATAGGAAAATAAATAAAATATTGTAAAGTTGTTTTTTTTTGCTTGTACCTTATGACTCTCTGATTAAAAAGATATTGCAATAGAGAAAAATAATAATAATAAGCAGAAGAAGAATATAAGTAAGATAAATGCGGTGGAGATGCGTGCACTAAGAATAAAATAGGGAAATATCAATGTATGAAAGAAAGCGAAATGAAAACATCAGAAATAAATGCATCGACAAAATTGAGTTTTTAAGTAAGATGAAGAAAGGAGGTTTAGACATGAGGGGAGAATGAATGATGGAAGAATGACTGAGTGAGTATACAAGTCAGGAGTGCAAGATGTCCGTGGAAGAGATAGACCGAGGAAAGAAATTGTGGCTAGATCAAATGAACCAAATTTAGAGAGAATGTTAAGTCAGAAGTATGCATAACAGAATATTATGGTTTGAAGGGGATCTTCATGAATAATATGATTTAAGCGGTCTTCATCGAAGTCCAGTGGTCGTTCGGAACGCACCATGTCTCAGTTCAAAATTACCGTTTTTGAAACGCAAAAACCATCGACGAGCTGTCCTCTCATTCATAGCATCTTCACCGTACACTTCGCAAATATTGCGAGCAGCTTTGGCAGCTTTATTCCCTCGATTGAACGCGAACAGAAGGAGGTATCGAAAATGCTCACTTTCGTCTACTCGCCATTCCATTTTGAAGGCTTGTAATCAAATAAAATAATATATGTAACGTAAAAGCAAACACAATATATTGTAGAGCAGAAAATTTTCTTTCGAATGACGCATAACATTTACCATTTTGTTTTACTTTTGGTGCTCATTTTTAAATTGGAAAAAAACGGACACAACTTATGTTAACACCCAATACATAAGCAATAAAATTATCTAAAAATATTATTTATGCATCAAGAAAATACTGGATGTATAAAAATCACAAAAGTAAAGGTCTGCAAAAAAAAATATTATTCAAGTTACTTTATATTAATCCCCCTGCACGTGTTTCTACCTCCTATATTGAGACTTTCTTCATTCAGAATAATTCGGGTTTCTTATGAGATCAGAGTTGCTCTCATAACAAACCGGGATCCTTCCGCCCGTCCATTCCATTCCGTTTGAAGAGAGCCTTGTAAGATGTAGAAACACGTGTAGCGGGAATTGATGTAATTAGTGGAATAATAAGTAACACGTGTACTCTAAATCTAGATGATAATGATTATAAAAAACACTGTATGTTAGAAATACTCTTTATTAGCCTAGTTAGTAATACGCATGTCTTTCAGCCCGTGGCTTGCGGGTTCGATTCTGTTGCAAAACAGATTTTTATAAAAACGTTATAATTCTGGTTTTCACTTTAGGTATCTTGAACATATTTTTGGTTGGTTGGAAGATTACCACGTGGCAATAAGCCCGCCAGAATATAAAATATTCAACGAAAGTGTAATACAGACTTAATATTTCTTTTCAATTCTGTGAAATCTTAAGTTCTCTTTATGATGCCTTTTCTTCAATAAGCACCAAGGCCCACGTAATAATGGAATATTTAATGGTAATACACTGCATGAAACGAGGACTTGGCATTTGAGAGAAATGAAGACGTCATGAGATAACATTTCCAACATTTTACATAACCATTATTGTCAAATAAACGGCCGTTGTGAAATCCGGTTTGCAGTGCGCTAGAGCAGGTTGTCGTGAGATGCACTCAACTCACATCACCAATCACCATCTTAAAGATAACATCAATTGAGGGGGCTAAAAACAGTATAATAATATTCATTTGATGTCGTCCTTTGTTGATTCTTCTTTAAATTTCATATCTTCGGAAGTTGGCGATCACCATGGCTATGTTGATCTTTGTGATAGTAGCTCTGAATAAATATATGGTACCATAGTGAAACCACTCTCGTAAGTCTTTCAACCAGTAGACACTTCCTCGTATTCTGGTCTGAATTTCCCCCAACAATATATATATTTTTTTATCCACTTTGCACGGATTTCTCCTGTTACACAGAGAGGGATTCCAAAATTGCACACATATCTCAAGATAAATAGTAGAAAATACATTTAAGAAAGAATCTATCAAAAAGGCTGTGCTCATCTCTCTCATAACACCTCCCTGGCCGAGATACACCCCACCAATATATGGGAAACCCGACCGCCAGGACATCAGATGTTTTTTAGTCCACACCCTTATCCACGTAAATTTAAAAAATAATAATAAACGGCAGGAAAAATAAAAAAGTAAACCCACAAATATCACCTCAGATTAACTGTCAGCTAAAAAAAGAACAAAAAGTTGAACGGTGTTCAAATTTTATTAAAATTAAATCAAAAAGGAAAATGATACATACGAGTATTCGTACAAACATACCACTACAGGGTTTTTCTGTCGGGGTGGGCAAAGAAAATAGAGTGCCAGACTTTCCTATAACACATATATTTCGCCTCTTCCACACCCATACACCGTCTCATATAAATCCTACGATTTATCTGGCTTCTTACATTTCTTTCTTTGAAAATATCATTAATTTAATCCAACTCTACTTTAATTGGTATTTCTCGAAGAACACTTCTTCCATTCACACTTGCACTGTATATTTGTTTTCTTAGTATATCTTTGTTCATTCGTGCTACATGCCCAAACCATCTCAGATTGCTCTTCTTCATTTTACTCAACACATCAGCCTTTAGTTTTCATTCATCCCTATTTCACGTGTCAAAAACACCTCCTTCATCTTTCTTAATACATAAGCCTTAAGAACATAATCATCCCTTATCATTTAATTCTGTATTCTGTCATACATTATTACCGTGTACCCTTATATATTCTTCTCAGTGCATGCACTTTTACAGTATTTAGTCGGCTCCGTCGGCAAAAGGTCTCTAGTATTCACTAAAATCCATACAATGTATCCATACAATCCACACAAATCCATACAATGTATGTCTAGTATCCACTAAAATCCATACAATCCACTCAAATCCATACAATGTATATCTAGTATCCACTAAAATCCATACAAATCCATACTAAAATCCACACAAAGGGTCTATAGTATCCACTAAAATCCATACAATGTACCCATACAATGCACACAAATCCATACAATGTATATCTAGTATCCACTTAAATCCATACAAATCCATACAATCCATACTAAAATCCATACAAAAGGTCTCTAGTTTCCACTAAAATACATACAATATCCACACAAATCCTCGGCAAAAGGTCTCTAGTATCCACTATCTATTGACTTATTGAATTATTTACTGATAACTTCAATAGATATTCCGAGAAATGTGTGTATATAAAAAAGCTTCGATGGAAAAATCAAACTGGAACCCTTTAGTTTTTTTTAAGGTTCCATCGGTAGTCAAACGTTCTTTCAACTAGACTATGGAGATCGCCAAAATCTTCAAGCGTTGTTTTTCATACTTCGATAAGCAAATCCATCATTTTTATTTTGGAATGATTTTAACGAGAAGTGATTTACCTAATTCGTTCCGGTGATCTTGAAGAGTGACAAGTCTGTCAAGTTGAAGAAAAGAGACAATGTCTGCAGTGTGATGGAGCGATTATCTTCAGAAGAGTGACTGCAGTGTGGTCGGTGTAGGTGGAAGGGAGAAGTGACGTCAGCTGGCTGCACGCTACACAATAGAATGATGGATATTGACAGACTGGAACCGATAGAACGAAAGGTGCCAAGTTTAAAAGCACTGAACTGGAACTGTTTATTTTATTATGGGTGCAATCTGTAATCGAACCCGGAAATTCGATGTAAAAGATGAACGACTCAACGAATAGGTCACGAAGGTTGTTACAGACCTATTCGTTGAGTCGTTCCAGCCTTACTTTAAAACATTAGACATTGATCTAATGTTTTAAAGCAAGGCTGGATTCTCGGTTAATAAAATTTGTCTTTTTCTGTTTCCAAAAAATATTTAGTTTGATAGTAATGCTCGTTAGAATAATATCAGATTTCTTATTAAAAAGCTTCGATTAATGCATTGACAGGCTTTCGAAGCATCATATGTTGCCTGACAAGTACAGTATTAGCATGAAGGACCAAGGTCTGAGTGAATGTGAAGAAATGCAAGTAGCCTGAACGAGTGGACATGCACGTGCTAAATAATTAGTTGTAACAATTGTTAAGAAGTTAGTATGTAAGTATTAATTATTTCTAAGAAATTAAATATTAAGATTATTATAAATTAAATTAAAATACAGTTATTTAATAGTTATAATATATAATATATACGTCCTCAGTGAGATACAGACAAAAGCCTAGTTTACTGGGGACACGACAAATGAAAGGCAACAAACCCAGATCCATTAAAATTGTGTGTCCAAATTAAATTACCTGTTGTTCTTTCGCAAATTATGTATATTTCTTGTCATGTGTAAAATAAATAAAAAAATGGATTTGTTCTTATGATATATTTTTTTATATAGATATAACCCTTGACAAATGTTTGTGTTATATATTACTTAATTAATAAATCAAAAAACATTGATAGAACAATTAAATCATACAAGTTTTTTCCCTATAATTTCTAAAACATATATTTCACTGTAACATAAATCTACTTGACAAAATTTCGATAATGCTTTGTAATATGCATACAAATTATACTCGTATATCGAACTTAAATATACATACTAAGGGTTTGGAATGAAACACATCTGCTGTCCTCCCGGCTTGGCTCGTCCTATATTGGTGGGATGTATCTTAGCTGGGGGATGTTATGAGATGATCCCAGACCTTTTCATACCTTCTCTTTTAAATGTATTTTCTGCTATTTATCTTGAGATATTTATGTTATTTTGGAATGTATAATATTGAAATATGCACATATAGTACTACACGTATGTTGCTATCAATAAACCTATATTTATTTATACGTCATAAATATCATATAAAATTAATTCAAACAATTACTACTTAAATTTTATTGTATATTTATGTTAGTTTAAGATAAAGTATGTATGTCAATAATTTATTAAGTATTTTAGTTAACTTGTCTTGTGTGCTATTGTTTTCATGTTATGTAAAAGACAATGTTGCGTCGTAAATCTAATAAAAAAATAATTCCTTCTTGATGTTGCTAAAGATCTACCTTTAAGAAGTCTGTGAAAATGGACAATAGAGAATACGTACTTTTTTTACGGTACGTCAAGTCAGGTTGTTAGGTTGTCGGCCTGCAGTTTTTTTGACAATTAGTTGATCGTTATGAACTTCACGTAAGCAAGCTCAAGTCAAGTAGGAATCTGATCTGAGAGTTTCAATTTATTAATATGAAACTCTAATGAGCGATCATTCGGTTAGACTACTAACACGCCATAATAATAATAATAACCAACAGTCAATTTATAAAGCGCCGTTTAGAGTGCAAACTGTTCTAAAGGGAGCTCTAATTAGAGAATCGTACCTACTATTATTAAAAGATTAAAAATAATGCGAAATAAGATCCGATTTGCAGTCGCGATGGAAATGACAAACATTTGCCAGAGATATCAGCATGATCACTCGAAATCGTTATGTCCTCTGAGCAAGCACACTTGTTAATAGAAAATAAATAAATACACGTATGTGGATTGCGATCTTATTCAAATCGTCATGCAACACACGAATAATCTTATTTTTTAAAAAAGTATTGAAGATTATTTTAAGCCACTTAGATGCAAACTGATCATCGATGACGTACCCATCGAGCACGTACCCATCGAGCAAGTCATGCGATTCACTTACCTAGGTGTAGAGATCTCCAGCAACAGTGACCTATACAGTGAAGTACGAGCACAAACTAATAAAGCGACAGCTTTGGCTGGCTGCCTGCGGGACACTATCTGGAGAAATAAACATGCTAACCGAAAGTAAGGTCAGGATATATAAAACATGCGTCCGCCCCATCATGACATATGGGATAGAAGTGAGAGCCGATACCAACAGGACATAAAACTTTCTCAGAGTGGCGGAAATGAGAACCCTACGCTCCATCGCAGGCAGATATCTTAGACATCGGATCAGAAATGAGATGATAAGGTCTGTATGTGGTGTTGAAGACATAGGGAGGTGGGGAAGAAACAGAAGGCGCTTCTGGAGGGATCATGTGGACCGCGTGGAGGATATATGACTAGCAAGAATCACTAAGACTGAAAACCCTAGCAGCAGGAGACTACCAGGAAGGCTGCCGAAAAGATGGAAGGACAGTTGGACGTCATCATTACTGGAC
Source organism: Odontocerum albicorne (assembly GCA_949825065.1). Classification (NCBI taxonomy): domain Eukaryota; kingdom Metazoa; phylum Arthropoda; class Insecta; order Trichoptera; family Odontoceridae; genus Odontocerum; species Odontocerum albicorne. The sequence continues at coordinate 28,840,799 of OX463849.1, read as the reverse complement.
AGCCCCCGTCACAAACAGGTCATGCGACCTAGACCAAGAGGAGGAAGTAGAAGAAGATTTTAATAAAATAAATAAAAAAAATATTTTTTATTCACCACTGTTTTATTTGAGTTCACTACCGGTTTCAAAGACCTCCGTCTTCCTTGTCAGGTAAAGATGAACTAAATTATGTCTAATATATATATTTCCTGAAGTGAAACATAACATATCATATGTTATAGTATATGCACGAGTATATCACAAAGTGAAACAAAAGTATTTTTTAAGATTTAAGAAATAAATAAAGAATTTTCTCTAAATAAAATAATTATTTATTTAGTTCGGCGATAATTTCTCGAATACATATACGAGTATTCACGTTTTTCTAATACCATAAGAATAATCATAATAAAAGGACAATTTATATAGCGCCGTTTAGAGAGCAGACTCTCCTCAAGGGCGTTTCAATTAGAAAATCGAACCCTATTATTGAAATATTAAAAAGTAAAATGAAAATTTGAATAAGTTGAGTATAAGAATATGAGTAGCGGATGCGTCCAATAGATTGGGACTTTTCAGTATCTGCATATGTTTAGAAAAAAACATATTTGGTAAGATAACCGCAGAAAACTTACCGTGGGATGATGAACTACAAAAAAACCTTTGTAGATCTTCCGATGTTTGCTTTAAAAAGTCATTAAAAAAACGATCAAATTCCTCAACTGCATCGAGACCTGTTTTGTCAGTTATAAGTTGGAGTTGGTTCACTTTGAAAAAAACACGTGTGTTATCAAAACTAAATATAAATCAATCAGAAACAATTGAAAGCAATCAGTCAAAAGATGAGATGATGGGTTGTTCACTTGATTGAGTAGCTGCAACAAAAGGCAAAAAAATTAACATCAAATTTGCACCGGACATTTTAGTTTCAGTGGCTAGACCAGGCATGGCCAAACTACAGCCGGAGACCAGATCCGACCCTCGATTTCCACTTTTGTGGCCCGTGTAAGGTATACAGCGTAATGTCACACGGTATAAACCACATAAGAGTAACCTAGTAACCAAATTCCTACTATAATACATGTTCATCGTTCTTATTATTTTGGTATAAAATGAATATTTTGTTATATCTCTAGTATTGTGTATGGAAACTCGAGAAGTTTTTTTATTAGTAAATTCTCAATTAATTGTCATTGAAAAAAATTGTTTTACGAGTATTTTATCGACTCGTATAATTGCATAATGACTTGAATTAGATGTCACAAATCATCCTAGTTTGGGTGGATTGCCTATAAAAAAAATTAACTGGCCTATCTCTGCAAAAGCGCCAAAAATAATAAACGCGTGTAATGACATCTGTATGTGGATTTATAATATTTTTTTTAGCTTTCCTTGAATATGAAAACAGTTCTCTGTAGTTTTCAATAGATAAAATTATTTGAAATAATATTTTAGTACAACTATAGTTGGTTACACATTGAGTAATCTGTATTTTGCTACAAAATACTTGTGATATCTAGTTCAAATGTATGTACGAACAAACTTTCTCAATAATCAATATCAAGATCAAGATTAACTGATACACATTTGCAAGTGATTTTAAGGGTGGCAACAACAAGCATGCAACCAATTTATGGATGAAGCAAAGTCGCAAATTTGTTGTCACTAATTATTTTGTAAGTCATTGCAATTGATTTATATAACTCAAATTAAATATAAGATTATTTATTTATGATCGGATTTGATTCCCGCTGAAACAACTGCTTTTCAGTTAAGGCCTCATAAACACCTTTTTACATGCACTGTATACAAAGAAAGGGATATACATGATTCGTTCGGGCACATAAAATTGTCCTTTGAATTGAATAATAAAAAATATATCACGATGAAAATGCGTCGAGTTAAGTTTCTTGCCTTCGCAATATTTATGTATGGCGCGGAGACGTAGACTCTGAGAACAAGCGAGAGAAGCGGAATAGATTTGAAACGTGTTGCTGGAAAAGGATATTACAAATTCCACGGAGGCGAACTAATGCCTCCATTCTCGAAGAACTGAAAGTCACCGAGAGATTGTCGAATAAATGCCCACGACGAGTCCTATAATTTTTTGAGCACATTGCTCATGGCCACGGAGATAGTTTGAAAAGCTTGTGGTCACTGGAAATGTAGAAAAACGATACGTAAACGGATAAGTCCCAATGCATTAGACTCACCAAGTGAAATATGTAACAGGACTACAGAGCAGATATGGATGGAGAGGAGTCGTCAGAGGCTATTTTCTAGAAGCCTAAACGCGTGGTGAGACGACGCGTCAGAGGAAGATCCCTTATGCCATGTTTACACGAGCTTAGTACTTATCGTTTGTACTAAGCTGCTTAGTGACAAGTGAGAAGAAATCGTTTATGGTACACGTTGGTGTTAGGAAGAGGTATGTTATTCAATATACTCGTACATCAGTCCGGAATGGACAACCTTGTTTTGAGAAATGTGTTCAAATACCAAAAACAGAACGAACACGTGCGCTCACTTGCCGTTTCAATTTGTCACTAAACACTTGCCACGGCTGTTTAGACGACTCTGCAAACGATAAGTGCTTAGTTGAATTGTGATGGGGGTAGCTGCTTGTCGCTTAGTAAATAAGTTGGCCTCCTATTCACTTGCCAGATTTACTAAAGCTTAGTACTATAGTTCGGAAATTCTAGGATGAGTCCTGTGACAGCTCACAAATTTGCCCCAATACAACCTTGTAACGATGTTCAGTAATTTTAATTATTTTTTCAACTTTAATATAAGCCTCAATTTTAATAAATAGCAAGTTATTTAGGTAAATATAGTACATTACATAAGGTTGTATTGGGGCAAATTTGTGAGCTGTCACAGAACTCATCCTAGAATTTCCGAACTATAATATGCTTGTTTACACATGGATACAAGTGCGAGTGAGAAGCACTTATGACAAGTACTAAGCTCGTGTAAACATGGTATTACGCGTGGACTGACCGAGTGATTACCATTAACAATTGCTTTTCGAATTGCGGAGTGCAGGGAAGGATGGAAAGGAGTCGTCAATGGCTATCATAAAAGTCATGTGCTAGAAGACAAGATGATGAGGAACAAATGTATCGATGGTTTAATGTAGTATTTTCCCTTTATTCTGCCAGCCCGCTTATGTAAAAGTTTGGCAATGTCTGGTCTAGACTGTCCAATTTCAGAACACCACATGTGACATTTATAAAAAATGTAGTGAGATTAATTTGTCTCAATCTGACCTTTCTGTTTCTGTGATATTTCACTGATCAACCTCACTGCACCAATTATAATGAAATATGTATTAGTTTCAATTTTACGTCGTTAGAGTTGATACGCTTTAGAATTGTTGATAGGAAAGGACGTGTCTTTAAAATGGGCCATTATTTAAGCATTAAAAGTCATGGGTAATGTCACTTTTCAAATTAACTGGAGGCACAATAACAGTTAAGGATTGTTTATTTAATTATATTAAGAAAATCAGTGCCAATAAAAAAATATGATACATCTAAATGTCATAGCTTTTTAAATAATGTATTACCTTTTTAATACAAAAAAAAAACAAGAAATAAAATTCAACGTTGATTTAAAAGTAGTTTTTTCCAATATAAATATACCAGTAAAAAACGAGCCTAACCTATTAACGTAGCGAACCCATGTCATTTTCTCAATTCATCCCCGCAAGAACATCTTAACATTACTCTTGTAAGGGATGAAAGTCGTATAAAAATGCATACAATTCCCATATTGATTGCCCGATCTGTGTTGTCTTTTAATGCAGGAGTTCTACAAATAATTAGTTAACAATAAATACACATCATTACGCCGTGTCGCTTGCGGGATAGGCAAAGAAATATGATCTCATTTTTTTTCTAACCGAGCACAAAACTTTCGCTTCTTCCATATTCATACACCTCGTCATACACAATCTTCCGTTATCCATACTTTTCCCTATACCGTCCCTCAAAATCTGGTCCATTTGATCCAGCCATGTTTTCCTTGGTCTACTGCTTCCTCGCATACCTTTCCCCCCCTAACTGTCTAGTGTATTGCCATGTGGCAATCTCTTCCAACCAACCAGAAAGATGTTTTTTTTTTAATGGGCGTTAAGTGAAAACCAGACTGTAATTCCATTTTAAAAAATCTGGATTCCAGTGGGAATCGAACCCGCAACTTCCGGATCGGCAGACAAGCGTCTTACCACCAGTCCACGGAGGTCGTCTACCTTGCACTTCTGACTTGTATATTCGCTTAGTCATTCTTTCATCACTCATTTTCTCCACATGTCCAAACCATCTTAAAGCTCCTTTCTTCACCTTACACTTAAAACATCAATTTTATCCATGCTTTTATTTCTGATGTCTTCATTCCGCCTTCTTTCATACATTGACACTCCACAATATTAATCTTACTCTTATTCTTCTTCTACCAAGTCCATGTTTTACTTCCATACATCAAGGTGGGCACCAACACACTTATATATTGTAATTTTTGCTACTGTTGGTAATGCGCGATTGTTGTACCTACTCGTACATAACATTAAGTGCTCCGTTTACTTTCTTCCCTGTCGATACTCTCCATTAATAATACCATATGTAACCGAATTCTTAGTTATTATATATACGAGTATACCAGTACTTAGAAAACTTGCCTTCTATCATCTAAGGGTCCTGTCTAGTCAATCGTTTAAGTCATCGTTCATCGCATAAGAGTTCATCGTTTATCGGTGATACGGTTAGACGTATAATTTTGTTTAAAGTACATCTATCATTTTGTATCCGAGAACTTAAATTGACATTTCTATTTTATTTCAACAATACTTAAACGTTGTCATATAAAATACATAGACTACAAAAAGCTCGGATTCTCTCAGCTTCTTCGATCCTCTAACTTTTCGTAAAAACAAATACAGACGTCCGACACCGCCGATAAATCGGCGTAACCATGTGCTCGTTGACTCGCTCGTTAATAAGGTGTATATTTTTCTCATGTCCAATTGTCCAACAATAATACGAAAAGTGACAGTAACGAGACGATTGAAGATGAACTGAACGCTGCTGGTACAAGTTATGGTAATTATAATTAAAAATTAAAAGTTTTCTAAATATTTTTGTACATAAAATATTCTTTTCTAAAAATAGTCGCATAAATTTGGGGTGATTCTTATGGTCTGGTGCGTATTATCGTCCGAAAAATGAGGTAACTTAAAAATTTTGAAAAAAAACATTGTTTTACCGTTTTTAAAGTCTGTATGTGAAATAAGCTAACGAATCTTTCGGTAGCTTGTATCTGGTCCCAGAGTCTAATGTGCCATAAAGCTTGAAATAATAGTGACGTAGGTGGCTTCTGAAAAAGGATCAATTGAAAAAAATAATAAGGTATGCGCCGCGGCGCTTAGCTGACGAATTGTGCAGAGTTATCCTGTCGTCAATACACATGTTGACTCCATTGTGGTGTCGTCAAAAATAAAGCAAAGCAAACGCAGTTCGTGGAAACAAAACAAGTGGATTGGCGAAGATTCTTCGATATACGAGTGCACGCTCGTGTTCCTTTTGTGTGATCCGTTCCAGAGGCGACTTGGACAAGAAAGAAAACCACACGTTTTTTTACATAATCTTTTCTAGTTCAATTCTTAATAGATTAAAAGTATTTCAACAGCATTGCATTTAGTAACACTGATGTTAACACTCGATCAAAATCATGGCAAACTTTTCCAGTGCCCAGCTTGTTTTTTGAGGAATTTAGATTTTTGTGAACTAACAGTTTACTAAAATTTCTATTTCTAAGTAAATATTAAAAATATTATAGTTAAACTTTGTGTACTCGTATTTATTTAAAACAAATTAATAATTTAGTTAGAATAAGTACGGTAATTCTGTCAACATTCTCGTTTGTATTTACCGGGTCTCAGTATTCTTCTTGTGCTTAGCACATACCTTGCAAGTTCTGCAGGGTTTTCTTTTTTGTCAGTTGCTGTCATATTAACATATTTTTAGAGATACAATTTGACAACCTGTTTGGAAGGTCCCGCAAATTCTTTATTTTATTCTGAACCGGAGACTGTAGCTGTAGTCTTCAGATTCATATGTCAAACTTTTCAACAACTGACCCTTCACCGCATATTGATGACGCGGCGTCATAATCTCCATCATAAATCAATTCATGCATATTTTCATTATTTAGGACATTGTCCATCTTAGAAATCCTTTAACGGTTAGATTGTTTACAAAAATATTTGTTTGATGACAATAATATGTCCTTTTTTAGAAGCGGTATCGCTCACGTGGAAACACGGGACCGGGATTTGACGGAAATATACTCATAGTTTATCACGTTAAAACACGAAACCGGGATTTAACGGAAATCTAGGTTATCACGTTAAAACACGGGATTGGGATTTGACAGAAATCTAGTTTATCACGTTAAAACATGGGATCGGGATTTGACGAAAGTCTAGTTTGTCACGTTAAAACACGGGATCGGGATTTGACGGAAATCTAGTTTATCACGTTAAAACACGAGATCGGGATTTGACAGAACTCTAGTTTATCACGTTAAAACACGAGATAGGGATTTGACAGAAATCTAGTTTATCACGTTAAAACACGGGATCGGGATACAAAGTTTTAGATAGTGTTTTTTTATTTTTTTTTGTCTATCTTCATACAACCTCCTTATCCATTATTGCAAACTATAGTATACACCATTCAGATATACACAAGCATTTCTTTTTTAGGGGAAAATAAGACTCCGATCATGTTTATCCTTAAATAACAATGAAGGGTGGAAGTTATATATGTGTATAGTCAGTCTGTATTACATTTTAGTTGTATTACGCACAACCTGACGGGTTGACTAACTGAAAGTATATTAAAGAGGTGCATGTATTATTTGATTGTATGTAAGCTGTTGCACTTCAGCAAGCATATAGTCTTGGCATATCAAACCCAGAGTTCTGATGGCAAGGAGATTCAAGTTCCATGAGGATCGGCAGGTTTTATCTACTGCCTCCTTTCATTTGTTTAGTTTTTTACATAGCGCTATTTTTACGCTAAACATTATTTCACATGTTAAATGATCTGAAAGTAAAATCAGCTCGGAAGTAATCTGCTAGAAATCGAACCGGGGGCGTCTGCTGTCTTAGCGTGAATGTTAACCGTTAGACCACGGTCGCCGACATCTCATTTTTAATCAAATAAATAAAAACCAGGTGTCCCAAAATTTGTACACACTTAGAATGATTATAAATTCGGTATTTATTAAGATATATCTAAGATGAAAACTTCAAATTAAAGAAAACAGACGTAGTTTTTTTAGCTATTGCATGTGCTCCATTGGTGGGCGTTCTGGTACATGTACTGCTGACAACGTGGAATTGCAAATATCATGAATAATTTGTTTTGATATTTGGGCACATTTTCTTTCAATGGTTATTCTCTATTTTTTAACTGTTGTCGGTTTTGTGGCATAAATTTTATCTTTGACGAGTCCTCAAAAACAAGGCAATCTGCGTGGGATATTCAATATTACCTCTGCATTTAATCTATCTATTCGACAAATTTTCATCAAGATAAGCCCTCGCATCACGATATAGTGGGGACGTGAGCCGTCTTGCTGGAAATAAAAGCCCTCAGCCTTAACTCCTCACGATTGCGTGGTCTGACCATTTCCTCTAGCAAGTTCAATAGCGCGGTGTAAAAGTGTGTATACATTTTTTGAAACATTACACATATTACACATTCTCTTGGTTTCTATGGCAAATAAAAAATAATGATTATTCCGATTTCATCCATTCACCATGTTGTAGGCCCTCATTTAAGTTGGATCATTTCTCTTCGAGTTTGTGACTGGGTGGCCTAAAAGAAGTGACCTGCTGCTCGTAAAATTTATCTAATATAAATAATTACTGCTTTATTTTTCATCTCATGTATAAATTACTCTTCATATTCGCTCAAATAAACTTTCCATCCGTTGGACTCCTGGATTGAATTTCATATCTCGACACACGCAGATGCGAAGGATGTGTGTGTCGAGATATGATAGTCTCGCGCTATGTCTTGGCCTTTCTCAACAAGGAAATAGCGTGATCGTTGCGAGACAGAGAGTTTGACAAGCAAGAATGGGATTGGATTTTGGGAACAAAATATATGATTATATATGAACACTATATATACACACAGTCTTTTGGTAATCTCCAATTCTTGGATGATAATGACGTCGGTACGTCTTGCGGTCCATGGGATAAGGAACATCCGCCTCCAACATCACAGATCTATCCGTTGTCATTTCATGAAAGACTAGATGAGAGAGGATATTATCCCTGACTTTATCCAAGTATCTTGTTATTGGGGATGCTTAGTTACAGATCATTAGAGAGTGGATGATCTCTTCGATTGGGTGTTTTTTTGTTTGCTTAGGGGTACTCTAGCAAACCCATCCGTCCTCAACAGTCTTGGTTTGTATGTTCCGGATAATTATTTGAAACAACGCATCCATATATTATTCTATCAACCTATCTGTCTTTGGAGATGCCGGTAGGTAGAGCATTGTTTAACCGTGTGTGTCCTCATATAGACGTGTTTTATGTGTCGCTCAGCTCCTTCAGTAAAATCTCTTAACTTTAGTGTAATACTTGAAATAATTTCATCTTTTTGTTATTTAATATGCTATATTTTGTCATAGTGTAACATATAAATTTTTACTATTGTTTTTAACAAATAAGTACGAATTAGGATACCCCTTGTACGAATTAACGAAACCTGCAATGTGCAAATAACCTGGAAAAATTAATGGAGTTTAATAAAAGTTAATAAATTAAATGTAAAACAACAGTTTTAAGTTGCATAATTTCTTGAAGAAGTTAAATTAAGATGAATAATGTTTTGATCAAGTCCCGCCATTAATCTTGATTTATTGTTCACTGCTTTGTAATAAATAAAGCTTATGTTTTTTTATCTCATGTCGGTCCTGACTGCGTGTGGTCTTCAATGCATGCAAATAAATATAAAAAAAGTACGTCAGAATTATAAGTATTGTATTTCGGAGAATTCCTATCCTGCAGCTTCGTGTGGGACAGAGCATGGTCTTTGTCCACAATCTCCGATGATATACTTATTAAAGAGTCAACCATTGTTCAGCCACAAGTGTTTTTGGTAACGTAATGCCCAATCAACTGGATGCAGATTAACTTTTGTTTGGTTTGTAATGCTGTTACATTCCTGACATCCTGAAGAGTTGACAATTCTTATTATTTATAAGAGAATTGCGCGTATCAAATTGGCGAAGCAACTCGCGTTAGTTGACTAAAACGATGCTTTTAGAATGTTAATTAGAGTGAAAGAAAATAATTAACGATAAGACTAAAACATTCCATTGTAAAATGACTTCTTCATTTTTTAATGGCTTACTTTATTGATATACAGGTTATATATCTAATCATTTATCTGCGCTAGGGTGGGTAAAAAAATTGTGAAACATTAAATATTAAAAAATTTATATTTTTCATAAAGCATAAAAGTTACGTTGGAAAAATATTGTATAAAATATCATATCTGCTGTGATCGATTATATCTGCTGTGATCATTATCTGCTGTGATCGATTTTTAAACATTCATTGATTGAATTTTAAATAAAGGTTCTACGAGTATAATAAGCTCCATGAAAAACGCTCAGTAGTTTTAAAATGAAAATATCAACTTAACGACAAAATAATAGTTTTAAGTAGCTTTTACATTTGTAGATTTATGTAAATATTTGAATAAAATATAAATATATTGTTTTTAATTAATGCATTAACTCGGGAAGTTTAAAAATTATAATTTGTTTAATTAAACACTTTTTTTTCATTTAAGATAATGTGTGGTATGATCCTACCGGTTTCAAGGTTTTCACCTCATCATCGGGGAAACGAAGCAAACAAAATTCATAGATTTATGTTCAAAGTAATAACGTGCGATCCACGTGTTTCGTATTTTATGTCAGTGATTTCAAGGATCACTTTTTCCATTCTGGAGTCATCTGTGTATACTTTGAGGAAGTATTTGAGCAGTTGTTTTCACTTTATGTTGTTTATGGGTTTTTTCTTGTACCCCAGATACGTCGTTGATTTTAACCAGATATGCTATAGGCGAACATATTCACAGGGAGGAATCGATTTGTCGCGGACTTGGTGGTATCGTCAGGTTCCAATGTCCTTCCGATCGCCCCGCCCCACCCTACAACCCCCAGACAGCATCAACCCGGCTCCCAGGAACAGCAACATACCGTCAGCCGCAAAATATGACAGAGAACATGGCAGAGGTCGGGGAAATAGAAACAAGACTCAATTATACCCATGCTGGCACCGACCGACTAAACCAGGGGTCGGCAAACTGCGGCTCTTTTCATAGGCATGTGCGACTCTTCAACTCCAGCTTCACCTCCACTCCGCAGCCTCAGCAGAAGAGCATGAACAAGAGTTTTCTTGTTTTATAGGTAGTGCACTGAGCTACTGAAGCTTATAACTCACATATATTATATTCTATTCTTCTATGTAGCCTACGACTGTATTATGAATTTGAGTTTTAAATAAAAATCTTGTCTTGTTTGTGTTCCCCTGATGATAAAATAAAAATATTTAAATCTCCCTTAAAATGGCAGTATAAACCCCATGGTCACGTTTCTGATAAATGAACTTTGCAGCGTTTATTCTTTGTTATGATATAAAATTGTGTAGTCAGGGTGCGTCATAAATTCTGCAGTGGCGTGTTGTATATTATATGCGTAGTGTGCACCAGGATGGCTGTCATTAGTTATTGCCGTCATCCCGAACCAATTTCAGCAGCTCGTAAAAAGAAGCCCATAAATTGCGTTGCCCAGAAGCACTGCGTATTATTGGATGCAATCAATTTAACCTCTTAAGACCTGAATTCATTCAAAAAAATTTAAAAACGTTTTTTTAAAGGTTTTAAAAAAAATCTTGCTTGTGAGTGTAACATTATGTCGCATTAGTTTAAATAGATAGCGCCCAAAATGTTCAAAGTCGATAATACAGTATCCTACACTTCATTTGTTACCATTAGGAACAGAAATATATTATACAACAAAGTTGTTTACGAAGTGCATAAAAACTCTGTGTCCATTATAATGGACGTCAGATCTAAAAAGTCAAAATGATCCTGATAAAGGTAAGTCAAAAATTTCATGAAAATTAATGATAATAATATACTCCTATATTGGTGTAAATAGCTTGCAGAGGAAAATATAAAATATGCAAAGTAGCTAATTTTTTACGGATATTTCCGTTAAGTTCTTCATTTATAATATATTAATTCTGAAATGGAATCTTCTAATTGTTCATTCTAAATGCTGTGATATTTAACCACAAATGAATGTCTTTAAAAATGTTCTCAAATAATTTATCGATTTATTATTTTTCTTTATGGATCTCGTCATTCAGATTGAAAGTGTATTAATTTATGTATATGGAACAAAATAATTCGGTTAACGGAATATCGATTTGCGGTCAATTTTTCAGAAATTTGTGTGTTCCGTAAAGCGAGGCATGTGTGTATATACTAAATACAATACATAAATTTGAAGTAAGGGTTCATGTGAAAGAGATCCAGGCTCTGTTTTATATCTTCAATAGTTCATATTTGAGAAAATTTTAAATCGGCAAGTACAGGTTATTATAAAAAAATATATCAAGCCGTTGCTGGAATTTTATCAGCAGAATATTATTACAAATAAAAGTGTCCATTATAATGGTCGCCAAGTCTGAAGAGGTTAATGTTATCTCTTTTGTCTGACGACCATAATGGAATGGAAGTTTGCGATACATTTTGTTGTCGAATGCGAATTTTATAATCATAATTCCGAATGATTTATGTGGAGGATATCGATTTATATATGTATTGCCTTGAGAAAAGGTAATTCTCAACGAATTTCAATAATCGACGACCTACGCGGCCAAGTTGGTATAAGGCTTAACTTCCAATTAGGGGGTATCGTGTTCGACTCTCGATGAGACAGAAAAAAGCCTTTTTAGATAGATTTAGATAGAAATACTACCTTTTATAGAAGGTTATATGTCGCTACGGCAACACTAACAACGTCACAATGAGTCTTTGTCGGTATACAGTCCACGCTACTTGCTCTCTCGCTTGAATTCGAGTACTTAAAGCCGTAGATTTTTATTTAAGGGTTGTTAAACATATTTATATTCCGTTAAAAGAGGTTGCCACGTGTCACTAAGGCAGTCAGGCTGTACTGTATATAACGAAAGTGTAACAAAATAATACAATACAATTTAGAGCCTGTTTTGAGTGAATTGTTTTATATTACGAAAGATGTGAAACAAGGATGCGTTATGTCACCATGGTTGTTTAGTATTTATGTACATTCATGTTTGAAAGAATTATAGAGGTCAATTGGGGCCATACAAATGTCGAATGGGATCGTATGCATATTACTGTATGTAGATGACATGGTAGTATTGGTGGACAGTGAAGATAAATTGCAAATGTTGATAAGTAAATTGTATGAGAAAGGCGAAGAAAAGATCTCAGAATAAATGTTGCAAAATCCAAATTTATGGTGATTGAAAAGTGTGAAAGGGAGTGAAGTTTTTTTATTTTTACTATATTTTTTAATAACGCCGTTGTGATACATGCAAAGAGAATAAACTGAGAACGAATATCACAAATCCAAAGCAATGGTGAAAAAAAAGTAAATGCGACATATGGGGGAAAAATAAAAGATTGAGAATATTGAGGAATTGTGCTTTTTGGTGATGTTCTCAGATGATGGAAGAGTTAAGAGGAATATCGAACGGCGTGTAGCGGTAGAAAACAAAGTCAATCGGGCATCAAAACATATATACTCAAACTGGACAGTATCAAAATCTGCTAAAAAGATAGTCCACAAAAGTATTTTGTTGCCAACTTTGATGTTTGGGAGGGAAAGTGGACGTGGAAAAAAAACATAGGAGCCATAGAAATATGTGCATTGAGAAGAATACATAGAGTGACAATGTATAACAGAATACGGAATGAAGCGATAAGGGATGAATGTGAGCTTAAGGCTGATGAGGTAAGTAAGATGAAGAATAATACGCTAATATGGTGTGGACATATGGATCGAATGAATAAAGAAAGACTAACAAAACATATATATGGTGCAGATTTGAGTGGGAAACGTGTGAGAGGAAGATCAAGGAATGTATGGTTTAATCAAATAAGTGAAATTCTGAAAGAACGAAACGTAGAAAGTCAGATAAATCGTAGAAGTTGTATAAGAACGTTTATGGATGTAGAAGAGGCAAATGATGGGTGTCGAGATAGTAACGTTTGGAGCTATGTCCTCTCTGTCTACCCTAACAGGTAGATGGCGTGATGGTATGTATGTAATTAAACTCTGATTTAATTTCTTAATTGGTTGTTGAATAGGTACGTGTCCGTACTTCTCTAGTGACATATATTTTATACGTAGAAGGAACCGATCGCAATATTTTATGTTTTTTTCCTCAGAAAAACCAGAGTAATGGTATAAATGGATCTGTCGAGATGAATAAAACAATTCCTCAATGTGATCTGCATTGAACTTCCTCATTATACTTCTGCAGGCAACATAAAAGGAAGTGGACTCTCTGGCCGGCCCGTGTCTGCGGCGACCATGTTGCGCGCAACAATCCGATCTTGCCCATACTCAGCCAATGCCCATTCTGTCATCAAATGTCTGTCTGCATAGCTAAAAGTAGTGTTTTTCCTCCACCAATAATGAATGTACTTTGTTGAATGCTGCTTGTTACATTCCAACATCCTTTGTAATGTCCAGATGGCATTCGTTAATGGATTTGAGTGATATTAATGGTTTAATTAATGCACAATCTTGGTCAGTCTCTTTGGATTTTTTCGTTTCTAGTATTTTGGCTCAAATATGTTATATTGTATATCACTCACCTGGTGAACTTATTGCTATGTGGCAATATCTTATAAGGTCTTAAGTGAAAATCAGGGTAAAATCCTTTTTTTAATTAACTTACGCGTCTGGATTACCGTATTTCATGCGGTGCATGACTGTGTGGTAGAGTTCTAGCAAAAAATAAAGACCTTTACACACACATTCAAAATTGTTTCTATAGAACGTACAATACATCAGTGTATTGACCTTATTCTAGTCTGTCATTGGTCACTCGTTCGTCTTTGCTCTCAGCTACAGTATCACCCGAAAATATTTAATAGTTTTATTTTCAAATAAAAAAAAAATGTGTTCAAAAGTTGGACGTGGTTTTCATTTGAAAAAACAATCGAAAGATATAATAGCGAATGTGTTAGAACATTTTAAGCCATTTCACGCTGAATAAAAAAATTGCATTGTGAAGTTTCAAAAGTAACCGCAGTGTTATTAGTTCAATTAAACGCATAGATAACGAAAAAATAAGAATAAACTGAATTCCTGTAATTAATAAATACACTATTAGGGTTAGTCATGTAATGGAAAATTATGGTGAATACAAACAAATAATCAAATGACATTAATAAGACATAAGCATTTTCAACATAAATCACTATATGTTAATTATACATTACTTACCTACATAGTTATTTTATGACGCGGTGAATTGTTAAACATTTTTTTTTAAATAATAGAGAATTTTAATTTTTTTAATTAGGTACATTAAAAAATATATATATTTTACTAAATCTATTTTTGAACCATACTACCATAAACCGGAAGGTCTCTATATTTTGCTAGAACTCGAACGCACTGCACTTCCGTGCGATAGGTCGTCGGTTTGAACCCCGCGCTGTGCTACTACCCTCGAATAACACAGGCTCTTTTACGCCTAGTATTCGGGGGTATACGGATACCTATGATTTCGGCCATACCTATTATTTCAAAGAAAAAAACAAAAAAAAAACATCCCGGTGTGTTCCGATCGCCTCACTTCGGTGTGCATTCGGATCGAGTACAGCAGTGTGGCCGGTGAGTTTGCTTGTGTGCTCACTCACTCAAAAGAAGAAAAAAACTCCACGGCACAGCTTCGCTTTTTAATTGAATTGATGTTGGACTACGAATCCCAGCAACGACGATATTGTAATTCTATATATTCTGGTCTGTCTGATTCGCAAATTTCTAGACTCCAGTTTGTTTTCAATGCAGCTGCTAGGCTGATTTATGGTAATCATAAATATTGTCATGTTAGTCCACTTCTTAAAAGTCTACGTTGTCCTTTTGTATTCAAGTCCCTTAATGGGATCTCTACATTTTATCTTTCGAATCTGTGTCTGAGCGATATTCATTCGGAGAGAGTAGAATTGTGTGGTGATAAGAAATTTTATAAATACATAATTTGTGAAAAAACAACAGCTAAATCAATGTGGACAACCAATTTTTATAGATCTGGGTTTGTTGCCTTTCATTTGTCGTGTCCCCGGTAAACTAGGCTTTTGCCTGTATCTTACTGAGGACATATAATATGAAAAAATACATTGATATTTCTTTCCGATTTTTTAATATGCAATACCCCTTGCATACTCATCAACTCGATAAACAGGGCCACTCAATCCCGCGAATTAAACCCCTCACACTTCACTCCAGAGATACCAAAAAGGTATTCTCATAATGTGCCGCGCATAATCATTAAAAACGCACCGCACTTAAAAGTGTTCACAAACCTTTGCTACAAGTCATTTCTTCTACAAGCCCAAATATTCTAACTCCAGTCGCAATAACAACCACGCTCGATTGCCAATTTTTTTTGCCTTTATTGGATTCAGGACCCCATTATAATGGGGT
Source organism: Odontocerum albicorne (assembly GCA_949825065.1). Classification (NCBI taxonomy): domain Eukaryota; kingdom Metazoa; phylum Arthropoda; class Insecta; order Trichoptera; family Odontoceridae; genus Odontocerum; species Odontocerum albicorne. The sequence goes on along the minus strand of OX463849.1, from coordinate 28,825,013 downwards.
GCGTATAAAGTAAAACTTTCCTCGCAACACTGAAGTCTGCGGATTGATTATTAGCCAACAGATTAGCACGGCAGCACAAGACAGGCAGAGGTAGGTGAAGACTGAAGACAGAGCCGGTGGTGCTGTGGGCGGACCGGTCCAGGCCGCGCCGGTTCTCGCAGCCAAGGCCAGCGAAGGTCCCACTTTGTGGGTTCTCTGGTCGCTCGTACCCAGCTGCGGAGACCGTGCTATAAACAACCTGCGGCATATATTATATATTTGATTAGAATATAAATCTTTATTTACATTTGATTGATTTATTTCATTCATGAACAAAAACAATGTTTATTTATGGTGCACTTGTACAATATCGACTTTTCATTTGTCTTCCAGTTGAGGGTTTCAGATTCGATTCTAATAAAATAACATGTTGCTATCGCGTCTGAACTTGATGAGACTTTTCGATCTTAGAGTGATGTTTGATTTGATCCTGATTTTCAAAATTGTGAATAGGATAATTGACTATCCGAAGTTACTGGAATTGATTGACTTCCGAATTCCTTCGAGAAGTACGAGACTGCAGGATATTAGTATGCCATTGCGAGAGTTGTAGTACTAACTATGACTCAAATTCTCTCGTACTCAGCTTGTATCGATTGGGTAATGACTATGCTGCAGTCTCGGACATATTTGGCGACATACATTAATGCCTTTAAAAGTTCTCTTAGAGCGGGTTTTTATTTGTTTGAACCATAAATCCGACGCCATTGCGTGACTCTCGTTGATTCTTTTCGTTGATTTTGTTTCTCTCAAATTTTTCGAGATCTCAGCAAATATGTTGAAGTATCCATATGCGTTAGTTTTTTTTTTTGAGTATTGGAATGGATCAATGATATCATACGTATGCATATTTTTGTTATTATTTCCTTTAATTATATATTTTTTTTTGTATGTTAAAGCGTTTGATTAACTGAGCCTTGAGTTGTCTAAAGTTTGTATTTTATGTGTGGTAAGTGGTATGCATGTGCGTACTGTTGATTGATTTTTTTTTGTATATATTCGTGCAGTTGTTTATAATTTTTAAGACAATTTGTATTTGTGATATATTCATACGCATTCAAAATTCTAATTATTCTGAGTATTCCTCTTGTAACCTTTTTAAGCGGTAGACAAAAGACTGTACAATGCAATAAAAAAATGAAAAAAAAAATACTTTTATTAAAACGACAATTTATATAGTGCCGTTTAGAGAGCAGACTCTTCCACGGCACTCTAGTTCGAAGAAATAATAATAAAATTACAATACATACATACCATTACACGGTTTCACTATCGGAGTAGGCAGAAAGGATTGAACGCCAGGTTTTCCTATCGCGACACATTTCTATATTTAGTCTTATTTTTTCAACTTCCTTCTTTCTAAATATCATTTACTTGATATAATCATATTCTTCTTGGTCTTCCTTTACCACGCCTTCCACTCGCATTTGACCTGTTTATTGTTAGTTTTTTCTTCATTCATTCGTTCTACATGTCCAAACCACATCAGTTTGGTCTTCTTTATGTTACTAAATACATCAGTTGTAAGTTCACATTCATCCCTAATCACTTCATTCCGTATTCTGTCACACATTATCACCTCATGTATTCTTCAGAGAGCACGCACTAAATCATTTATTGGACTATTTTAAGTATTTTTCCACATTCAAGATTCATCTCCTTGCATCAAAGTTGGCACTAGAAAACTGTTGTGGACTAACATGAATTTTAAATATTCATTGAGAGAATAAAAATCAATATTATTGAGTTGTATCGATATTATTTATGCAGAAATATTACAAAATATCCAAAATTTAACATTTTTTTATTAAACGTTCATATATTATACGTGTGTTACTTAATTATATAAAATATTAGAATAATATTTTTGATATTATTATAAATTTTAATACACATTTCTTATACGTTGTATTTATAAGATTATCAACGAATAAGTTATCATCATCATCATCATTGTCAACCAGGGTCGATCCACTGCTGAATGAAGGTCTACCCAAGTTGACTCCAAATAGTTCGATTTTTTGCTCGTTGATGCCATTTGATGCTGCCATGCTTCCTGATTTAATTTATCCAACGTAACTTCGCTCTTCTTCTGGGCCTCTTTATGCCTCTTGGGTACCGTTGGATTATTTCGGATATCCATCGGGAATCTGATATTCTGGTTACGTGTCCTACCCATCGCCCCTTCATTTTCTTGCACACCTTTATTACGTCTTCTACCTATGTTTTGCTGCGAATCCAAGTGTTTCGTTTAAGGTATCTTTTAGTATATCCCAATATGCATCTCTCGATGCTCTTTTGTGCGGTCTGGAACTTTTGTGTGTTTTTTTGCTTTGAGCATCCATGTCTCACAGCCATACGTAAGTACTGGGATAATATATTGGTTGTAGATGTTTCACTTCAAAGATATTGGGAGATTACTTTTGAAGATGTTGTTCAAACGTCCAAATGAGCTCCATGCTAGTTCCTCTGTTATGCTACCTACAAAGGAAATAAGTTGGCCAAAATGCACATATTCTTGGACAAGTTATAGCGGCTTTCCAAATAAGTTATATTGAGTGTTAAATATATAAAATTCTAATTAGTTTTTTTCTTTTATTCACAGGTAAGTTGCACACCCAATTTAATAAATCTTCCTTAAAAGAAATTATGGTAAGTCGATCGTTTTTAATTATATTATATTACACTTGCGTTGTATACAGTAAACCTAACCTAATACAACCCAACCGAAAATGTGTTAAACAAGCCATACATTTTGTAAGGATGAATTATCATTTGAATGTTTTTTGCGACCATGTAAGTTCATTTTTTTGTCATGTTGGTTGGAAGAAATTGCCACTTGGTAATAATCCAGTCAGATTGTTTTACAATGAAGTGTTAAGTAAATAAATTTAGCACTTTTGAATTTAATTAAAATTCCTATTTCATCAGATTTATTTTTTTCGTTTTAATTCGCACACCTACGAGTATATCATAACATATGTATAGCAATTCGCACACCTACGAGTATATCATAACATACTCGTATGTATACCAATTCGCACACCTACGTGTATATCATAACATATGTATAGCAATTCGCACACCTACGAGTATATCATAACATATGTATAGCAATTCGCACACCTACGAGTATATCATAACATATGTATAGCAATTCGCACACCTACGAATATATCATAACATACTCGTATGTATAGCAATTCGCACACCTACGAGTATATCATAACATATGTATAGCAATTCGCACACCTGCAAGTATATCATAACATACTCGTATGTATACCAATTCGCACACCTACGAGTATATCATAACATACGAGTATGTATAGCAATTTAGTATAAAAGTTAATAAATAGGGCCCTTGAACATACTCGAAACAGCTAGTATCAAAACCTGCTAAGATAATAGTCCACAGCAGTATTTTAGTACCACCTTTGATGTATGGAAGTGAAACGTAGACGTGAAAAAATACTGAAAGGAGATCCTTATAAATCCTATATTCTTTGCACTGAGAAGAATACACGGGGTGAGAATGTATGAAAGAATACGGAATGAAGTGAGAAGAGATAAATGCGAATTTATGTATTGAGTAAGATGAAGAAGACGAATTTGAGATGGTTTGGGCATGTCGAGCGAATAAATGAAGAAAAATTAACAAAACAGATATACAGTGCGAATGTCAGTTGAAATATATATTTTGGTATAAAAAAGGTAAAGAAAGTCTGTCGAGATATGCAAATCCGGCGTTCAATCCTTTATGCCGGCCCTGACGGAGAAACGGCGTGATGTTATGTCATCATCGTCATCATCATTGTCAACCAGGGTCGATCCACTGCTGGATGAAGGTCTCCCTGAGTTGACTCCAAATAATTCGCTTTTTTTCTCGTTGGTGCCATGTGATCTTGCCATTCTTCCTGATTTCATCTATCCAGCGTACCTTCGGTCTTCTTCTTAGCCTCTGTATGCCTCTTGTGTACCATTGGATTATTTCGGATGTATATCGGAAGTCTGACATTCTGGCTACGTGTCCTGTGATTGCCACTTCAATTTCTTGCACACTTTTATATCTGCTTCTACCTTTGTTATATTGCGAGTTCAGGTGTTTCGTTTACGGTCTCTTTTAGTATATCCCAACATGCATCTCTCCATGCTCCTTTGTGCGATCTTTACTGGGAGCTTTTGTGTGTTCTTTACTGTGAGCGTTCATGTCTCACAGCCATACATAAGTACTGGGAGAATACACTGTTCGCTTCAAAGATATTGGGAGATTACTTTTGAAGATGTTGTTCAAACGTCTAAATGAGCTCCATGCTAGTTTTGTCCTTCGTGCTATTTTCTCTTATATGCCCACCTACAAAGGAAATAAGTTGACCCAAATACACATATTCCTGGACAAGTTCCAGCGGCTTTCCATCCACGACTATTGGTTTTAGGGTAGGAAAGCTGTTATATATTTGGTTTTTGATATATTCATTTTTAAACCAACTTCTTTACTGACCTCTGTCAATTCCTGTAGTTGGTGCTGAAGATCATTCGGGTTTTGTGAGAATATAACGATATCGTCTGCAAATCTCAAATGTCTCAGGTATTTTCCATCAATCACCAGGCCCTTATTATCTCATTCCAGTTTACTAAAGACATATTCAAGTGTAGCTGTGAATAATTTTGAGGAAAAAGTATCTCCTTGACGAACTCCGTTGCCAATTCGGAAGGTTTCTGAGGATTTGTGGAGATGTATTTTTGCTGTTGCATCCTTATAGATGTTATTGAACAACTGAATGTATGCTCTATCAATGCCTTGTGTCTTTAGAGCTTCTAGTATGACAACTTTCTTGACTGAGTCAAATGTCTTTTCGTAATCCACAAATATCAGGTATAGAGGAAGTTCGTATTCCTCACTTCGTTGTATTATTTCCCGCAGCTCTTGAATATTATCCATGGTACTGAATCCATCTTGTTCTCGTGGTTGGTTCGTGTCAAAAGGACTCGAGAATCGGTAAGTTAGGATCTTGGTAAAAAATTGTATAGGGTAGGTAACATGTTGATCGGACGGTAATTCTTAAGATCATCTTGATCGCCTTTCTTATGGACAAGTATTACGGTTGCAGATTTCCAATCTTCTGGAATCTCTTTTTCTAGAAGGCACTTGTTGAAAATTATATGTATATAAAAAGTATTTATTTTAATGAGTAAGAAAAAAAATACCGAAAATGGGCTACATAAAGTTAATAAAAAAAATGTCGCTGAGGACAGGATTCGAACCTGCGCGGGTAGAACCCATTGGATTTCAAGTCCAACTCCTTAACCACTCGGACACCTCAGCTGTGAAAGTGGCGCCAGTTAGACCTCTCATAAGCAGCACTGCGAGTCGGAGCGCGGCGCGGTACAGCACACTATTAGCAGCGCCCGAGCGATTAATGTATAACACTTTCTTAATATACAGTACTACCTTATGGGATTATTGCCATATGGCAATGTTCTCCAACCAACTAGAAAAAATGCTCTAAACTGGTTGAACGTGAAAAATAGACGCAAAATTCATATATTATCTCTATTGTATAATGCCCTTAATTGTCCCGCCGCCCCCTTTTATCCCGCCGAAAATTATCAACGTCTTTCCAATCATAGGCGCCCGTTACACGGTCAATCTGGATCGCAATCCGCGGTCCAAATCGGCGATCACGGATTGCGATCCGATTGATCAATCCATCAATCCGCTCATTACACGGTCAATCTTGACCGCGATCATTGATCGGCGATCACGGATTGCGATCCAGATTGACCGTGTAACGGGCGCCATAGACTTGCGCTACTCTCAGATATAGATTGTTTATTAGCGTTCCAAGTTCACCGCTCTTCTTTTTTTACGTCGTCCTTTACTGTCCATGCAGTGAAACTCTGGAATCAGTTACAAACCAATGTTAGATTCGCTCCGTCCTTGGCATGTTTTAAGAAGCGACTGAAAACCCTTTTAATTTCTAGTCAGTAATATAACGTGTTTCATTCGTGACTTTTTCCTCTTCACCATCCCTTCCTTTTTCCTTTAATTGATGATATCTCTCTTTATATGCATAGGAATATTCGGGTGATTTTTCTTCTTTGTGGGTTTTGTGGACGTATGCTTACGTACATAAGAGTTCATGGATTTCGTGGGGATGGATAATCATTTGAATGTTTTTGCGACTATGTGTTTCATTTACTTTTGTCTGGTTGGCTGGAAAAGATTTCCGCCTGGCAATAAACCCGCCAGATTTTATTTGTAATAAAAGTGCTAACAAATTGCTTCAAATCGATTCCATAAATTTCATAAACATAAATAATCATTTGAATATTTTTGCGAACTCGCTTTATTTACTTTTGTTTGGTTGGCTGGAAGAGATTGCGGCCTGGCAATAAGCCCGCCAGTTCGTTTTTACAATTAAGTGTTAATTAAATAAATATCTTTATGAGATGTTAGGTGAAAACCAGACTAAAACCCATTTTTCTTTTTTTAAAAACTGGATTCCAGCGAGAATCGAACTCGCATCATCTGAGTCAGAAGACAGGTGTTTTACAAACTAGCACACGTAAGTGGAAGGAGGAGGAAAGAAAACTTTCATTCACTTCCCTCGTGTTGAAAAATACTTCATAACTAGTTGCAACCCGTGAAATATTCACGGAAGTAAAACAAATTCTACATTTATGAAAATATATATTCATAAATGTAAAATTTGTATATGTATCATTTATACATCGTCCCCTTTTACACCGGTTCAAAAATTGTTAGCTAGGTATTTAAAATTCGTTCAGTATCACGGACCCACCGAGATTCAAATTTCGAATTACTTTCGGAAAGAATCCAAGTATTCCTCTCTCGCTCTCTTGTATTTAAAATTCAATTCTCGTATTCTTTCTTTGGCGACAACCGTCGTACGGGCTTTGGTCTATTTATACTATGATTGTTCAAGTGAGATTTTGGTGACTTTTTATCTCCTATTTGGTTAACATTTTCTTTTTTGTATACATATTCTTATATTGCTTTCCTTTTGAAAACTTCTATTTTAGGAGTCCATGTAAGTATTATTCACAGCTCTTGTCCGTCATTTACTCCACAACGACATAATGTTTGATCAGATGTAATGGAATGCTCAGTGATTAGTCAGCCTGGGAGTGTTCCTATTGAGAGGACAGGAAATGAAATGGAAATGTGGAGTGGACAGAGTACCAGGTACCAAGTGACTTCTAAAGACCCACGCCCTCCTCAATGGTGTTTCCAAGAGCACAGCGCGCGTGCCTATGCATGTTTATTCAGCAGCTATATATAAAAGAAAATATAAGAGCTACAATAGCTAGTATTGTTATTGAAGGGACCATAGAATCTATCAATATAAATAAAAAATATATATCTTGTGTGTTTGTTTGTTATTTGTCTGATATTTCAAAACTTTTGGACTTGATTTCACGGGGTATCCGAATATACATACATACCATAATGCCGTTTCTCTGATAGGGTAGGCAGAGAGGACAGAGCCTATCTCGACACACATATTTCGCTTCTTCCACATCCATCAACTTCCTCAAACAACTTCCACGATTTCTCTGACTTCTCTACGTTTCCTTCTTTCAAAATATCATTCACTTGATCAAACCATTACTTTGCTTGGTCTTTCTCTATCACACCTTTAACTCATTATTTACTCTGTATATTTATTTTGTTAGTCTTCTTTTGTTCATTCGTTCCACGTGCCTAACCCATCTCATAGTGGTTTTTTTCATCATAGACCTATAACTTCCATAGAACAAACATATATACATAGAGTTTGGTGAAAATTCATCACTAACTAAAAAAAACTCAACACTTTTTTCAGTATTTTTCCACGATGGTACAAGTACTAAAAAACTGTTGCAGATTATTATCTTAGCAGATTTTGATACTCTCCTGTTCGGGTGTATATGTTTGAATGCCCTTTTGACTTTTTTTTCTTCTTGCTACACGCCGATAATAAGAAAAAATCCGGGCTTTGACTCTATGTCAAAAATGAACTTTACAAATTGTGAGATCTAATTATGAGTACGGCTTGAGTCAACTCCTGACTAGACTAGGGTACTTAGATAGATTCATTTTCTTTCTCGAAAAGTCCGGACAACGTCGGATCTACTAGCTAGTTACGTACAAAGAGCGATGTCTCCAGTTAAGATGATGTCACCGAAACTCCACTGAGTTACTGCATATAGACGTGTGCATGTTGTGTGGGCAGGTGTGGTCTCTACCCAGTTTCGTGTCGACACGATCAAAGGTTGACCGTTTTGTATGGCCTAAAGTACTGTTTGTTCTGGCAAATCGCTGAATCATCTCGAGTCAAGCTTTGGAGCGCGTTAATATCACCTGTTGACCATTTTGATGGAAGGTTACATCATCTGAGGTATTATATTGTATCGATGATTACGGCTTTAACTTTGTGGTACTTCATATTAGAATATTCAACTATAAATTACTTTGTTGTTCTACTGTTTACATTTATACCCGCTACCTTCCCTCCAGGCGAAATATGTTTCATTTCGTCTGTAGAGGTAGAAACAAAGGCATAAAAAGAGCCTCGGGATAGGAGGTAGAAAAACTTGTTAAAAATATTGATTGGTAAACTAATTTTTTTTCTAAGCTGCGAATTTTTAACCTACACTTTTTAGAACAAAAAATAAAGCGAAAATTTAGATAAAAATAAAATTCCAAATCTATGACGAGAGATGCCATGTTTCATATATTGATAGCTGGTTCCAGATCCTGCTGGCATGGACAATATTGAACAATGAAACTTTTGTTAAATTTAATTTAGTGGAATTTGTAATAAGCTTTTTTAAATGTAATATAAAATCCATCCATCCTGTCGTGTAGCTCATGACTGAGCATCGTGACTCCCGTGATAGCCTCTGACGACTCCTCTCCATCCATCTCTGCACTCCGCGGCTCGAAGGGCAGTTGTTAAGGGTAGTCCAGTTACGTATCTCACTTGGTCAGTCAAACGCATTTTTTTAATCCCTGTTATGCAAAGATGGTCTGCTTCTAGTTAGCTTATTCGCAAAAAAGAATATCAGCCAGGATTCTTCTCATACTGCTAGACGGTGCCGAGACTATATCCACGGTGTCAGTCAGTTGGTTCAATATCTCTATACCACGCGTGACTGAATGTATTGCCATGATATTCGTTCTGTAAGTTGGTATTATTCCTCTTGTGCGTCGTCTTTCCACGCCTCTTGTAACCACAAACTTCTCCAAACTGTCTCCTTACCACGAGCAATGTGAGGACTAGTTGAAGGCATATTGTCGACAATCTGTCGATGATTGTCAGTTTTTCTAGAATGGAGACGTTAGTTCGACTTACTGTCCATGAAATTCGTAACATCGTTTTCTAGCTCCTCATTTCAAATGCTTGCTCTACGATTCCAAGTCTCCACGCTATATAGTACATGACTGGAATAAGATTATCGGTATTTTATAAGAGTTTGAGATTGAACACGTATTATAAATGAGATTAAGTACACACGAGAACGTGGCGATGTGTCATACTTTACGACCGAGTTTCAGAGGGCCATAGCTGACATCCTCAGATTATGTGGGTTCTCTACCCAGTTGCTTATGAAAATAATAAATACATTCCGAAATTGCACATACATACTATGTGTCTACCAATGAACCTCTTTGTATTTATTTTGTTTTAATTTTTTTACTAAACAGCTATGTATTATTGTTATTTTTCATGATTTATCAAAAAACATCTCGCAGATCGCACAAACACCCTGGCGGGGCATTTTGTGCGGCCCACGAGCTGATTTTTATAAATTATCAAAAAAAAAAACAATTAAACAAAGTTGTTCATCAACAGTGACTTACTCTAGATTTCCAGCACTGAGCAGATTTCTATCAAAATATAAAAATCTTATTTACAATAAATGTGATAATTTTTTTTTAAAACACTCACGTGGACCCCCATTTACATCTCGTGCACCCCCTGCAAGTCTAAATCGACCCTTGGGGGTCCATATAGACCACTTTGGGAATCTTTGCTCTAACCAATACCGGTTTTAGCATGCCTGTCAGAAAGGTTGACTATCACTGCCTTAGATCATCCTTAGTCTGGTCGCAGTTCATAATATGCCTGTTTATTTTGTTAACCCAATTAAATATGATATAATATTGTTATTGGTTATTGCAGTGAGAGTTTAAATGTCTCACTGAGTATAAATCGTTACGACACATCTCGCCTGCACCAAACACTCTTGCATTGGACCACAACAGAATGTTGACTGCACCCGCAATGGCCTGACGCCAGTCTACTGTCTTGTATAGTATTTGTGATGAGAATTTTATTGTGCTCTGCAGAATCCGATATGCAGCATGCAGGCGCCAATACTTTAATCAGAGTTAATTAAGTGTCAATTTAATAAGGAATTCTTAAATGTATTTAAGCACATTCCACTTAACTTCTATCACATGTGAGCAACAAAATGTCTGCCTCGGGTCCACTACATAATATTATCATATTTGATGGTTAAAAAAATTTTGGAATGAAGGATAACTTTTTGTTCGAGATGATTGTTTTAGGTAGAATTAAGAGTATACTCTTGAAATGGTTTCGCCACATTAAGAAAATGAATGGAAAAAGACTTACTTAATTAACATATATGTCTGAAATAAATGGAGAGTGATGAAGAGGTAGAGAAAAAGGTAAGAAGTATGAGAAGTATGATACATGTATTAGCAGTGGCGGCCGGTCTAGAGGTGTGCTGGTGCGCTGAACCAGATAAATAATTTACAATAATTAAATGATATATTCACAAACATGACTTCCAAAAATGTTAAATATTTGTATAGATTAAATATGTTATGTATAATAATGCAGACAAATAGTACGAGTATTTTTATTTGAGTGAAAAATAAAAAAAAATTTAAGTAAAATTTAAAAAATATTCCTTTCAAATTGACCGGCCAAGTTTGCCAATACTACCGGAGCGATCTCGGCGGTGCGTTGGTGCTCAGCGCACCAGCGCACCTTGGGACCGGCCGCCGCTGATTAGGAGATACATTGTTGTGGATCAGGGAATCAGGGGATCAGGAAAGCTGTGTGCATGAATAAAAAGACGGGGAATTGTTTCCTTTCTACCTAACGCAAAAGGGTAGTAGCGTGATGGTGCAAAAAAATAAATAAAATAATAATTTATAAAGCGCCGTTTAGAGAGCAAACTCTTCTCAAGGGTGCCCTAACTTGGGATTCGAACCTTTTATTGACAGTTCAAATTCAGTTCTATTCCTATTCCACCTATCATTTTGTTAACAAATAGCTGCAAAACCAAATTTTTATTTAAACTTTTACAGATTTATTGTTTTGTTGTGAAGGTTACGGGCTCAAATCCCGCTGGAACTCGGATTTTTATTTAAAGGATTTAGTCTGCTTTTCACTTAAGGCCTCTTTAACATATATCTAGTTGGTTAGAAAAGATTGCCACATGGTAATAAGCCCCCTAGGTTGTACTGTGTACAACGACAGTTAATACAATTATTTTGGATAAAAATTAGCGAAAAATACTTATCAAACAAATATACAATGCAAATGTTAGTTATATTTTTGAAAGAAGGAAACGTAAAAAGTCAGAGATATCGTATAAGTTATATGGATGTATAAAATAAGAGGTGAAAGGTGTGTGTCACGATAGGGAGAATGAGGCTCTCTCTTGTCTGCCTACTCCGACAGGTAAAACCCTTATTCGTCCTATCTTGACCTATGCTGCACCCGTTTAGGGTAGTGTGAGCAACACGGATCACCTGAAACTCCAGCGAGTGCAGAACAAGGCATTCAAGATATCTTTTAACACCCATCCCTGAACAAACCTTACCCGACTTCACGCCGAACAGCGAGAAGAAACCCTACAACACCACATCCTCGCTTGGACCGTGAAGTTCTATAAAAGCCAACAAAATCACAGCAATCCCTTAGTCGCTGCCCTGGGGGCTTACGAGAGTAAATCCGACCTACCCTTCCGTTATAAGCACAAGCTCCCGAAGCATTATCTGTTGCCTGACTAGTCCACCTACAGTATTAGCTGGGACGACCAAGGTCTCAGTGAATGTGATGGAATACAAGCAGCCTGAACGAGCGGACTTGTTCTTGCTAAATAATTAGTTGTAAGAATTGTTATCTAGTTATAAGTAGTATGTAGATATTAATTATTTCTAAGAAATCATATATGCAGATTATAAAAAATAAAAATAAAATGACACGTAGGAAAATAAGATTAAGTAAGTTCATAAATTATAATATGTAAATAAGATTAGTTAAGTAATAAATTTGTATATAGGTATAGCCTTGACAAATATTTGTACAATATATTACTTTGTTTAATAAAAAAAAATTGTGCGATGGTACAAATCCCGTAAGTGCAATAGCATCTATAATACAATAACGTGTATTTTTCATTCCAATCACTATATAGTATATCAATTACAATTCTCAAATAATTACCTGACAGTCCATGCAATAAAGTGCACGTATCAATAGCATAATCAATGAGTCGTGCACGGCAAGTGCCATTGTTTCATGCAGCATCCGATATGCAGAATCCCGTGTACCGGCGCCAGCCGTCACTCTAATAAGAGCCGGCACTTGTCGCATTCTTGCATTGCAATTATCGCATTACTTGCACTCGTACAGTCATCCGCCACTCGAGTCCTTCCGATTTCTTTTTATAGACGATCCAACAGTAACGACATTTCTCATTTACGAGACTTTTCCATTGTCATCACTCCTTGACTTGCAACAGTCATTCAACACATAAGACACCCCACTCAAATATATTTTTAAGCGCGATTTAGGCTATATACATACCCGTCTCATCATGCTGTGTCTCTTGTGGGATAGGCAAAGAGATCTGATTTCCAATTTTTTTATATCCAATCACACAACTTTCACCTCTTTCACATTAACAATCTTTCTCCTAACACCTTTCGTAGTCTTGTTGGTAAGACGCCTGTCTCACAAACCGGAGGTTGCGGGCTCAAAACCCAGATTTTTTTAAGAAGGATTCCAGTCTGGTTTTCACTTAAGGCCTCTTTTACATCTTTCTGGTTGATTGGAAGAAATTGCCACGTGGTAGCAAGTCCGCCAGGTTATACTTTAGAAAATGAAAGTGTAATACACTACAATCTTCTAGTATTCATACTTTTCAATTGACTTTCTTACAAAATCTGATCCAGTCACGTTTTCCTCGGTCTACCTCTTCCACGCACATCTTGCTCTTCTTACTTGTATACTCGCATAGTTATTCTTTCATCGTTCGTTCTCTCCACATTTCCAAACCATCTTTAAGCTCCTTTCCTCGTCTTATTAAAACGACGCCATAACAAGAAACAAATATATACGTTTAATAGTTTCAATATTTTTTCCACTTTTATAGAAAATAATAATAAAAGGACAATTAATGTCAATGGCGCTCTAACCGGGAATCGAACCCACTATTGTTGAAAGATAAAAAATATTACAAACAAAAAATAAAATAAGTTGAGTGTAACGCTAGGAAAAAACTGCGGCCATTAGATTCGGGGCTTTGTCGCATTTGCATATGTTTATTAAAACATATTTGGTTAAAAACCATAGAAAACTTACCAAGGGAAGACAAACTTCAAAGAAACCTTTGTCGATCTTCTTATATGTTATAGGTACTAATATTTTAAGTGTAGTAGCTTTAGGTGTAGTAAAGTGTATGTGTTAAAACCTTTATGTGCCCTGGGAGCAAACCTTCTCCACAATCATCAGAGTCCATCAGTCTGAAGTCAGAAATAACGACCAGGTGGTGGACCTTTCGTTTATTCTGGAGTGGCTTAAATCGAATCTGTACTTACCACAGTCGCTGTGCGTTGTTGATGTACAAATGAACCCTGAAGGAGTCACCGCTGTGCAGGTCAATATAGTCAGGTGCAGACCACAGCAAACCACGATTGCCACGATTAATTCGTTCATTGGAGAGATTCAGGGTGTGAACATGACCACACAGGAATAACAAGAAGCGAGCTAATGAGGGTGGAAGTTTCAAGGCAGGTTGTAGCTAGTTCTAGAGCCTGGTGGCATGGATAGTGTAGAATAACATATTGAAGAAAAATGGGGTTTCAAGGTTTATTTAAAATTAGTTATAAATACTTTATTTTTATAAATTATGTGCATGACTTATATCATATTGTTAAAAGCCTCGATAAATATACACAAATTAGTTTTTAAACCATCACGATGAAAATGCACCTAGTTAACGAAAATTCTAGTCTTCGCGATATTTACCATATGTATGGCGGTGAGACTTGCACTATGAGTGCAGGCGAAGTACGTAGAATAGATGCATTTGAAATGTGGTGCTAGAGAACGATGTTACAATTCAAGACGAATTGTGAATCATCGACAGATTATAGAAAATATATTTATTTATTTAACACTTTTATTGCAAATACAATCTGGCGGGATTATCGCCAGGCGGGTATCTCTTTAAACTAACCAGCCAAAAGTAAATGAAGCAAGTTACGTGGTCGCATAAATCATTCAAATGACTGTCCATCGCCACAAAATCCATAAACACATACGCGAGCATATGCCCACGAACCCCACAAAGACACACAATCACCCGAACATTATTTTTCATATATAGTAGAGTGAGATATCATTAATCAAAAGAAAAGGAGGGGATGGTGGAGAGGAGAGGAAAGGAAAAATCAGGAATGAAACACGTTATTTTACTGACTAGAAATTAAAAGTTTTTTCAGTCGCTTCTTAAAGCATGCCAAGCACGGAGCGAGTCTTATATTGGTTTGTAACTGATTCCCGAGTCTCACTACATGGACAGTCAAGGACGACGTAAAAAAAGAGGAGCGGTGAACTGGAATGTCAATAGACAATCTCTGGAAAGGCCAATAGACAAATATACAATACCCCGTTGAAAACTCTCAACTTGATAAACAGTGAGACTCAATTACACATACTCGTATGTATCACACTAATCAAATGTCGGTAAAACACTTGGAGCAACATTACGTCAGCTGTCAAATTCTTTGATGAGTGTGTGAGGTTAAGAATCCGTTTAGTCCCGCATCAGCTAATGGCCAAATAATATGTGTGATTTTTTTGACACGAAACGTGACCGCACGAATTTATATTATTTCATTTAAAACACCTACATCTTCTTATGTTAAGTAAGAAATCGATTCAATCTTCAATTAAGGTGAGCTGTTTGTTTGGTAATATTTAAATATATAATTGTAAGACATCAACCAACTCTTCATTCATAATAATTAAATAATGATATAGCATTATGGTAAATGTGTGTTATCTCTATGGGAAATCGATTTAAATATTAATTTTTTAATGAATTTTTTTATCATCTTATCATCGAACCGAAATATGTATATGGTAGAGTGGGCCAAAAGTATCTTCCCATCTTCACACTATAGGAATGCATTATTAACGTATATAATTTAAATACCCATCAAACACTGTGTACATCTTCTGTTTCTTCGCCGAGCTCTCTCATCTTATCTGTCATCTTGCGTGGTTGACGATATGTTGCTGTTCCTGGGAGCCGGGGTGCTGCTGTCGGGAGACTATGGGGCAGGGCGATTGGGAGACTGTGAGGCGGGGCGATCGGGAGTACACTGAAACCTGACGATACCCACCAGTCTATAACACATATGATATTTTTGTAAATGTTAGCTTATACTATAACATATCTGGATTGTGCATCCATATATCAGTGTTGTTATTAATACATACAAATTATGAAAATATGAAAACATAACTTAATATAGTATGTGTCAGCTCACAGTCAACCAAAATGCAGGTCGCGGTATGACCACGGACAGGTGGTCCAAGCGACAAGTAAAATTTTTTGGCCGTACTTGATGAAATCTTTGAAGTAAGTTCCTTTTTATACGCTTCTTCTTATCGCAACTTACGCCCACACTGTAGAAGAATCGTAAAAAAACATTGTGGTCACTTTCATCAGCGTTGAGTGAACGACCCAGAAGATGGATGGCACCTGTTATAACTAAACATCAATGGAGACGAAGAAAACTCATCGCTTTTACTTCTCTATAACACTTTCTCTCCATCATCGATACAGTATAAAGTATGACTTGACAGAACAAGTGTGCAGGAATCCGCACAACTCTGGTCGGATGTAAGCAATGCGTGGAATAGTTCTGTACAGGTTCATAATTGGTACAATCAATACACATTCCTGCAGCAAAACAAAACTGGTCAAGAGAGCGAGGAAGGAGGATGGAAAACAAACATAGATGGAATCCACTTTCATGAACTTAATTATCATTGGCATCGTTTGATTTCCTCGCATCCTATCAGGGTTTTCAACAAAGTTTCTTTTTTTTCTTACTTATTCTCCTCAGTGTCATGTCAGGTCCCCCCAACGTTGAATATCACCTGAGAGTAGGTATCTTTGTCCTCGGCAGCCCGAAAAAGATCCCCAACGATTCTTATATGGTACCAGTCCAATCACGTATATTGCGGAGCCAGGAGATTAGCCTCTACTTTTTCTTACTACTTGCATTAATTCACTCTTTAATCTAACCAGCCTATACTCAGATAACCAAAACCCGAATAGTTTTTATTTTAAATAGGCAATCCACCCAAACAAGGATAATTTGTGTGACAAAATTAAAGTCATTACGCAATTATATAAGTCAATACAATAAAACCTATTTAAAAAATGCCAATTCTAGATAATTCAAAGTTCCAACTGATTAAGCTTCAAAAATTGAACAATCGATTTATAAATGGAAAAGTTCCTCGAAGAAACGCAACATTCATTGGACGCGGTAAAGGTGTGGCTTTTAGTAAATCAAAGGTTTTTAGTCTCGCAAAGGACTATCGAAAAACAAGTAGTCTATAGTTTCATCATTCAGGCCACACTCGCAGCCGGGATTCTCCACAGTACCCATTCCGTAAAGGTTACTAGCCATCACGCAGTGGCCCGTCCGCAAACGACATATGACAGACACTTCCATCTTATTCATTCTTATTATATTAAAACATGGTATTCGAATAGTTAATATACTCGTATATGTTAAGTCTAGCATTCTCCATAGCACTATATGGAGGGGAAACATGGACGATGAATTTGACTTGGTATTGTGATGTTAAACCCTTTTAAAATGTCAGTTAAATCTAGTGTAATTCGAGCATGCTTGCTTAATGAATTTTAACTGGTTTTTAATAGTTTACGATTTGTTAAATTTACGATTTGTAAATTTCAAATTACAGATCCCAATAACTGAGTATGACTATACTTTGTTGAAAATGATAAGGCTGACAACCTTGCCAGATAGAAGAAAGATGTTTGACCTCACAAAATTGTTTAAGATTGTCAGCTCGTATTTCAATAGTCCGGAACTAACTTAGCTTTGTCATGCTATACGTTCCTTGTAGGTCCACTCGGCATAATGTTTTGTTCCATAGTCAAGTGATTGCAACAAATTATTAATAACTCTTGTATAACAAAACTCCACAGATTGGGTAATCAATATGGGCATTGCATGGATTTGCATGAGGCTTTGGCTACTTAGAGGAGTAGTGAAGAAGTTGTTCTTGAGGGAATGAATTGATTGAATTTTATAGATTTTTTATTGTGCTGTTCGACTTGTACTATTTTTTTAATGGCGTGATTGTATGTATGTATGTGTACAATAACAAGTCTCAAAAACGGCAATTCATCAGGTGTTCATATATTTTTTAGTAATTAAATGTTATTGAAATGAAAAAAAAAATCGTAATCTAACATGTCAGCAAAATACAATAAACATATGATTTTGAAGAAGTCACAGAGACGCCTAAGTTCAGCTGTGAAGTATAAAAATAATCTATGATTTGAAAAAAAAAAAGACAAAAAATAATGTGTCAGAAGTGGGATTCGAACCCACGCCCTCAGAGAGGACCAGAAGCGCTCCCCGCTACAGCGGGTAAGGTGAACCTTGAGTCTGGCGCCTTAGACCGCTCGGCCATCCTGACATCTGGCAGAATGGCCGCTACAGAGCGGCCCAATCCGTTAGAATTATCAACAAAATTATTAAAAAAATTGTAATTATTGTGTTCCATTTATAACCGTACTACGACTTGCGCCTTCGTTGGCGTTCTTCTGTATTGATATGTTGTTGAAAGTGATTAGGCTTACAACCTTGTCAGGTAGAAAAAGGATGTTTGAACTCACAGCATTGTTTAAGATTGTCAAATCGTATTTCAATAGTCCGAAAATAGCTCAGTTTGTTACGTTACAAGTTCCACTTGTAGGCCCACTTGGCAAAATGTTTGTTCTATAATGAAGTGGTTGCAACTAACTATCTGTGTAACTCTTGCATAACAAGACTGCACATATTGTTAGTAAATATGGACATTGTATGGATTTTAAGGAGTTAAGTGAAGAAGTTGTTCTTGCCGGTATGAATTGATTGAATTTTATAGATTTGCTTTGTGCGACTTGTACTGTTTTGTTTTTCATTTTATATAACACTGCTTACATGCCAAGGTTAAATTATATTTTCTGATGCTTTTTGATTTTGTATCAAAAAGGTCATTTGATCGTTGAAATAAATAAATAAATGCTGCAGAAGTTTATCGTAAGATATGTTTGATATTTGGAGAGAATATGGGGAAAAGAACAGAAGTGATGTTATGTTTTTCTGTAAAATGTGAGGTGAATATGGAGGATGAGGTTTTGCATTTTTTAGGTGGTGGAAAAATTAAGATGGATATCGAACGGCGTGTAACGATAGGGAACAATGGCAAGAGAGCACGAAAACATATATACTCGAACAGGACAGTATCAAAATCTGTTATATAGATTATAGTGCACTATAATATTTTGACTAAGATTATAGTGCACTATAATATTTTGATTAAGATTATAGTGCACTATAATATTTTGATTAGGATTATAGTGCACTATAATATTTTGATTAAGATTATAGTGCACTATAATACTTTGATTAAGATTATAGTGCACTATAATATTTTGACTAAGATTATAGTGCACTATAATATTTTGATTAATATTATAGTGCACTATAATATTTTGATTAAGATTATAGTGCACTATAATATTTTGATTAAGATTATACTGCACTATAATATTTTGGTGCCAACTTTGTAGGAATGAACCGTGGACGTGAAAAAATACTCAGAGGAGCCGAATGGATACCTACTGTAGAAATGCGTTCATTGAGAAGAATACATGAAATGACAATGTATTACAGAATACGGAATGAAGTGATTAGGGATGTAAGTTAAGACTTGATGTGTTAAGTAAAATGAAGTAGACCACGTTGGGATAGTTTGGGCATGTGGAATAAATAACTGAAGAAAGACTAACAAAACAGATATACAGAGCAAAGTGAATGGAAGGCGTGTGAGAGGAAGACTGTGGAAAGAGTTGTTGGATCAAGTGAATTATATTTTGAAAGAATTAAATGTAAAAATTCAGAGAGCAATCGAGTTGTTTGAGAAAATCTTTGTATGTAAAAGATTCGAAGATTGTGTGTCGAGATAGAAGGCGTGTAAGACGAAGACCAATGAAGGTATGGTTGGATCAAGTTAATGATATCTTGAAAGAAGGAAACGTAGAAAGTCAAAGAAATCGTAGAAGTTGTATGAGAAGATGAATGGATGTAGAAGAGATTAAGAATGTGTGTCGAGATGGGAAAGTCTGGCGCTCTACTCTGACAGGAAAATGGCGTCATGGTATGTATGTATAAATAAATTACTTATTGTTAAGTTAATATGACTCCAACGTATCGTATCGATCCTCTATTCTTAAAGCTTTGAGCTACTAGAATTAGGTACCCACCAAACAAACAAAACCAAACAATTATTCCATGTCTGTTTAAGTGTCCATTAAACTCCTCAAATATATTTATGACGCAATTTACTCGAACCAATAAATTGGACGTTACATTATTTAATGACCCGATTCAAGGCTGCTAAGTCGGGTCTGGCCCCCGCTGAACTGTGCTAGCTGTGCTCCGGGAGTTACAGAGGATCGCTTGTCGTCTGCAGCAAGACTTTGCTTAATTTGAAGTCTCCACTGACAGTGGTCATTGGGCGGTGGCAGACCAAATCAATGATGCGTTTATGCAATCAAATTGTTAAGGTGCCTGGACACTGATCCAGGTTTAGGGTTAAATGCGCCTTTAACTTTTTTTACGTTTGAATCCAACAACTCGAATTTAATAGTCCTTTATAAGCTAATCTTATCTTAGAGAGTCATACGATCCTTGAAAAACTTTACTTCCAGGGTGTATTTAAGTTTTCTGCGGTTTTCTTACGAAATACGTTTTTCTGAACATATGTAGGGCTGCCTAATCTAATAGCCGCTGCCACTACTTTCCTACCCTTACACTCAACTTTTGACTCAAAAATTTTAATTCACACACACCTATGACTTCGGTCATATCTATTCTTTCAAAAAAGGTGAGAAATATGATCGTCTCACTTCAGTTGTGCCATCAAATCCAGTACAGTGATGTAGCCGATGAGTTTGCTGGTGTGCAACGGCTTACTTACTTAAAAAATAGGAATAAAAGAGAAGAAAATTCCACAGAAGAAAACAACACAAAAACAGATGCGTGAGACTCTCGTGTAGTAGAAGTGAAACTTCTTAGCTCCTAGAAAAAGTTGATTTTATGCATTGCTTTTTTTCCATTTGTTAACGATTTCTTTTTTTTAGGATTAGGAAATGGTTATGTGGAATTTAATTCAAGAAAATCTCTCTTAATGAAATAAACGATGGTTACGTGGAATTTAATTCAAGAAAATATCTTTTAATTATAACTTTTTTTTTTTAAAAATAATAATAATTTTAATAATAAATAATAATAATATAATATACTTAATAATATAAAATTTATAGTTTTTAATATTAAATATATTAATATTTTTATGTTATTATTACAATAATTATAATTAATTATTTTTACATAATTATTCAATTATTTATTTACTATTATATTATTTTTATAATGTTAGTAATAATATTATTATGTTGTATTATTAATTAATTATATTATAATTAATTATAATATAATAATAATATAATTATTAATATCATAATAACATACACTCGTATATGTATTATTATAATTATACAATATATTAAATATAAATTATATATTAAACAAATATTATAATAAATCTATATAAATAAAAATGTAAATGTTCGTTAATTGAAGGCAGCTAATCTCCGGAAGTTCTCTACCGATTGCTTTGAAATTTTGAGTAAAGTTGATATTCGTCAACGGAAATGTTTTTTCATTTTTATTTATATATAAATATCAGTGTATATAATAAAATTTTTAAATCAAAAACAAATATCTATGCGAACCTGTCGGGGACAAGGACTAACTAGATTTGTGACACATGTCAAATTTCATTTTCGACGTTTCGGAGTTTATATCAAATATTTAATTTTTAGTCTATATAAATAAAATATTTAATAATTTAATGTTTAAAAATAAATAATAAATTTTATATATAATAAATGTTTTATTTTTGAGTCGAGACACGAACTGATAATAAATTTATTACAGAGGAAAAATAGGTTAGAATCCAAGATACGTCAAACTAACATTTGTGTTAATAAGGATAAGTTCCATTGTGTCATAGCAGCTTGAGAAAATCTTAATATGGCTGAATCAGGACTTTATAGCGCAAGCGCAGGAAATATATTTGACAGAACTAATACTAAATTTGTAAAAAATATCCAACTAATATTTTATCTGTTTTCAAATATTTTGAGTATCGTTAAAATAAATATAATCGCTAAAACAAATATAGCTTATATTTATAAAATGATCTAAAATAAAGATATAACAATAACTTATATGTATAAAAAGATCGAGGATCGCTAAAATAAATATAACTTATATAGTATGTATAAAAAAACAGATGCGTGATACTCTCACGTGGTAGAAGTGAAACTTCTTAGATCTTAGGAAAAGTTGATTTTATGCATTGCTTTTTTTCGATTTGTTAACGATTTTTTTAGGATTAGGAAATGGTTCTGTGGAATTTAATTCAAGAAAGTCTCTTTTAATTTAATAAAAAAAAATTATTTTTTATTTTTAATAATAAACAATAATAAATAATAATATAATACACTTAATAAAATGAAATTTAATATTAAATATATTAATATTTTTATATTTATATTAAATTTATTATTTTTAAATAATTATTTAATTATTTATAGCTTTACTATTTTAATTATATAAAATATTATTTTATTATATAATTTTTTTTGTATAGCGCCATCTGCGTTAATTTATCCGCCATTTTCATTTCGTAATGTGCGTTGTTGACATATCTACCTCTAAGAATATCTTTTTCACTTAGTATTTTTAACTTATTTTTTTATTTTTCTGTTCAATTAGCGGTAAAATTAAATTTTTTTGATTGATTTTCGTTTGAATTCAAATCATATCGTGAATTGATCTCTTGGAGTGACGCGATCATTTGCTTCACAGAGACAACGTGATGCTGGTATGTACATTTTTGACAAACGTCATATTTATTTTAAACGAACTGACAAATTTTTGCTAATTTGTAAAAAGATGTATTAATGTGTCATTATTGTTTGTTTTTTGTAATGTATTTATCTAAATAACTTGCTATTTATTAGAATCGATATTTATTGTTCATTAATGACGCGATCAAACATGTCACATCCAAATTAAATTCGTGCGTAGTTTGCAATGTTTGCAATGTCTTTCCTTAACATTTAATTAATTCCAATAACCTCTCTCTTTGCTTAACATTTAATTCGTTCCAATTATCTCCGGATTTCATTAAAAATACTCCTATTGGACAAATATTTGACAAATGCGTGTCCAGCTGCAAAACGATTGATCAGCTGAGATATTCTCACATCAATTGCTGGAAATTGGGAACGGAAATTTCATTGTCTCATAACTTAATGTTTCACTCATATTTTTAAAGGTTTACAATTTTATATGTTTTTGCTATAACTTTCTTTCTTCTTTTTCAGTGCAATCTATCTGCTTTAGTTCATCAAAACGTCGAGGAAGCAGCAGAACAACGTGTAGCCAGAGTTGAGGATGCACGGTTGCGAGCACGGCGATCGCGTTCTGCAGTTTCAGAACTGGTTCGTTCTCAAGAGAATGTACGCGACAGGCTGATAGTGACTGAAATAGGTCATTAGGAATATCAAATGTATCTTTTTTTATATAGAGTTTAATTTTATCTCTATGTTTATATTTCAAAATATATCAAATCGTATGTAGAAATGTAGATTTTTTAAATTAGTTTGATATTCATCCGTTTTAATCAAACCAAGCTTCGCTCTGAAGAATACGTTCATTTGCGAGATGCAGTTGTAAATGACGGTAATACAACTAACGTTGGAAGGCTAACGATTTGGCCATCTTCATATACAGGCAGTCTACGTCATATGAACGAGTACGCTCAATATGCAATTGCGTATGTTCATTACTACGGATGTCCAGACCTATTCACTACATTCACATGCAATCCAGCTTGGGACGATATACAACAGCTCATGGTAAAACATGAAGTGTTTGGGTCTGTGCGTTGCTGGATATACTCAGTGGAATGGCAAAAGAGAGGATGGCCTCATGCGAATATATAGTACTAATCTGGATCTATAACAAAATCACTTCAAACAAAATCGACAATGTAATGTGCGCTGAAATACCCGATGCCGACGTCGATAAGGATTTGCATGAAGTTGTGACGAAAAATATGATACATGGACCTTGCGGTACACTGAATCCAAATTCACCATGCATGATAGACGGAAAATGATCTAAACGATATCCTCGAGCATTAGTATCCAACACAGTTACAGGAAACGATGGATATCCTTTATACAGAAGAAGATCAACAGAAGATGGCGGGAAATTAGCAACCATACAAATGTGAAACGGTGACATCGAAGTAGACAACCATTGGGTTGTTCCATATTCGCCTTTGCTATTCAAAAACATACAAAGCGCACATAAACGTGGAATACTGTAACCCCGTTGAATCGATCAAATACATTTGTAAGTACGTGAATAAAGGCAGCTACATGGCAGTTTTTGGCGTGCAACCAGAATGCGGGATGGGAATGCGGTTATACATATCGATGAAATCGCACAGTATCAGGCTGGAAGATACATAAGCAGCAATGAAGCTGTAAAGCGAATTCTTTCATTTCCCATACATGAACGCCAGCTGTTGTTCACTTAGCAGTACATCTAGAAAATGGACAACGCGTTTATTTCACAGCTGCAAATGTGCAACAAATAGCCCTGAATCCACCAGCTACAACGTTAACTGCTTTCTTCACGTTATGTAAAAATGACGCGTTGGCGAAAAGACTACTGTATCACTGATTGTGACGTCAAAAGAAGAATTGGTGAAAAAGTATTTCCCTACATTTAAATCAATTATAAGAATCACGATTGGCATAGTGAACGAGCTATTGCTGCCGCCAAGAACAAAGACGTCTACGAACTTAATAATATTATTCAGTTCCTTTTTTAATGTTTCTCAATTTTATATTTTTTTGTTATAACTTTCTTTCTTCTTTTTCAGTGCAATCGATCTTTCATTTGAATTCAAATCATATCGTGAATTGACCTCTTGGAGGGATACGATCATTTGCGAGCACGGCGATAAACGCGACAAACTAAGAGTGGCTGAAAGACATCAAAAATATTGTATACCCACAAGCATTATGAAATTAAACATATTAAAAACGTATTCTTTTTCTTTTCTTTCTTTTCTATTTAACCAGACTGAGCCACAGCAACGCGTGGCCGGGTACAGCTAGTATTAAATAAAATAAACAATTTTACATAAAATAAAATTAGTAAATGGTGAATATATTAATATAAAAATAATATAACAAAAAAATTTATTTTTAATAATAAATAATAATTTTAATATTAATATAATACGCTTAATAATATTAAAATAATATCAATTATTATTAATAATAAATCATTATTAATATTAAAATAATTAATAATAATTTATTAATAAATAAAATATTTAATAATAATAAATAATAATTGTGTAACAAAATATAGTAATATAATACACCGGTTCACTTTTCGTGACGTTCAGGCCAATTTATTTGCGCTACCGCGCCAATAGAAGTTTCACTTCACAAAACTGTTTTCTTTCCAATTGAATTGACATTGGAATGGCGAGGGAATCCTCGACTACAAGACCCAGCAACGACGACGACGACTGAAAGACTTTCAACAACATGTAGAAAAATGATCCTAACGTTCTTTAGGTATGTTGCTAGAAAGAGTGATAAAAGTCTGGAGATGTTGGTGACCAATATAACAGTTGAGGGAAAGCGAACAAGAGAAAAGTGTCGCATGAGATCGATTTATCAAATAAACGAGTTAACAGAATCCTCTTTAAACGCTGCAGTCACATTGACCCAAGGACCGGAAGGGTCGGAGACAGGTGGTGACCATGCCGCTCAGCATAAAACACGATATGAAGAAGAAATGTATTCATATTTGTAACACTTATAAGCATGTATTTATTTTGTAATATTTTTAATATGTCAATAATAATAGATTCGAGTCCAAATCGAAGATCCTTTAGAAGAGTCTAGATGGCGCAGTATAAATTTTTCGTGTGGCAGACTGTAATGTGGCTATGTTCAGACTGTAATGTGGGTATAATTCCAGCCACATTACAGTCTGAACAACTACTATACATAAAAATCATGTCATTATTATTTAAATTTATTTTTGTAGCAATATTCATACCCCACCCTATTTTTGTAGCAAGATTATTAGAACAATTCTGAGAGCAAAAAAAGTTTTATGTAGGTATAGGTTGTCCCAATGAGAGAGCTGGATTGAAATTTCGCGCCATGCCCCACCTGTCAATCTTGCGATTAGTAAATATGGAACGCTATACGAAAGATCAACACGTTATTATTGTTAAAACTCATTATAAAAATGGGGAATTTTTTTTCTGAAACAGTTCGTAAATTTAATTGAATTGAATTAAATTTAATTGAACATCAATTCGTCATCGTTTACAAGAATTAGATGTTTCAAGATCGAATTCTCGCGAAAGACCTGGATTTGCGTGCCTACAAGATCCAACTGACCAAAAAACTCAAACCAGCAGACAGCAAAAACGAAATCCGGCGATCTTATTGGGACACATTGGGTTTAGTCTATCAAGAGTGCATGTTTCCTGAGTGGGATTGTTGGTACTCCAAGAAAAAAATCCATCTTATTTGATCCCGAGTGATTATCTCTCATCGACAGCGGGCAGGAGCGGACCTGGCTGAAGATACAAGATACGAGTATGTCTCCAGTATCCCGTCTCCTTGTGATAAGCACAAGCTATGGATTTATATGATATTATTACGCATTGCGCGTCCACTTATCTCTTCTCCACCGCGATGTCTGGCTCCTTGCTATTCCGGTGACCACGGAAGGAGTAGTCTCACAGTTAGAATACAGAAAGCTTCTTCACTTAGCATTCACCCACTGAGTTGATGGCAAACCACTTTTAAGGCTATTTTGTTTATCATTTGTAAGGTGTATTCATGGTTTGCATAAGAAGTCTCAGGTTGAATTATAGACTCGTTGTGAACTTTGCATATCTTTTTGGACTTCCTTTACTATAGTCTTCCTCCATTGTATTTTTTTTCGATACAGTCACTTGTAAAGAAGTCGTTTATTAATAACTTGACAACGCTAATCAGAGACAGCAGGTTATGAAAGCGACGTCGAGTTTGGATCATTGAATATATACATACATATATCCCGCCGTGTATCTTGCTGTGTAGGCAGAGAAAACAGATCTCCAAACTTTTTTATTCAAACATATAATCCTCGCCTCCTCCACATTCATAAATTTCGTCATGTACAATCTTGTATTTATCATACTTCTCACTTTACCTTTTACAATCTGGTCAATTTGATCCAGCCATATTTCCTCGGTCAACCTCTTACACGCACACATTGCACTTTTAACTTGTATACTCTCCACGTGTCCAAACCATCTTAAAGCTTCTTTCTTCATCTTACATAAAACATCCTTTTTATTCATGCATGAATTTCTGATGTATTCGTTCCACCTTTATTCATACATTGACACTTCACAAATAGTTCTTAGTGCATGCATCCCCGCAGCATAAATATTTTTATCCTTTTCCTGCTAAATCCAAGTTTTACTTTCATACATCAAGGTGGGCACCGACACGCTGCATGGCCGCGCGGTAACGCACTGGACTTTTGTACGGAAGATTGCCCATGACTTCGATCCTTCGACCCATAAGGATACATATGCCAGCGGCGGCTGGTCTGGCGGCGCGTTGGTGCGCTGAACGGGAAAAATAATTCGTAATAATTAAATTATATATTCGCAACACGACTTCCAAAAATGTTAAATATTTATATAGATTAAATATGTACCTATATAAGAATACTGACAAATAGTACGAGTATTTTTATTTATGTGAAAATTTAAAAAAAATTAAAGTAAAATTTAAAAAAATATTCCTTTCAAATTGACCGGCCAAGTTTGCTAATAGCTTCAACTCTAATCACACGTAAACGTTCTGCCCAGATAACAGAACTCGTCAACATGTTCCAGTTTCTCTGAATTAACCCATACATCATACACGCTTTCTATCCCACCTCTTTCTATAACCATAACATTTGAATTTATTTTGAAATCTTTTACTCCTTTACAATACCATATTCCCCCATTGCATTTTTTTTTCTATGCGGTCACTAGTCACTTGGGAAAAGTCATTTATTACTAACTTCAAAACGCTTATCAGAGACAGCAGGCTATGAAACGTCGAGGTTGGGCGTTTGAAAAGATCTTTTTCCTTAAAGTTCCTCTCTTTTTGGGAAGTTGATACTCATCATTACTTTACTGACATTTTAGGCAACTGCTTTGAACAAAGGTATGATACCATAACGAGATCATTCCCTTAAGTTCTTCAATCACAAATGCATCTTCTTCCCGCACTTTTTTACCTTGAATGACCCCCTGCAGCATCAGTCGAAGGATCATATTTTCCCTTTGTATTATACTCGTATGTTCTATGTACTCTTATTTTCTCCTTTTTACGATGGATGATACTTATCTATCTTTATTCACCCATTTTGATATGTAATCATTAGACTTTGTCAACCCATGAGACTCAGTTTCTTTGTGTTGGCCTGAGTAAGTACCCGTGCTTCAACACCATAGAGAAGTACAGAGAATATGTAACATCGCAACATTCGCATACGTAAATCAAGATTGAAATCTTTGTTGCAAAGAAGATCCTGCATTTTGAAGAATCAGCTTCGTGCCATCTCCATTCTTATTTTGATATCTTGAGACATTCTGTCATCATCACGGATATTCATATTGCTGGACTCGCTCAACAATTTAATCAATAGGGATCGTTGTCTATACTTTATTTTAACAGACAATAAAAAATTGTATTTGATATATTCATTTTCATGGATACATGTTTGATCTAATTAGATATTTGGTCAATTTATGACATGTGCAAAATTGTTATTCTGACTATAATTTTGCATTTCTGATTTTATTTTATTTCAACGGTCTAATTACCTATTTTTACAAAATATTAAAAAAAACATCAACAAATAAAGTTGAACTTTGACATTTACGCAGTGTTATAGAATAGAATAAAAAAAAACTAGAACAAAACGAACCCAACACAAGAACAACGCAAACTTATAATTTAATCAATTCTTCCCGGCAAGATAAACTTCTTCAATTTACTGCTGGAAATATAAAGAAACATGAAAGTCCATACAATACCCATATTGATTGCCTAATCAGTACAATCTTGTTATGCAAGAGTTCTACAAAAAAATATTTGCAACCACTTTACTATGGAACAAAACAAACATAAACAAACCGTTATTTATCGTTGTTGCTGGGCCTTGAAGTTGAGAATCCCCTCGCTATTCCAACGTCAATTCAGTTGGAAAGCGAAACTGTGATGTTTTCGAGTGAGTGTGTCATTGTACACCAGCAAAATCTCCGATAACTCCGTTGTACTGGATCCGATGGCAAACCGAAGTGAGACGGTCGGAGCTAACCGGCATATTTTTCTCTTTCGCTATCCTTACTAGGCGAAAAAAATGCCCGTGTCATTCAAGGAATGTAGCACAGCAAGGAATTTAACCCGGCGACTTTATGTACGTAAGTCCAGCCTGTTACCGCGCGGACATTAGCCGGACTCAGCCGTTATTTATGAATATAGTTTGAAAGCAGCATCTTGTAGCGCATGTTTACTAAAAGTAAATCGATACAAATTTGCAGCATTTATTCAACGTACAAACATTTCAAACGAATGTATGCGTAAAATGTATAATTTTGACAGCACTGTTTTAATTAACATCTCTGCATATTTTAATGAAAACAAGAATTAATTAATTCGACACAGAATTCATCAATATTATTCGAGTTAAGTCTTGTTTGTAATTCGTGTCGCTAAGTTTCAATACAAATGGTTTCCCCCATAAAAGGCCACCTGGCCGTTACCTCGCATGTGGATTCAGCTTGTTTCATTCATACTTAGTGGAGAGCTAAATTGTGTATGTAATAATTATATATGTAAACTCACGTTGATACGAAAAGCTCGTAAATATTACTCAAGCTGCTAAGATACGATCATAAAAAAAGGATACGAAAATAAACATATCACTTTTTTCGATTTTCAACCACACTTTAATATTATGCTTTTTTTAGTACGAGATTAATACATAAAATTAACCTCAACCACAAACCTAATCGACACACAAGTTTTTTTACAAGAAAAACAACAAATAATGAAAATTAGGAATTAAAACGCCAGTTTAGAGAAAAACTATTTTTCGATTTATAAAAAAACGATTCGATTTGTAAAAAAAAAACGATTTTACCCCATTCCTTTGAGACATGACATTTCAAACGTCACAGGGACTATCCTACATTTTCTCAAGTATAGCATATATTGCTTGTCCTGTATATCTCCAAAATCACATTAACTCTTACTTTCGTTGAAGAAACCCCACCCCATCTTTCCACGTTCTCCTTGCACCTACTCCGGGATCTGTATAGGGTACCCCTAATCAGGGTCTTTATAGAACTCTCCAAGTAAGTAATGCAGTAAATCTCCAGGTGCCATCTTTTCCGAGAGCTCCATCCAATAATCAGGTACTTTTTCTTTCCACTTCTGATAATGCGCTTTATCCGGAGGAATTGTCAGTTCTTGCGCTCTCGTCATGAAAGTTTTTCTGGAATTCAATCTCGATATTGCTGGCTAGTGACGATATAAGGGATGTCTGGGATCTTATACGTGTTTTGTTCTTCCTGTTATTTAATATTGTATTTATGTCAACATATTAACGTCGAATTTGTTTGATAGATTTTAATTGATTTCTAATGGAATTTTTAATCGATTTTTATGTGGTTTTTAATCGATTTCTAATGTGGTTTAAAGCAATTTTATAATGTGGTTTTTAATAGATTTCTAATGTGGATTTAACTTATTTCTAACGTGGTTTTTAATTAATTTTTAATTTGGAGTTTAATTGCTTTCTAATATGGTTTTTAATCAATTTCTAATTTGGTTTTCAATCGATTTCTAATGTGGTGTTTAATTGTTTTCTAATGTGGTTTTCGTTCGATTTCTAATGTAGTTTTAGTCGATTTCTGATATGGTTTTTAATCGATTTTTAATGTGGTTTTCAATCTATTTCTAATGTGGTTTTTCATAGATTTCTAATGCGGTTTTAATTGAATTCTAATGTGGTTTTTAATTTGGGATTTAATTGATTTCCAATATGGTTATTAACTGATTTTTAATTTGGGGTTTAATTGATTTTTAATGTGGTTTTTAATCGACTTCTAATGCGGTTTTTATTCAATTTCTGATGTAGTTTTTATTAGATTTCTAACGTGGGTTTTAATCGATATCTATTGTGGTTTTCAATCGATTTCTAATGTGGTTTTTAATCGATTTCTAATGTGGTTTAAAGCTATTTTCTAATGTGGGTTTTAAAATATTTCTAATGTGGTTTTAATTGAATTCTAATGTGGTTTTAATTCATTTTTAATTTGGGGTTTAATTGATTTCCAGTGTGGTTTTTAATTTATTTTGAATGTGGGGTTTCATTGACTTTCAATGTGGTTTTCAAGCAATTTTTTTATTTAGTTTTCAATTTAATGTGGTTTTTTATCGATGCCCATTGAACTTAAAATGGAATTCAAAACGAGCCAAGCTCTCCTCGTTATTTGAATTCCCGCGCATACTTCATATTGCTATTTACGTTCTAGTGAACAACTCATGACTTGTTTGCGATGCTGCGTTTCGTCTATAAATATACTCACTTATTCCCTTTTACAAACTATTATATTATACTTACAGAATAGTACTTTTGGCATAACTCGAGTGCAGCAAAGTGCACGCAGTTGCGAGGCATCTTAATACGACGCAAGTACAGTGGGTGTCAGTTATGATTGCTGATAGATTTCAATAATTATAAAGATGGATTCTTTGGCGTTGTTATAATACTTAATTAAATATAACATCATGAACGCTACGTTTTTACATTATTAAATATCACGTCACGAATGCTATGTTTTTACATTATTAAATATCACGTCATGAATGCTATGTTTTTACATTATTAAATATCACGTCATGAATGCTATGTTTTAACATTATTAAATATCACGTTATGAATGCTATGTTTTAACATTATTAAATATCACGTCATGAATGCTATGTTTTTACATTATTAAATATCGTGTCATGAATGCTATGTTTACATTTTTATTCACTTTTCATATTACGTGCACGATGAAATACACATTTTTATTCAATTTTCATATTACGTGCACGATGAAATACACATTATTATTCAATTTTCATATTACGTGCACGATGAAATACACATTATTATTCACTTTTCATATTACGTGCACGATGAAATACACATTTTTATTCACTTTTCATATTACGTGCACGATGAAATACACATTATTATTCACTTTTCATATTACGTGCACGATGAAATACACATTATTATTCACTTTTAACATTACGTGCACGATGAAATACACATTATTATTTACTTTTCATATTACGTGCACGATGAAATACACATTTTTAAGCACTTAACTTAAAAAAAAAACAGAACTTATTACAATAGAGCTTTTGCCGTTGCTGTTCCTGTAGGGATATACTAAAAGATACCGTAAACGAAACACCTGGATTCGCAATATAACAAAGATAGAAGACGTTATAAAGGTGTGCAAAAGAATGAAGTGGCAATGGGCAGGACACGTGGCCAGAATGTCAGACTCCCGATGGACATCCGAAATAATCCAATGGTACCCAAGAGGCATAAAGAGGCCCAGAAGAAGACCCAAGGTACGCTGGATAGATGAAATCAGGAAGCATGGCAGCATCACATGGTATCAACGATAAAAAAACCGAACTATTTGGAGTCAACTTGGGGAGACCTTCATCCAGCAGTAGATCGACCCTAGTTGACAATGATGATGATGATGAGATAGATCAAATACTTGATGGTCAGATAGTATTAAAGGCTTTTCAGGAATTCAGTGTAGATGCATGACTCCAAAGAGGACGATAAAAGAAATAATTTTTCCAAGCGCAGAATAACAGGCGTCCACTGTGGATGTCTGGTGAAGTACGTGGAGGTTTGCAGACATAAGTATGTACTCAGATCGCCAGGCCTATCCTATTTAGGAAACATTCGTTTCAATTAAGGCTGAATTAGACTCCTTAAGCAATTAGGAATGTCAGTCGGAATTATGGAGATAGGGTGCATTGCGAAAAATACTAGTGTCAGCAATACTGGCAGCTGGCAAATATTTGATCCTTGTTACTTGTCACTTGTGTTGAATGGCTAAATTGTTTATATTAATGCTATTTATATATTATTTATAAGTAAGGCATTAACATTGTGGAAGTTTAAAGACATTTTAATTTGTTTTATCAAACACTGTTAATTCCACTTTATGTATCGGTATAACCCTACCGGTTTCAAGATTTTCACCTGATCATCAGGGGAGTGATTGTGTTGAATGGGTAAATTGTTTATATTAATGCTATTTATATATTATTTATAGGTAAAGCATTAACATTGTGGAGGTTTAAAAACATAGTAATTTGTTTTTATCAAACACTGTTAATTCCACTTTATGTAACGATATTATAACCCTACCAGTTTCAAGATTTTCACCTCATCATCAGGGGAGCATAAACAATACATCGGTATGGTTGTATCGTTACATAAAGTGAAATAAACAGTGTTTGATAAAAACAAATTACAATGCTGTTTACATTTAGTAAAAATAAAAACAAAACTTGTATAGTTTAAATACCTTGAAATATAAAAACAAATTTAAACCATGAATTTAACTATTTACAGCCACTATTATGTACTCCCTTACATACTATCACGCCATTTCGCTGTTGGGGTAGATAAAGAGGACAAAACGCCATACTTTCGTGTCTTGACACACATTCGTCGCCTCTTTCACATATATGTACCTTCTTACACACCCCCTACGATTTTTCTGTTTTTTACATTATCTTCTTTTAAAATGCTATTCACTTGATCCAACCTTTTGAAATGGGTGCTCTGAGAATAAAACATGGGGGGTGGGAAGGATTTCTTTTACACCATTATTACAGAGTCGATTTTATCCATGGCTCTATTCCTCATTTTTTCTAATGGGTATATTAAGATATTACTTCTAAAACGTTAGAAAAGATTTAAAACTATTAATTTCTAGTCAGTAAAATAACGTGTTTCATTCCTGATTTTTCTTTTTCTTTCCTCTCCACCATCCTTTCCATTCCTTTTGATTGACGATATCTCACTTTATATGAAAAAGAATGTTTGGGTGATTGTCCGCCTTTGTGGGGTTCGTGGGCATATGCTCACGTATGTGTTTATGGATTTCGTAGGGATGGATAGTCATTTGAATGATTTATGCGACCACGTAACTTGCTTCATTTACTTTTGTCTGGTTGGTTGGAAGAGATTGCCGCCTGGCAATAAGCCCGCCAGATTGTATTTGCAATAAAAGTGTTAAATAAATAAACTTTTATAAAATTTGGACTCCTTAAGGCTTTTCTTTTTTTTCGTTCTTGCTGACAGTTAACCTGAGATGGTATGTTATATGTGGGTTTACTTTTTATTTTGTTTTCTGCCATATATTTTTTTTTGTTTTGTTTTTTTAATGTAGATGTACAGGGGTGTGGGCTGAAAGCCCCCCGATGCCCTTGCGGTCGGGCTCGCCCTACATTAGTGAGGTGTATCTCGGCCGGGGGAATGTTTGTGAGATGAGCCCGGACCTTTTAATGTCTTCTTTCTTAAATGTGTTTTCTGCAGTTTGTTTTGAGATGTACGAGTATGTGCGATACTCGGAATGAGTGTATTATATATGGTATATGTACACATTATGTTGCTGTCAAGGAACCTTTATTTGATTGTTTGAATTAATCTGAGGTGGTATTTGTGGATTTGTTTTTTTTTCTGGCATCTATTTATTTTCTGTTTTTTTTTCTTCTTATTCGACATGTGCAAGGGTGTGGGCTGAAAAACATCTGGTGTCTCCGTGACTGGGAACATCCTATATTGGTGGGGTGTATCTTGGCCGAGGAGATGTTATTAGATGAGCCCAGACCTTTTGATAGCTTCTGTCTTTAATGTATTCTATGCAATTTATATGTTTTTTAAGTGTATTTAAATATATTATGTACATACTATGTTGCTGTCAATAAACCTATATTTATTTATTTATTTATATATGGCTGCGAGACTTAAGAGTTTGACTGGCAAGAATACGATTAAATTTTGGGATAAAAATGTATGGTTGTGAATGAACACTATATTATAATATATACACAAAGTATTTTGTTTAATCTCCAACTCTTGGATGATAGAGGCGCCTTGCGGTCCATTGGATAAGAAGCATCCGCCGCCAATATCAATCATATTAAATGTAAAATGAACTAAAATAAATAATAGTTATGTGTTGCATAATTACTTAAAGTTAAATACAAATTAATTTTTGTAATTTGTTTTTATCAAACACTGTTTATTCCACTGTGGAATAAACAGTGTTTGATAAAAACAAATTACAATGTCTTTAAACCTCCTCAATGTTAATTATAAATAAGGTACAAATTAATATTGTTTTAATAAATTTGAGATTGGAAAGTCTGGCAATATGTCCTCTTTGCCTGCTCCGATAGGAAATGACCTGATAGTATATGTGTATAAATTTAATTTAATTATTTATATATTATATTTGAAGTCTTAAGTTCAATGCATGACTTATTTCAGAGAAAAGATGAACACAGTATTGGGAGTCAAAAATACTCCTGGACGAGAATAGTTCAGCAAGAGCATATTGTATGTAGATTGTAGTTAACATGCAAAACAGGTATATCCCGTAGTCTACCGGCTTTCACGAATTGAGGAAACTTAATAACAGAATTTTCAAAGATTGAATACCATTGTAGTGTAGATAAATAAAGCCTGCAATTAGGTCTTAAAATGAACAACAGCATGGTCAAAATGTCAATTGTTGACCAATTCAATCAGCTGACAGGAAGTCTTTGCTTAGAGATTATGAAGAGGTCGACAAATGTATCTACCAAGGGGTGCTTATCTCGTAAAATGGAAAGTGTGAAACAGACATTCGGCAACACATTCTACAATAATCAAACTATTTATTGCTACGTGGCAATGTCTTCTCACCAGTTCAGTTCGATTCTACCATCACCCATGTTGTTATGGGAGACAGTCCGCGACGTCGTGCTCATAAAAAAAATTATAGAATATTTCGATTTTCTAGTGTAGATCGCACTAAATGAGGACTTATTTTGTCCCCCATAACGCCGTGGGTGGAGGTGAGATCGAACTGAACTATTATGGGAGACAAAATAAGTCCCTATCCAGGACGATCTGCACTAGAAGATCGAGATCTTTTTATTTTTTAATGAGCACGACTTCACGTAGTGACTAAGATGGAACTGCCCAAAGGGACTCCTTCTTCGGTGGCGACACACCTGAGTGTGAATTAAGTATTACTCAGTCTCTTCCAGCCAACCAAGAATATTTTATGATATCCTGAGTGATAACCAAACTAGGAATCTTTAGTGTTTAAGCTCTTCAGTGTCGTGGCCCCAATGATGAGGAACGTAACTCACACCGAGTTGCTGTAGGTTGTGTACATGCTTCTCCTATCCTCTTGGCATTCCGCTGCCCGAAGAGTCTGTAGCAAAGGCTGGCCCGTAGACCTGGTTCCTCAAGTGCTTAGGTGTTCTATCTCTGCTCCTGCGTCTTTCTTCGTTTTCAGCGACTATCATAAATATTCGTTATAGAAAGTTCGAACTATAATATACCATATAAGCAATTAGCAATTAGAATATCGTCATACAAGAACTAACTGTGTTTCGTTATATCAACTCCTTTCAGTGTCTTTTGAATATGAAACGACTGTATAGGAAGAGTTTATATTAAAATATGATTTATTGAATCTACTTTTGTATTATTGTAATTTATTTTCGTTGTGTACAGTACAGCTAGGCAGGTTTATTTGTATGTAGTAATCTCTTCCTACCATTCAGAAAGATATTAAAGAGACTTTGAGTGAAAACCAGGCTGGAATCTTATCGGGTATCAACGGAAATCTTTGGTTTGAAAGAAAAGGCGTCTTATCAAATAGGTGACGGAGTTAAAACATTCCCTAAAATGTTTTTTTTGGGTCTTTTTTGCATAAATACGTGCGAATGTAGGTGCAACGGAAGCCAACGGCTGCAAGTGCTCCACTTGGACAGTGACAGTGGCGGGGCAGAGCGCAATGGGGGCCGCGGGCCAGGTGCCTCCGGGGTACGGAAACCTCGAGGGAGGCAAGACGTCAATTATTGGCTGATGGGGAAGAAAGTATAAAATTACTGATGGAAATACTGTATAATGGAGAAAATAGGTGAATTGCCTCATCTACTCGTATCTGGGTTAGAGTCACATTTCTGACCTCAATATTTTAATTTCAGTCTTTAAAACGTGAAAATGTACACAGAGATTTCTTTTTTAAAAAACTCTAAATTTATCAAATATTTTGTAACTTACGAGTATGTATAAATTTATTTTTAGTTTTTTAATATTTTCACAATGTAACATACGAGTGTACGTGTTAGCGGAAGATGAGTGAGAGATGCGAAGAGAAATAACATATCTAAGAATGAATGCTGCGAAATTCAAAGTTATGGTGATAGAAAAGTGTGAAAGGAAAAGTGATGCAATATATGGGTGAATTCTGCTCTTTAGGTAGTATTTTCACTGATGATGAAAGAATTGCGAGGGATATTAAAGGGCGTATAGCGATAGGAAACAAAGACAATGGGGCACTAAACACATATATAAAGGGTCTTTCAAATTGAGCTGTTTTTTTAATTCTTGGATAAAACACAGATGGCGTTGCGAACTTGCCTGGGTCTTGTAACATTTGAGAAGCTTCTTAAAGCATGCCAAGGACGGAGCGAGTCTTATATCGGTTTGGAACTGATTCCACAGTCTCACTGCATGGACAGTAAAGGACGATGTAAAAAAAAGAGGAGCGGTGAACTAGAAAGGCCAATAAACAATATCTGTTTGAGCGTAGCGCTAATTCATGATTGGAAATACGCTGAAAATTTTTGGGCGAGATAAGAGGGGGTGGCGGAACAGTAAAGTCTATTATACAATCGATATGCTAGAGGAATTTGGCGTCTATTTCTAACGTTCAACCAGTTCAATGCCTTCTTGTACTCTACTTCATCTTTCTTAATACAACAGCCTTAAGTTCACTTCATTCCGTATTCAGTCATACATTATTACTCTACGTATTGTTCTGAATGCACGCGTTTCTACAGCATTTATTTGTCTCATCTCAGTCTTTTCCACTTTCACGTTTCACTTTCATATATGAAAGTTGGAACCAGAATACTATTGTGGACTATCATCTTAGCAGATTTTTATACTGTCCGGTTTGAGTATACAATATGATATATTTTAATGCCCCATTGATTGTTTTCTATCGCTACGTGTCGCTTGATATCCCCTGTTAACTCTTCTATCATCTAAAAAATTACTACCCAAATAGCAGAATTCCTCAATTTGCTCCAATCTTTCATTATTCACACATACGTCGCATTTACTTTTCCTTGGACACTTTTCAATCGCCATTACTTTGGATTTTGTAACATTAATTCTCATCGCATATGTCACAATAAAATGTAGTAAAAATAAACACTTCAACAATTCACAACGAATCAGTTATTTTTGTTTGTTTCATCGGGATTTGAACCCAAAACCCTCGAGTAGAAGTTAAACTTCTTGCCAACTACGCTAGGGAGATTTTCATATGTGTAGACGAATGAAAACGAACTATTGAGGGTGCGCCACTGCGCGGGTTGCAACACGACTGTAAGAATGTTAAGTGGCTGCACTCGGCACTCTCCACCCGGCATCAGAAGCCAGCACCAATAACACGGTTTGTTTTCTTTCCATATCTCTGCGGCCAGTCGATGCCACCACCGAGAACCGATCGCTTAGCTAATTATAATCTAATAACATGTTAATCAATGCTGCTTCGGATTCTTCGGAGAGAAGCAGAACTTTGAGGTCGATTTAATCTTCATCAAATAAATCGATTGTTCCGAATTGATCAAATAGAAAGGGGTATTATGACAGTTCTTTTGTAGTTGTTGATCCTGTGGCATGATATGGTTTGGCTCTAGGTGTTAGAAAGAAAGAGAGAATCTACTTCGGCGGCCATGGTCTGACGGTTGACATACACGCTAAGAAAGCGGGATCTCCCAGGTTTGATTCCTAACGGATTCACTTCCAGACTATTTTTTACTATTAGACCTTTTACACCAGAATTACAGTTTTTTCTGTTAGTTGTATGCTGATTATCATAAATTATTATTCAGCTATTAAGTAATTAAAAATTAGCGCTATGCAAAAAACTGCCTTATGAAAAACTGTAGCACGTTAAAACTGCCTATCATCTTGGAATTTTGATCTCCTTACTATCGGAACTTAGGGTTTGATCTGTCAAGACTGCTGAAGTACAACAGACGACCTCCGTGGCCTGGTGGTAAGAAGCTTATCTGCTGATCCGGAAGTTGCTGGTTCGATTCCCGCTGGAACCCAGATTTTTCAAAAATGGGATTCCAATCTGGTTTTCACTTAGTGTCCATTAAAGCATCTTTTTGATTGGTCGGAAGAGATTGTCACATGCCAATAATGTCGCTAGGTTAAAAAAACAGTTTGCACACAATAAGCCAATACACGTACAAGCATCGTCCATCGGCAGGATGACTGACAATTATATTCGATCATGACAGATTACCTATCAAGTTGTTAAGAGGTATAAGTGGCTAGTACAGCTTTAGGAAGTACTTGAAGATTACCCTTTTTGGAAGGTCTTGTCATTATTTATAACGTGTT
The DNA here is from genome assembly GCA_949825065.1 of Odontocerum albicorne. Classification (NCBI taxonomy): domain Eukaryota; kingdom Metazoa; phylum Arthropoda; class Insecta; order Trichoptera; family Odontoceridae; genus Odontocerum; species Odontocerum albicorne. The sequence goes on along the minus strand of OX463849.1, from coordinate 28,785,391 downwards.
TTTTTGTAAGTTCGCCAACTCTTATACAACGAACAAAACAGGTCTCGATGCAGTTGAGGAATTTGATCATTTTTTTAATGGCTTTGCTGTGTAGCTTTGGGGAAGCACTTGAAGACAATAATTTTTGGGAGGTTTCATCGAAATTTGTGAATGTATATGAACAGTACACACATGCACTACACTACACTTAAAGCCGGATATGTTACTACCACATATCGGAAGATCTACAAAGGTTTCTTTGTAGTTCTCCTTTCCTTGGTTTTTTACCACATACGAGAATGTTTTTATAAGAGTCTTTGTCCATGACTTCGCCATTTCTGATAACATCATATAATTAAAAAATATATCACTTTAACACCAGGCGTAAAAATCTTCAAACGTATTGATAATTTTAATTGCCTCCATATCACATATATGCATATGAGGTAGTGTCGAAAAGTTCCTGGACTAGACCTTATAAAAGTACAATCTTACATACCATCACGATATTTCCCTATCAGAGTAGGTGTAAAGCGCCAGACTTTCCTATCTCGACACATAACCTTCGCCTCTTCTACATACATATATACACCTTCTCATAAAACGCTTACGATTTTTATGACTTTCTAGATTTCCTCCTTTCAAAATATCATGTACTTGATCCAACCATACTTTCCTTCGTCTTTCTCTACCACGGCTTTCACTCAAATTTGCACTGTATATTTGTTTTGTTGGTCTTTCTTCATTAATTCATTATACATGCCCAAATCAATTCATAGTGCTCTTTTTCATCTTCCTTAACACATCCACCTTGCCATATTTAAATTTTGCTTGATTATTTGGGTTATAAAATTATAAAAAATTATAAAAAAATCAAATAGAAATTGATTATTTGGATTAAATAGGAAAAAAACACTTTCATTACTAAGAATTTACCTAAAAACATTTTCAGAAATTTTGATTATGTCCACTTCTAAGACCCTACTCAAAAGGACTTCCCGTGAAGCAAACTAAATAAGGGAACTACAAAAGAAGTTGAAAACACACACAATGCTCCTAACGCTTCTTCCACGCTGCAAAAACACCATGGAAGTCTTTTTTTCTGAAAGCCGTCCAATATAACCTACGATTTCATCTACGGTGTTGAAGCAGCGCCCGCTTATCTTCAATTTCGTTTTAGAGAACAAGACGAAGTCCCATGCGGCTAGGTCAGGCAAGTTCTTAGACTGTGGGACGGCCATCATATTGTTTTCTGTCAAAAACTGCGCCGTCTCGTCGCGAAAACATCTTGAAAGCCTTTTTCCTGATGGCCATCCAATACAGCCTTTGATCCCGTTTGGATTTCATCTACGGTTTTGAAACAACGCCCGCTTAGCTTCAATTTTATTTTAGGGAACAAAAAGTGTCTCATGCGGCTAGGTTAAGCAAGTACTAATATATTGTTTTTTTAATCAAAAGCTGCGTCGTCTCGTCGTGAAAACACCTTAAAATTTCTTCTTCCTGAAGGGCGTCTAATATAGCCTGCGATTCCGTTTAGATTTCATCTACTGTTTTGAAGCGGCGCATTCTCAGCTTTATTTTAACTCAGAACAAGGTGAAGTCGAAGTCACAGGAAACTTGATCAGGCGAGTACAGAGGGTGTACTCGTAAGACTACTGCTATGTTATTTTCTATCAAAAATGCTTAGTCTTGACGAAGGGATGAGTGTCGTGATACAACAACCAATTTCGGTTGCACTATACTCGTAGTTCCGATCTTAAGGCCCTTTCAACAGGCATAGTGACTTGGAGACCCGTTCTTGCGTATGTGTTTGAGAACAGTTCTTGCTGGCGCAGTCAAGTATATTTGTAAAAAATATTTTACGTTAATCTTTCTAGTAATACTGGACAGCTCACAAATTCTAGAACGAATCTGACAACGTATACTAGGAGAGTACGATAAAGCCATGGGTCGATACCAAACACACTCATATAGATATAATACTTAACATATTTACTACCCAGATGGCTGTTATATCACGACAATGCATCCAGCGTTGTCGTAATACAACATCCAATTTCGGTTGCACCATAGTTCCGCTCTTTTTAATTCCACATCGTATCAAAACGTCGCAATAAAAATCACCTCCTTGGCCAAGTTGGGAAGACATTGGACTTCCACCCGAGGTTCGATTCCCGATAGTACATATTCCCGATAAATAAAGAAAAGTCCCAGTCAGATAAAATAGTTCGTCTAATAACAATACTCACGTTCGTTAGACGTGTGTGAGTGTTGTTGCGTCTTTGCGTGCAGTACTATTACCAACACGTATGAGAACGAATTGCGATTGTCAATTCTAAGTCCTAACGCTCGATCAGTGGGGCTGAAGGCAATGTAGTCTCCCAGATACGCTCTTTAATATGTCAAACACTAGTTGAAGGGCACCAAAATCAGAATTTGTCGTGACGAAAGGAACGAATTCTCGGTAAACGATGTCTTTGATGTCGAAAAAACGATGTCACTGCAAGTACAGTCTGGGTACTTTCCTATACCACCTCGTGTTTTGTACGACTGTAAAGTAATTGGATAGATTATCTGAACTGACTAGAGCATGGCCACTGTGCAGCGCCACCAATAGTAGGATAGTAACACGGAGCAGATGCCCAAACCATTTTATTTACTGTATACAGTATGATTGCTTCGTAATACTGAAATAGTACGATTGCTGCGTAATACTGTAAAAAATACTCATTAGTTAAGCAACTCATGTCGAGTCTTAATCTTCTGTAACAGTTTTCCACATTATTCTTTCTTGCGCCAGACTTCTTCAGTTCGACGTCTCGATGGGGCATCATTAAGAGCACGAGAGGGACGAATAATGGATGCTTTTGACATGTGGTGCTGAATACGAATACTTTGGATTACCTCGATGCGAGGAAAATAAACGCGTCAGTCAAGAAACTCTCGTCCGTCTGCCTGAATCATATCGTCCAATTTTTCAGCCACATTGCAAAACGAGACTAGTTGTTGTCGTCATTGCTGGGCCTCGCAGTCGAGGATCTCTTCGCCATTCCAACATTAATTAAGTTGGAAAGCGAGACTGTGCCGTGGAGTTTGTTTTCTTTTTTTTATTTCCTTTTTAAAAAATATATGTTACCAAAGTCATGTGTATTCTTATACTCCCAAATACTAGGTGGAAAAAATCATGTTTCATTCAAGGGGAGAAGCACAGCGCGGGGTTAGAACTGATGACCTTCCGCACGGAAATCAAGCGTTTACCGCGTGGCCATACATCTCAAAATTTCACCCCAGATCCAAACAAATCCTACGAACTACCCCACGTCCCCCGATCCGCAATTGTGGGCGCACAAATCCTACTAAGAGCACATATATAAGTTTATATTTATTAATCCCCTGTGTTTATTTATTCAAAATATAACATATGTCTTATAAAGTCACACCGTTACCCCCTGCCCCCCCCATCTTCGTAGTATATTATAAAACGAGATATATATTTTTGTGTATATATCTCTAGCTGTTCTCCCTGTACATGAAAACGCGTGTGATATATAATGTAGGTTAATATATATATATGACATATAATGTATGTGATATATGTATAATATATGTAAAATTTCTATCTTTACCTTTCTTCCACCATATTTTTCTCCTCACAGCCCCAGTCAAATCTCCATTAAATGTCCATTTCCGTTTCATAAGTCCGATGAAGGAGTAAGGTGTCCTTAAATCAGACTGATACTCCGAGCACAAACCATCAACAGTGTGCACCTGAAAGTAAGACCAGGACAACTTGGAGAAGTTAGTCATCACATAAAATTTGGAGGTAAGCCAGGGAGAGAGGAAAGATCCCCTTGGAATCCAAAATGGACTGACCAAGTAAAGGTTGCGGCTGGTTCAACTGGCGGTGGGTGTGTTGGAAGAGGTAGAAGGAAGCAGTAAGACGTATATTAGAAGTAAAAATAATGGAAGATCACGACCCTCAGCCATGAAGACCACGATAAGGAACTAGTGAAAACCAGGCTGGAAACCGTTTTTGAAAAAATGGATATCAATGGGAATTGAATCCACATCCCTCGAATGGTCGACAGGCATTTTACCACGGTTACAGAGATCTCGATCACTGCACGAGGTCACGATCTCCAGTCATTAATTAGGAAGGCGATTGGAGAAGAAAACTGGAAAATATCCGGTCCCTTACTTTCGTACCATCCACCCTGTACATTTCCATATATTATATACCAAACTCTGCCTTGAAGTGTCAAAACCAAACAAAGACCAGACTTGTTAGCCCAGATTAGAGTAATTATTTATTGGAGAGATATCAGATTTCAGACGAAAATATAACTAGGTACTGCTTTTTAATGCAATACTATCTTTTGACTTATGTTTTTATCGGTGTATTCATCAAAGAGGAGAGTGAAAATCTACTTGATGTTAAATGTATTTTACTACATTTTCGAATGATGTGTAGCGATGTTCGTTACCAATGTAGTGTGTTTCCTATTAGGACGTGCTGATGATGTTGATGTTGACATCGCTATATTCGTTTTAGTCGAATTCTGCGTTCCTTTTCGTTCGGGGTCATCAATGTAGCGAGTTGCTTATCTTGATAAGTCGTGATGATTTTGATATGTATTTAAAATAAATATAAAACTCAGGAATGCGGATAAAAGTGAAAGTGAAAAGCGGGTAAATAATAACAAGTCTTGACAGTTGGATGAATAATAATGTTTATTTGTCTACCAGTAGGTATTTTATAGTAGTGAGTGAATGTGCTCACAATATATACTTTGTCTCACTCCTGCGCGTGCACTAGTGTAGCGGGTAGTATATTTATTTGCCGAGACGGCAAGACAGAACGTAAATACTATTTGTGAGTAAACATTGTTGACGTTTCTAGTATGTGGCAATTGTAAATAGTTCAGAGTTTGATTCATCGGTCGTTGACCCTGTATGTTTACAATTTATTTGACAACAAATTATGTTTGACAATTATTTATTTATTTGACAATTATTTATTTATTTATGGACGTAGGTATCCTACATGGCTCCCCTCCTAGTGAACGTAGGGAGCGCGTGCCCTACGTGAACGTTAGGTTCCGGTGCATCTGACGCCTGGACTGGTTATCCGTTTCCCGTTGTCGAAGTAGGTACGTGGATAACAGCAGCGAGTGGCGTTTTTTCCCAGATCTGTCGTTCAGATGGGTGATGCGGAAGCGGGGGGTAGGTTTGGTCGTGTCTCGCTAAATTCGGATTGTCTGTGGTGCGTTGGTCGTCGATGATTGGTTGTGTGGATCAAATTGCAGATGGCGTCCGCGGTGGAGGGTTGATCTGCAGGTGCTTGATGATGGTGGTGATGGTGTAGATCTGCAGGTGCTTGTGGCTGTAGCGTGGTTGTAGCGTGGTTGTAGCGTGGTTGTAGCGTGGTTGTAGCGTGGTTGTATCGGTGTTGTAGTGATGCTTGTCTGCTCCAGCATCTTGTCGGTCAGTAGTTCGTCGAGGAAGGCAATCCTGTAAATCGTGTGGCTGATCGCCAGGACTGACTTCACATGAGCTGGCGTCTGGCTCGTCCACATCAGATGTTGTGTTGTATCTGAGTGACGGCTCTGGTGTCCTTGCTGGCGGCGTGCTTGGCCAATTCGCCGGGGAGTAGAATCTTGACGGTGGTCTGGATCTCTCTGCTGGTGATGATGTTCATCTTGTTGTAGTGGGCGAGGCGGTTGGCGTTGGCGGCGGTGCTCTCGAAAATCTCGTTGACGAAACTGCTCATGATGCTCATCGCGTTGCTGCTGATGCCGGTGTCGGGTTGCACTTGTTTTGGCTATCGAGTCGGCGATATTCGATATAGTCGGAATACGTATTCAGTTTTCGTGCGGGGTCACCAATGTAGCTAGTTGCTTATCTTGATACGTCGTGATGTTTTGATATGTATTTAAAATAAATATAAAACTCAGGAATGCGGATAAAAGTGAAAGTGAATAGCGGGTAAATAATAACAAGTCTTGACAGTTGGATGAATAATAATGTTTATTTGTCTACCAGTAGGTATTTTATAGTAGTGAGTGAATGTGCTCGCAATATATACTTTGTCTCACTCCTGCGCGTGCACTAGTGTAGCGGGTAGTATATTTATTTGCCGAGACGGCGAGACAGAACGTAAATACTATTTGTGAGTAAACATTGTTGACGTTTCTAGTATGTGACAATTGTAAATAGTTCAGAGTTTGATTCATCGGTCGTTGACCCTGTATGTTTACAATTTATTTGACAATAAATTATGTTTGACAATTATTTATTTATTTGACAATTATTTATTTATTTATGGACGTAGGTATCCTACAGATGTATAACCTTTACCATTTGGTTTTACTTTTGGTGTTCATTTTTAAATTGGAAAAAACGGACTCAACTTATGTTAACACCTAATAAATATTTTATTATCCAGAGCCATCCTGTCGTGTAGCTGATGGACTGAGCATCGTGACTCCGATGATAGCGTCCGTTTGACGACTCCTCTACATTCATCCCTGTACTCCGCGACTCGAAAGGCAGTTACATCTCTCACTTTGTCAGTCCAACGCGTTGGATTCTTCCTCTTATGCGTCGTCCTCCACGCCTCCAGTAAACATAAACCTATCCATACCGTCTCCTTGGCCACGAGCAATGTGCGCAAATAATATGAGGACTCGTCGAAAGCATATTGTCGACAATGTGTCGGTAATTCTCAGTTCTTCGAGAATGGAGGGGTTAGTTCGCCTTGCTGTTTGTGGAATTCGTAACATCCTCCAGCGCCATATTTCAAATGCATCTTATTCTACGTCTCTCCCTTATTCTCACAGTTTAAGCTTAACTATGCGCATTTTTGCCATGATTGTGATAGTTCTGCTCTTTTTTGCCATTCCATTTCTCCATTTTAGCTCAGCCTCGCATCCTCTATTGTTGGTTATACGAAGCCTAAGTAAATAAAGTCAGAAACCCCTTCCAGACCACGATTCACATTATTTGATGGCAGTTTGTTACTGCGGTCTGTTATCATTAATTTAGTTTTAGACATATTGATTTCCAGGTCTAGGAGCTTGCTCTCGTGTTCTACCTTTTTAAGGAGCGAGGGTTTTTTTTCTGATGTGGCAATTAACGTCGCGTTATCTGCATATCTCAGATTTGAGAGCTTTCTTCCACCAATAGCAATCCCACCCTCAGTCTTCAAGTGTTCTCCTCATAATATATTATCCATATAGGTTAAACAAATCGGGAGAGAGGATGCACCATTGGTGTACACCTTTTTGCACTTTAAACTGTATCCGAAACAGTCCTGTTCAAAATAGTTAAGGCCCTTCTAACAGGCATAGCAACTGGCAGACCCGTTCTTGCGTATGTGATTGAGAACAGTTCTTACCGGCGCAGTCTAGTATAATTATTAGGGGCATTTAACGCTAATCTTTCTACTAATGCTGGACAGCTCACAACACCTCGAAGGAGTCTGACAGCGTATACCAGGAGAGTACGATAAAGCCATGGGTCGAAACCAAACACACTCATATATATAGAATGCTTATTTACCACCCAGATGAGATGGAATGGTGGTGCTTCTCTTATTTCAATTAATCGATTTGCGACATCTTGATCGACTCTGACGAATATCCACTTTTTTTTTTTATATAATTTTTTTTAATCCTTTTCTTATTTTTTTACAGATTTCTGATGTCTAACGCATAACACATTAACAATGTAAGTATTTTTTTGTTTTATATATTTTAAAAATATATATATAAGAGCGAAGTAAACGCTACTGACATTTTATTTTGTATAGCTTTCGTATATAGGCAAATCCCAATTACAAAGCTTAAAGAGAAATATAAAGTATTTAACAAATAATATATAACTGTTTTGTTCAATACGCTTTCTTTAAAAATATTTTCTGAAATGTTGAAAATGTCAATATCCGAGAATACGATCAAAAGGAACAGCCCGCGAAACAATGAAGGGTAGGTACTTGGCAAGATTTTCTGCTTATTGCCAGTATAAATAAAGCAACATCTCTCTAACAATATTAAATTGGCATTAAATCAGTGTTTAACAATAGGTGTTGCCATAGTTACGGTTTAATAGTTCTTGAATAATGGCCGTGAACTCCTATATATGAAGGAGTATACGCCAGTGTCAAGTGATGAGGTTTAATAGTTATTATTTAGATAATTTATGTCATAGATTTAATTTATGTCATAAATATTATTTGACAACTGCCACTTCTTAATGATTATAAGATTTAAAATAACAAGGGCAAATAATATTTTTTATTAAGAAGAGATAACTTTACTCTCGAAGAGTGAAATATGGATATTAAACCATTTTTGTTTTAAAATAGAGTTCTACAGTTTTATTATATTTTAATAAATTCATTTTTCATTATTTATATACAGTTCAGTTCAGTTCGATCTCACCGTCACCCACGCCGTTATGGGGGACAAATACGTTCCCATCCTGCGCGATCTACACTAGAAGATCAAAATCTTCTTTATTTTAAATTATGAGTGCGATGTCACATAGTGACGAAGAATGAACTGCCCATTGGGATTCCTTCTCCGGTGTAGACACACTTGAGTGGGAAAATAAAAGTAGTGACGACGGACTTCACGGGAGAAGGAAAATGGCTAGCGGCACAGTTATTATACCATACTTATGAAATGGCGGCTTAAGGCCTGGAGTTCAAACAGCCCGGCAAATTACCAATACTTTCACAGAAAATTTAGAATGCAGCAAAACTATCCTTCGACGCCGCTAGATCGGAGTGATGTATGGCTAAGTGGATTTTCATCGCAGAACCATAGAATTTGCTGTGCTCAGAATATGTAAGTCTAAGTGGATTATCATCGCAGTACCACAGAATATGTAAGGCTAAGTGGATTATCATCGCAGTACCACAGAATATGTAAGGCTAAGTGGATTATCATCGCAGTACCACAGAATATGTAAGGCTAAGTGAATTATCATCGCAGTACCACATAAATTATTGACTCGATTATCATCGCAGTACCGCATAATATGCTCTGCGGATTGATCGGTTTTTATATACAGTATAATCTGAAATGAAATACAGTTTATTACCATCTCGAAATCTTTTTCAAGCAACCAAACTATGTTAAAGATGCGTTAATTGAAAACCTGATCATACTTTTTTAAATAATGTGTACCAGCAGGAATCGAACCCGTAAATATCGGACCGAGCGAACTTTGTAACGCCTTATTAATTACACCACTGAGGTCGTCATCAGGTAATAAGATCGATTATTGAATTAAACATTTAGCAATAAATATAATAGGCGGCGGCTGATCTAGAGGTGCGTGGATGCCCTGAACCGGTTAAATAATTCGCAATAATTAAATTATATATTCGCAAACATGACTTCCAAAAATGTTAAATATTTGTATAGATTAAATATGTATAAGAATACTGACAAATAGTACGATTATTTTAATTTAAGTGAAAATTCAAAAAAGTTTAAAGTGAAATTTAAAAAAATATTCCTTTCAAATTGCCCAGCCAAGTTGGCCAATACTACCGGAGCGATCTCTAATACGCACCGGACGGAAACGCAGATTCATATAGGGCAGACGGAGACATAACATACAGTAAACCGTGAGACAGCGATATTTCATATTCGCTCAGCATCTCGAGGTGCTTTGGTGCTCAGCGCACCAACGCACCTCGAGACCAGCCGCCGCTTATATAAGTAATATCGTTACTGATTAGATTTCCCATGACTTTTAGAAATACATAAAAAATCTTTTTTCCAATACCAAAATCTATGTCGCATAGGGTCCTTGAAAGGGGAAAATCATAATAAATTAGTCAATCACGAATGGAAACGAGACAAGCCCGCGATGCACGCAGAGATAACAAGGCTCCATGCACTGTGCAGAGTGCATTATTAAGGTGTGCGGAGTTGCAGTCGTAAATTTTGTATTAAAAAATCGTCTCAGACATTTTAGTTGTTCTTTATCGATGCAAGCCTTGATCCAGATACGGTCAACCTTTTCTGCTTTACTATTTTTCCAATAAGAATACACACTTGCTTGATATTTCCCTAATGAATGACTTGACCGTTGAATCGGATAAAATATAACAGATACATAGTTAGAGCTGAGTATTTTAGTAATTAGGGCAAATATACGAAATTCGTAATTAAGAAATAACTGTAACTTCGTTACAGGTCTTGCCTAGCGAAGTGATTTTCTATATCTATAAAATTGATGGAGCTTTAGCATTGTTATGTACAGCACCCGGCGGTAAGTAATACATATCGGGCTTAAGAGAGAGACTGTCGGCCATAATTGGCTAACTTTGGCTTTGTAGAGCGTCGTTTATGTCACACGATGCGCTAACAGTCTCGCGACGGAACACGTGTCTGAATGACAGAGACGACACTCTACAATGCCGAAGTTAGCCGATTATGGCAGACAGTCTCTTTCTTAAGCCCGATGGGTATTACTTACCGCCGGGTACTGTACTTGTACTGTACAGATTACTTTTCAAATAAAACAATATGAATTTTAAATTGTGTATTGTGAATAATAAAATTTAAATTAAAAAATGACAACAATTTAAGGTCTTCTTTTATTTATTAATTTATTTACTAACATTTACAGTATTTCATCAACTATCAAAAATAGTTACATTTGTTATACTCAAATAAGAATTTTGAGAGTACACGAAAATCATCGACAATTCCTCCGATTCTTTGGGCACATTGTTCGTGGCCAAGGAGACAATTCAGAGAGTTTTATGGTTACTGTAGGCGTGAAAGGACGATGCACAAGAGGAAAAATCTCAATGCGTTGGACTGACTAAGCGAGAGACGCAACTGGACTACCCTTAACAACTGCCCTTCGAGTCATGGAGTGTAGGGATGGATGGACGTAGTTGTCAGAGGCTATCATGGGAATCATGATGCTCAGTCATGAGCTACACGACATGATGGATGGAATAGCTATTTAGGAACGTATGTTCCTTAAAGGAGAGATGATGAGGATGATTGTTCATAAATAAAAACTTGTCGAAATCGGAATGTGTAAAGAGGAATTTTATTGACAGACGTCGGTATTTATAATGTTTATTGAATATGTGCGGGAATGCGCACGCGATATATCGCTGTCTCGTCTTTGCGTTTACAATACGTTTAGGTATCCTTTTTGTTTTGGGAGACAGCGCGAAAGATGTGTTGCTTTCTCCTTTCCTCATGGAATGCGCTCTCGGTTGGTAGCGAGTTGAATGACCGACGCGTGGACTTTGTCCTATGATTGTCTCGGATTGTGAAGGTGTGCAAAGGTCGTCTCGTGGGTTCAGTGACCGCGCATACGGTCGCCACAGCTATATATAATCAACTTACAACAACGTATAAACACTAACATGAATGATACACAAAAAATATCAGTGAACAGTACGTACATGCATACTACCTACCATACATACATACGAGTATATAATGCAAACATGAGATAACCCAAGGCTCAGGACGTCCAAGGCTCTAGTAAACAAAATAAAAATAACATTCTATTTAGAAAAAAATAAAAACAAAAATGTATTATGTATGGTTAAGGCATTAACACTGTGGAGGTTTAAAGGCATTATAATTTGTTTAGTCCAACACTATTTATTCTACTTTATATAATGGTTTAACCCTACCGGTTTCAAAATTTCCCCCCTCATCATCAGAGGAGCACAAACAATAGTCCCCTTTGTGCTCCCTTGATGATGATGGGAAAACCTTGAAACCGGTATGATTAAACAGTTATATAAAGTGGAATTAACAGTGATGGACAGAACAAATGACAAAACAAAAATATATTCATATAATATAATTCATCCACTCCAATGCACATAAAAACGCATATCGAAACTTCAATATATTACCAGAGATCTTCGAAGAAATTCAACAACAAGAAAAAATAAAATTCAAAGACAAATATCTCGTTTTCGTTAATTTGGTACATGAACCACTGGTTTGCTTCCTCAGTATCTGTACTCTCCCGAGGCAATGAATGATTGTTTTCCTGAACACAGATTTACATCACGGATCTGGGTGGGGTGGAGCGATAGAGCAATAAAACCGCCTTGCCGTTGTTACTTCGTCTTCATTAATTACTGTTACGTTTTTTTGCTATTCTGTATTGTCTTGAACTTTATGATATATGTACTTGAATTATTCGTTTTCCGGAACGACTTCTTCTTGTTGATCTTAGATCTTTTATGTTGCGAAAATCAATCCTGGGTGGCAGTGCACCAGCTGTGTCTCCTCCACCTTTCAAGTCTTTTGGGAGTTTGGAACTTCGGGAGTTTTAAGGTGGTCGCATTTGATTATGCTGCTGATGTAAGAATCTGTGTAAAAAGGCTGGGAGGAGCCGATAAATGCTGTAGAGATAGATGCGTGCATTGAGAAGAACACATGGCGTGACGATGTATGACAGAATATGAAAAAAAATTATGAAGGTTGAATGTGAACTTAAGACTAATTTATGTATTAAGTAAGATAAATAAGAGAACATTGAGATGGTTTGAGCATGTAAAACGAATGAATTAATAAAATACTAACAAAACAGCTATACAGTGCACATTTATTTATTTTTTGGCTTAGCCCAATTACATTGAAAAATACAAGAATTATTAACATTAAAACAAAATTAAATAAAAAAAAAATTATTTAACATATATTGTATATAGATACAAACATGCACATACATACACATATATTAAAAGTTACTTAAATACGTTGATGAGTGCTTTCTAACGCGCTCAATCTTAAAAGAAAATTTACTTTTGCTTTTGGTAATGTGATATGATATATGTCAATATCGGAAGCAGTCCCGTTCAAAATAGTTAAGGCCTTTCCAACAGGCATAGCGGCTGGAAGACCCGTTCTTGCGTATGTTATTGAGAACAGTTCTTGCCGGCGCAGTCTAGTGTGATTGTTAGGAACATTTAACGCTAATCTTTCTAGTAATGCTGGACAGTTCACAACTGCTCGAAGGAGTCTGACAGCGTATACCATATCTTCTTACGCTCAAGGAGTTACACATGCGAGTGGAATGTGTATAAGAGGAAGACCAAATAATGTATAATTGGATCAAGTGAATTATATTCTGAAAGAAGGAAAAGTAGAAATTCAGATAAATCGTACAGATTGTACACGGAGATATATGAATGTGGAAGAGGCTAAGAATGTGTGTTGAATAAGGAAAGTATGCCGTTCTGTTCTCTCTGCCTACCCCAACAGGGAAGGGGTGTGGTGATATGTGTGTATATAAAAATATTTCGAATGGTTTTTTGCAGGAATGACATAAGGTAACTTCAAAAGAACTTCATGTAGGTGTCATAAAACTGTGGTTACTTCAAAAGAACTTCATGTAGGTGTCATAAAAATGAGTACTTTAACACGGATAAATGTTAGGAAATAATAATTACATGCGAGCGAACCAATGTTTTCTGTGGGAAAATTATACTTAATGATCAAGCGTTGCAAAGTGTAGAGGGTATGAGTGATTTTGGTGTCCATTACGACCCTCGTCTAATGATCAAGCGTTACAAAGTGTAGAGGGTATGAGTGATTTTGGTGTCCATAACGACTCTCGTCTTGCATTTGATTATCATGTGAACGGAATAGTGAATAAGTAATTTATATTGCTGAGATTCCTAAAGAAGATTACATGACCATTTAAGAATTTAGCATCAATGATTATATTGTAAATTCATTTGTAAGCAGCAGCCTCTGTAATATAGAACCTTAACTAAATGTTGTACGTTGGTTGAATTGAGGCGGTCCTCCGGCGATTTTTGAGGTCTTTGTGTCATAGGAAAGGGTTCTTGGGTCGTACAGTGAAAAATTGTAATTTTTCGATTTACAATCATTTGAGGCTCGTAAGACGTACCTTTGATATTATATTTCTTTATGAAGTCTCGGGTGGTCTTGTGGACTCATCTGCGACTTTGGAACGTGTTGATTTAAGTAATCCCTCTCGCTCTCTTAGAATACTTGTTTTGACATACATTTAGAAGTCACATCGGTTTCTACAACCCAGTCGTATAAATATGAGTACATAAGTCCAATGCTGTAGCTGACTGGAATGTGGGCACGGCAAGCCCAATTTTTATTTGGTTTGTTATAAGTAAAAATAAAATAATAAACTCTCAGGCATCGATAGTAATGTTCGAATTGATTGAACTCCATTTATTCCTTCAAGTCCTTTACAAGTACAAAAACACGTAAAAACAATTCAAAATTTTAAGACTTGTTTGATCAAAATAATAGTAAAAATGCATATATTACACTAAAACATTATGACAAAATATGGCATGTTAAATAATACGAAAAATGAAATTATTTCAAGTATTACATTAAATTTAAGAGTTTTTTTCCCTGAAGGAGCTGAGCGACACATGAACACGTACGAGTATATACGAGTACAAGGACACGCGCGGTTAATTAATAAGACACGTGTAAGGCAAAATATTATTTATTGTGTTGAAATCAAATCTGAAATAACTATTGTAGAATGAGGAGTCTCCTTCGATCATCCGAGATGAGAATATTATTTATAATACTATCACGGGAAAATCTCTTAGAGATTGAAAACTCTTATATCCGATAGACCTCCAACACATATTGTATAGTCATATGGGGCAGGTAAAGAAGGCGGAAATGTTGTGACCCTGTGGATAGGATAGCCAGTCACAGAATCCCGGACCTTGCAGCACACGAGATCACCACAGGAAATCGCATGAGGCCGCCTTCATTTGACTTGTTTTTATTTGCAAAAACACTTAGGTCGAGGCCACACCAAAGTGCTTCGTTAGGTGCTAAGCTAGGTTTTACGTGACTCATATACTAGGTGACTTCACGCTTGGCCACACTAAAGTGCTTCGCACAAATTCATTTGACATTTAGGAGCGGTTGAGTCAACAAACGATGTCACTCTCAAAACTAACAATTTCATTACAACTTACCATCTTTATTTACTTCCTGTGCAAGTTCATTCCAAAGTGATTCTATTACAGTTACATTTTTGTATAATTTGCTCGATGGGTTCCACAAAGGCTCCCTTTTATACACAGCTGTTATTAAAACTTCCGCCATCTTGTAAAATCACTTGGTGACACAATAAAATTAACCAACATGTCTATTCGCTATGAGATTCACTCGATGACTAATCGTCATGTAGTGTGGCGCAACGCGTGCAGTGTGGCCATTGCGATAGTATGCGGTGCGTTGGTTCGCTAGGATATGTCGCCTAGCTTGCAGCGTAGTTCTAAGCATCAAGCGAGGCTCCTACCTGTGTGGCCGAGGCCTTAATAAATCAAGTTTGTCACATAAAATACGTAATTTTTAAATATTACCAAGGATTAAAACCCCAATTACCAGTGTTCACCTCATGCGCAGTTCAGTCATGTCAGCAGTTCAGTGAATATATTACAAATTGTATACGATACACAGAGAAAACAAATAAAACATTCTTCACTCAATTCATCCATCATGCCTCTAGTCTACTTGAAGAGTATGTCTGCTAAAAAAATGCTCGATAATTTAGGTCGAAGATAATCTTGTATCCTGTCCACGCTCTACAATATTTCCGCATCACCAATAGATACAATAAGAATGAATGAATGAACCACATTTCTTTCTAGCCTTGGTGGTGCAAGATTGCATCCCCTAATTTTATACGGACCTAGGATATATAGATAGATACACCCTTCCTATATAATAGTTTCGCTAAGTAGCCGATCGTGTCCGGTAGAAAAAACTTGTAACCACTACACGTTCCATGAATTGTGTTGTTCTACACTCTTGCTATATACAATACGACCTAGCGAATTTATTATCATATGGAAATGTCTTCTAACCAAACAGAAAAGTATTAAACAAGTCTTAACTGAAAATAAATCTGGTTCCCTTTTTAAAAAAATCTGGGTGCCAGCGGGAATCAAACCCGCAACCCTTAGGTTTCGGGTGCGTCTTACCAACTTGGGCACGACTGTAAGCTGTAGTTTACATACACGTACAGTACCCGGCGGTAAGTAATACACATCGGGCTTAAGAAAGAGACTGTCAGCCATAATCGGCTAACTTCGGCTTTGTAGAGCGTCGTCTCTGTCATTCATACACGTATTCCGTCGCGAGACTGTTAAAGATGACGCTCTACAAAGCCGAATTTAACCGATTATGGCTGACAGTCTCTTTCTTAAGCCCGATGTCTATTACTTATCGCCGGGTACTGTAGTCCCCTTGTAAACCTAATATGTGTGATTATGTCAATAATATTTAAATTAATTGAACATTTTACAAAATGTGTCAGTGAGATAAGAGTATAGCGTGTGATATATGTTGTATGCATTTAGTATTACACGAAGCAGGTTGCTTCGCTCAATGACCCGGCAATTCGTTTTAACATATCGGTCGCGCGGCATTGACCCAGTTACCGCTCCGTCCCCCGCCGGTCCTCAGCTTACTACTTATGCCACCTTGCATCGCCAGTTGCCACTTACCATACGGCACAAGATCGGACGGGCTGGGAGACTGGACCGGTTTGCGTCTTGCTACTGGCGGTCAATAAAAAAACTGCACCATAATAACACAACACGAGCCGGTCGCTCTCTTTGCATGCGGCCTACACTGTATTTTTCGTTCCTGTAGTATAAAACGCAATGGTCCGCACATGCAGCTCGCATGCCTTACTCCAGGCTTCGACGGTTTATCCTATTTGGTGAGCTAATGATTCGACAGGGCGGAGTATTGTGATAGAGCTTTTCCCGTTGTTGGTCCTGTGGCGTGGAATGGTCTACCTCTTAGTGTTAGATATCTAATGTGGTGGCATGTGCAGCTTTAGGAAACACTTAAAGACCACCCTTTTTGAGAGATCTTGTCAAAATGTATGATTTTATATGAATACTTCACACATACACTACACCTAAAGCCAAATGTGCTATTATCACATATCAGAAGATCTACAAAGGTTTTATTGTAGTTCGCCTTCCCTTGGTGATCTTTCTGCTGTTTTCTTACCAACTGTATTTATCTGAACATATGCAGATGTGGCAGGGCCTAATCTAATGACCGATGCCATTACGTTCCTATCCTTACACTCAACTTTTATATATTTATTTTGTAATAATTTTAATCTGTCAATAATAGGGGGTTGAAACCTGAGTTAGAGCGCCCTTGAATACAGTCTACTTTTTAAACGGCGGTTTATAAATCGTCTTTTTCTTTGTCAATGGTAGTGGGTTAAGTCCCAAGTTAGACCAAGCACGCTTAAATAAAGTTTACTCTCTAAACGGCGCTGTATAAATTGTCCTTTTATTACTATTTCTCAAGTTAAAAAAAAAGTCATAATGACTCCGTAGCCAAGTGGTAACGTTCTTGACTTCCATCCGGGGTTTTCGTGTTCGATTCCCGATGGTCCCTAAAATAATAAAAATTAAACCAGTTTGGTACAATACATACACGCGACAAGCATTAGTGTTGCCAACACATTCAATGGCGTATCGCCAGTTTCATACCTACTCCAGGGGTTCTAAAGCCAATGTGACCGAAACACCAATTCGGATATATTAAAGGGTACCGTACGAAAAAATATGATCTTGGAAGAAGAAAGCAGGAAAGAGAGAGATATTAAAGTTCTACAAGTGATTTTCAAATTGTTAACGTGTCCCACGTGTTGTCTTTTATGTCGGTGATTTGTCGTGGAAGAACATGGCATTTTCATTTGTATTGTATTTCACTTTTGTTGTTTTCAACCTACTGGAAATATTGCAATGTGGCAATCTTTTCCAGCCAACCAGAAAGATGTTAAAGAGGCCTTACGTGAAAACCAGGCTGGAATCCTTTTCTAAAAAAATCGGGGCTCTAGCGGCATTTGAACCCTTAACGTTCGGGCTGGGAGACAGGCATCTTACCAAATAGGTCACGGAGGTCATCATTTGTTGTGTGATGGACGCTTATCCTGTTTTTAATCCATAAAGTGAACCCTAGGGTCAACTCTTTAATCAATGGGATCTATAAACTATAAAATTATGAATGTAAAATTGTACATATCAATCATTAGAGATTTCTAAAACTAAATATTTCATATTTGTCTCAATATGTTCTCGGACACGCTCCCTGCCCCTAGAGATAAGTGAGGGCGAGAAAATATTTCATATTTGTCTCAATATGTTCTCGGACACGCTCCCTGCCCCTAGAGATAAGTGAGGGCGAGAAAATATTTCATATTTGTCTCAATATGTTCTCGGACACGCTCCCTGCCCCTAGAGATAAGTGAGGGCGAGAAAATATTTCATATTTGTCTCAATATGTTCTCGGACACGCTCCCTGCCCCTAGAGATAAGTGAGGGCGAGAAAATATTTCATATTTGTCTCAATATGTTCTTGGATACGCTCTCAGCCTCTAGAGATTAGTGGAGACCGAGAAAATATTTCATCTTTGTCTTAATATGTTCTTGGACACGCTCTCAGCCTGTAGAGATTAGTGGAGACCGAGAAAATATTTCATCTTTGTCTCAATATGTTCTTGGACACGCTCTCAGCCTCTAGAGATTAGTGGAGACCGAGAAAATATTTCATCTTTGTCTCAATATGTTCTTGGACACGCTCTCAGCCTGTAGAGATTAGTGGAGACCGAGAAAATATTTCATCTTTGTCTCAATATGTTCTTGGACACGCTCTCAGCCTGTAGAGATTAGTGGAGACCGAGAAAATATTTCATCTTTGTCTCAATATGTTCTTGGACACGCTCTCAGCCTGTAGAGATTAGTGGAGACCGAGAAAATATTTCATCTTTGTCTCAATATGTTCTTGGACACGCTCTCAGCCTGTAGAGATTAGTGGAGACCGAGAAAATATTTCATCTTTGTCTCAATATGTTCTTGGACACGCTCTCAGCCTGTAGAGATTAGTGGAGACCGAGAAAATATTTCATCTTTGTCTCAATATGTTCTTGGACACGCTCTCAGCCTGTAGAGATTAGTGGAGACCGAGAAAATATTTCATCTTTGTCTCAATATGTTCTTGGACACGCTCTCAGCCTGTAGAGATTAGTGGAGACCGAGAAAATATTTCATCTTTGTCTCAATATGTTCTTGGACACGCTCTCAGCCTGTAGAGATTAGTGGAGACCGAGAAAATATTTCATCTTTGTCTCAATATGTTCTTGGACACGCTCTCAGCCTGTAGAGATTAGTGGAGACCGAGAAAATATTTCATCTTTGTCTCAATATGTTCTTGGACACGCTCTCAGCCTGTAGAGATTAGTGGAGACCGAGAAAATATTTCATCTTTGTCTCAATATGTTCTTGGACACGCTCTCAGCCTCTAAAGATTAGTGGAGACCGAGAAAATATTTCATCTTCGTCTCAATATGTTCTCGGACACGCTCCCACCCCCTGGATATAAGTGGAGGGCGAGAAAAGTAGTTTCAGTTTATATATCCGAAATATATGTTATCTGACCACATTTACCCTTTGCTCCTACATTCTGAAAAGAGATGAAGATATCTCTTTCACAAAAACGAGTATATTAAGGGTCCATAAAACCCAAATTCTTTAGCTACATTTGTACTACGGAGGAACGAAGTCACTATGACGTTCCATGTCATAAATATACATCTGTAATGTATGGTACTTCATTGTATACATCAATCTATCCCTTTGAGACCATGGTTTTATATAATGAGAATAAACAAGATGGAAATATCAGTCATGTTTGCGGACGGGTCACTGCGTGGTGACTAGTCAGTCACCTTTACAGAATTTGTATTTTGGAGGATCCCGGCAGCGAGTGTTGCTGAATTATGAAACTATAGACCATGTATTTTTCGATTGTCCTTTGCGGGATGGATTTGATTTCCTAAACGCTACTATATATTATATATTTGCCGCGTTCAATGAATGCTGCGTTTCTTTTTTCTTCAAGGAAGTTTTTCACTTGTTTAATCTGTTAATACTTTAAATTGTCTTTTTTAATCTTCTTCTTCTTCATCTTATTTTAGGCCTGTTATGGTTCTGCATCATTGTTTGCCTCTTGTGACGTCGACTGCCAGCTGTCTTTCCATCTTTTGGGAGGTCGTCCTGGAGGTCTGCTTGCTTGGGGGATACTGCCCCTGGCCATTCTTACGGCTCTTGGTCCCGCCATTCTGGATACGTGTTCGTTCCAGAACCTTCTTCTCTGTCGTCCCCATCTGACAATATCTTCAACTTCGCACGTCCTTCGGATATTTTACTCTATCACGAAGGGGTTTTCCAGCGATACTCGTGAGTACCTTCATTTCGCTGGTTCGAAGGAGATTTTTTTTTCTGACAGTGTCGGCTCTGGACTCTATGCTGTATGTCATTATGGGGCGGACACAGGTCTTGTATATCCTCACCTTGCTTTGGATGTTCATATGCTTGTTTTTCCAGATAGTGTTCTTTAAACACCCGGAAATAGCTGCGGCCTTTTGTGATTGTTCAAGCACTTCGCCATAGAGGTCATTATTGCACATTATGCTAGCACCCAAGTATTTAAATTTTGTTACTTTTTCAATTGGTGTGTCGTTGATCGCCACACTGCATCCAACTTGCTCTCTGGCTAGAGTCATGCATTTGGTCTTGCTGATGGAGATAGACATGTTGTATTTTTTGGAAGCAGTGTGGAATCGATGTAGCATTTGTTGCAGGTCTTCCTCTGATTCGGCTATGATGGTGGCATCGTCAGCATAGCATATGATGTTTAGCATATTGTCGCCCATCTTGTATCCCAGGTTAAGGTCGGCAACTTCTTCTATAATTTTATCCATAACCAAGTTAAATGTTTTCTTAATCGTATCATATAATTATAAAGTCGCTTTGATTTGGTTGCACAAATATTCCTAGTCTGGGTGGATTATTGCCTTTACAAAAAAAAAACATAAATTCCTTAGGTACATTTGCGCTAGGGAGGAATGAGCTCCCTATGACGTTCTATCCTGTAAATACGAGTAAATTTCGGGAAAATACTATTGAATTGTAATTCATTGCACAAGTCATCTGAATAAAATGTTGAATAAAATGCGTATTTTCCCTCTTCACTATCTACTCCCGACTTCCGATATAACACAACCCTCATCATTGAGAAAATGTCCCAGCAAATACTATATGTTCCAAATAGACCTTCAAATACACTTAATTTTTTTTGGTATTATTTTGCACCATTAATGGAAGTGAAATTAGTAAAAATTGAAACCGGTTACATAAAGCAACACAAGTGTGCAAGGTATACTCCAAGGTATATAATACTTTCCTTTGTTCGCAGTTTTTAGGTAAGAGCGCGCAACGAAAGCAAGAGTCAAAGATTAACGAGAGAATCTACTAAAGGTAATGCCCATATCGGGCTGAGCTATTTGCCGTTTGCCATATCGGCTGCGCAAACACAACTCCGTCCACCTTTGCTATCGTCTGCGGACTTCCACTTTCTTCAGCACCTCTCTTGACCGTTAAGAAAACCATCGATGAAATGCTAGAGAACAGGGACAGGTATAAATAAATACTGCCCTTATAGATAAAAATATTTTCATAATCCCTTATGAATTATTGACAAAATAAATTACACTTGATTGCCCTTTAGATATCACAGTAAAAATTGTAAAACAAAACATAACTCAAAAATAATAAAATCAAAAAAGAACAGTTCAGGATACGTACTTATAATTAAGAATTTCAAAATATGATTAATGAAAATACCAATGTATTGAACAACACGGAAAAAAAATAATGAAATAAATCGAGGTGCATGGCCGCGCAGTAACGCACTAAACTTCCGTGCGGAAGGTCGTCGGTTCGAACCCCGCGCTGTGCTACTCCCCTCGAACTACACAGGCACTTTTTCCGCATAGTGTTCGAGGTTTTAAGAATACCTATGACTTCGGTCATATCTATTCTTTAAAAAAAAATGTTTCAAATTCAATCAACACTCAAGACTTGAGTTAATACGAAATTATAGGGCAAAATACAAAAATAAACTACTTAAGATAAAATAGGATATCCAGTTTATCAGTGATTTAATATAATACCCAGTCTTTTATTCCATGATCAGAAAGACGCTGAATATTCTCGTCTTTCAATAAAATAAAGTTTTAAAAAAAAGTTATTGGTTATAAGTGTATATTATTTGTCGGGATATACCTGGTACCCGACATATTCGGAAATATTTTCAGTACCCGCAAATGACCCGAATCCGGCTATACAAATATCCGATCCGGAATCCGGTTATCCGGGGGTACATATGCAAATGCGGGGAAGCTCCAATCAATCATACAGGCCGCAGCCGATACCTTCCCATCCCCACACTCTACACTTACACTTGATCTTATAAATATATGTAATTATTCTCCTTAAAGGTCTAGCAGGGTGGTACAGGGTGGTGGTACAGGGTGGCTACTCTTACTCTTATTCACTTCGATAGTCTACAAAGTAAACTAATCTACAAAGGTAATGATAAGGAGCAAAGAAAGCTCAGCTAAAACTTAGAAGAAAGCGATAAATCAGGATCTGAACCGAAATCAAATGCTCTTCGAGCCAAAAATAAAATGAGATTATCACACAAATACTTAATATAAGTATACATATATAAATAACACAATCACACATATGACACAACAGTGGAAAAGGTATTCCCTCAAATCACTGACAAAAGATCGATGACGCAGTAAAATGCGCACGTTTAAAAATTTAGTAAAAGAAGAAGAACTCGTTCATCATCATCATCGGTTATCCGGGATGCGGTGCCGGGTATTGGGTCCCGTGAAAACTAAAAAAAAATATAAGTGAATAAAAATAAATTACATCATATTAATTTCAACATCATTTTATATTTTTTGAGGAAAAAAATGCAATTAATTTTTTTTTTATTTAATACTTAAATCTCAATATTGGTTATATTGTGATGCAGAAATAACAATTTCTTTGCGTTCCTTTTCTCTAAGTTAATAATACCCGCCTCGCTGAACATTCTTTCCCTGGGTATGCTGCTAGTAGGTGGTGATAAGTATTATCTACCCAATTTTATAAGTTATGGATAAATATCTACATTTTTTGACCAACCTCCCGGATAACCGGTACCAGGTCGGATAAGTTTTTTGTTTTCCTGATACCCAATATCCGGTAACCAGCACTTTTTAGTACCCGATACATCACTAATTATTTGCATAATGCATCTGAATTGTTTCATTAAAATACAGGAACATGGACATCAGATACACTTTTGACTGTCCGCCCACTTGCAGTGCATTGAATGCACATCAATGTGCAGAGGCCCTGTTGTTACCTGCAGTACAATGTTGCAATGTTTGGGGAAGTATACTTTTTCGACTGATCGAGCCTGTAACAGCCGAGGCTTATGAAATTCTCCATAACTCCTAATTCACTTACTTATTTATGGGTAGATCCAATTTGCAGTCGTGATGTGAAATGTCAAACATTTGCACATAGATATCAGCACGATGACTAGAAATTGTCATGTCCTCCGAGCAAGCGCACTTGTTAAGTACAATATTTTAATCTTTCTATATTAATGGGTTCGATTCCAAGAGTTCGAGTGCACTTGAGGAGAGCCTCTTCTCTCTAAACGGCACTTTATAATTTTATATTTTATTATTATTTACAAAAAAACATTGTGTGTACATTTAACCCTTCCTTCCCTGTGATGTGTAACTAGTACACATTGCTTCTAAAAACTTTTATATCTCTATAAATATAATAAATACTGGATTCAGATTTTAGGTATTCCTCCGTTATACATTTACGCATTGAATGAAAAAATAATTAGCACTTATCGGCCACATCAAAAATATTTTGTAGAAATCGGGAATAAATTCACCAATACAATCAAACGTGCCAGTGTGTGACGTAGGTATATTCATTCTAAAAAACCGCTATTAGTGAGGAAGCGACGCTATTCACGTCTCACTCTCACTCTACTTCGGTATATGGGAACGCAAGAAATATAATCTCAGTTTGCAGTTGTGTTTCTTCCTTCGAGGTATAACATACACAGTGTTAGTCCGTCTCAGTCGCTCTGGCGCATTCATCTGAGGTGGTCTTTTTGTCTGTTTTGTAAACGTCAGCCGATGTTTTTTTCATGTTTTCAGCAATTAAATTTCAATTATTATCACTTTTGACTTCAAATTTAATTTATTTAAACGATTGGCTATGAATATTCTTATTTTTCCGATTTTAAATCGCTCATTTTTACATGTGTATTGAATACACATCACTGGAACGGGCGGATTTTTTTAGCACAGGAAGGGAAAGGTTAAGATCGAGAAAGCTGTGTTTTATATAGTTTTGCGGTGCTTTATTTTAATATCTTTCTGATTTCACTTGGAACTATATTTACCTTCGCTCTTTCATAATTATGTACTGTTTATAGCACCACCTTAAAAAAAATTGCTTATCCTCAAGTGATAAGGTATGAATGTAAACTTAAAGCTGATGTGTTAAGAATGACGAAAAAGAGTACGTTGAAATAGTTTGGGCATATGGAACGAATGAAAGAAGAAAGATTAACAAAACAGATATACAGCGCAAATGTGAGTGGAAGGCACGGGAGAGGAAGACCAAGGAAAGTATGGTTGGATCAAGTGAATAATATTCTGAAATAAAGAAACGTAGAAAGTCAGAAAAATCTTAGAAGTTGTATGAGAAGGTGTATGGATATAAAAGAAGCTAAGGATGTGTTTCGAGATTGAAAATATGGCGCTGTGTGTATGACGAGATAGAAAAGTATGGCCACCTGACAGGGAAATTACGTGATGGTATGTTCGATTATACAATTATATCATCAAGATTCCATAGACAAATGTGGAACTGTTTGCGTATGTGAATAAGGAACTTATTTCCAAATCATTTTGCCATAATTGCAATACCTTCCTTTAAAAAAATCCGATAGCTAAGTTATTTGTATCAGGGAGCGATTCCGAAAACTTTAGATGAAAATTGAGATAAAAGTTCATATTTTATTTTATCAAATCAGTAGCACTCTACTACGGCCACGGAAGGGCCGAAGCAAACGAAGTCTGGGATCTGGTATTCTGCTGGTATACACATATACTCGTATAATACAACGAGCGTCTCAGCTAAGTAAACGAACATAACATATTCAAATGGTACGCAAATATTTGCCGCAGACCCGGATGGCCCTCGCTCGAGTATGGCGAATGTGTTTCTTATGTGATTCTATTGCCAAAAATGTTTGCTTAAAACCATTTCCTTGTTCCAACAATATGCAAATTTTATGACACGAACCTCCGTGGTGTAGTAAAAAAAAACACTTGACTTTTAATCACAGGCATCAGGTGCTATTCGCAATTCTAACAAAATTAAAATTTTACCGTTTTTGTTTCACAATTAACGAACTCCGTTATCATTGATTGGTTATATTGGCTGTAATATAATTGCAATTTTTGCTTTAATAGTGCAATTTTATATATTTATAAAAAACGACATCTGTGACCTAGTTCCATGGCACTTGATTTCGGGATCGAATCTCGGATTCATTACATTTATATTGTATTGTACAATACTTCACTTTCGTTGCATACAGTACAACCCGGAGGACTTACTGCCATGTGGCAATCTTTTTCATCCAACCAAAAAATATTAAATAAGCCTTAGATGAACACCAAAATAGAATCATTTTACTAAACAAAAGTATTTAACACTTCATTGTAAAATTATCTAGCGGACGTATTGCCAGGCGGAAACCTCTTCCAAATAACCATAAAATGGTAAATAAAAAAAGTTACATGGTTGCAAAAAATATTCAAATCATTATTCACGTGTTTCATTCGTGATTTTTCTTTTCCTTTCCTCTCTACCATCCCTTCCTTTCCTTTTGATTGATGATATCTCACTTTTTATGAAAAATAATGTTCGGATGACTGTCCGTCTTTGTGGGGTTTGTGGGTATACGAGGATGGTCCGATAAGTACTTAGCCTACAAAAGAATAACAAAAATTTTGGAAAAGTGGCGATTTGTTTCTCAACATAATCTCCTTTGAGTTCAATACACTTGACCCAGCGATGCTCATACTTCTTTAACCCGTCTGAAAAATACGTTTTCTGGAGGTCTGCAAAGTAGGCCTCCGTGGCGGCGATAACCTCCTCATTCGACTTAAATTTCTGCCCGGCAAATGATTTTTTCAAATTTGGAAACAAAAAGAAGTCGCACGGGGCCAAATCCGGAGAATACGGTGGATGCGGCAGCAGTTCGTAGCCTAATTCTACCAATTTGGCCGTGGCGACGGAGGAGGTGTGAGCCGGTGCATTGTCATGATGGAAGAGCAATTTTTTCTTCGCCAAATGGGGCCGTTATTTCTGCAATTCGGCGTCGAATTGGCCCAATAATTCGGCATAATAGAGCCCTTTGACCGTTTTGCCCTTCTCCAGGAAGTTGATGTAGATCACACCTTTTGAATCCCAGAAAACGGTGGGCATCACCTTTTCGGCCGATAGGACAGTCTTCGCCTTCTTCGGAGCACGTTCGCCGGGTGAAGTCCACTGTTTCGACTGTTCCTTGGTCTCGGGTGTGTACCAGTGTATCCATGTTTCGTCGACGGTCACGAAACGACGCAGAAACTCCTTCGGATTGCGCTTAAACATCGTCAAACACTGCTCTGAAGTGGTCTCACGGTTGCGCTTGTTGTCCGGAGTGAGCAAACGCGGCACCCATCGCGCCGACAGCTTTCTCATGCCCAATAATTCATGCAGGATATGACCCACGCGGTCTTTTGAGATGCCTACTGTCTCAGCTATCTCGCGCACCTTCAATCGGCGGTCTGCCAATACGAGATCGTGGATTTTTGTCACGTTATCCTCCGTGGTAGCCGTTTTCGGGGCACCTGGGCGTGGCTCATCAAAAACCGACGTGCAACCACGTTGAAACTCGTTAAACCAATTTTTGACGGTCGCCATCAAAGGAGAAGAGTCAGCGTACACAGCATCCAAGCGCTCTTTGATTTCGCTGCGCGATTTCCTTTTCAAAAACAAGAATCGAATCACCGACCGATATTGCTCTTTTTCCATTTTTCTCAAATCCGCGGACACGCTCGCTTCCACACGCGGTCAAAACAAAACTACGCATCCGATTCTGCTGAAATTTTTACAGTAGCTGTCAACGAGAATGCACTATGCGATAAAAAATTGTTCTTGCGATAGTGGTGCCATCGGGCAGTGAGGCTAAGTACTTATCGGACCGCCGTCGTATATATAGCTCACGTATGTGTTTATGGATTTCGTGGGGATGGATTGTCATTTGAATGATTTATGCGACCACGTAACTTACTTCATTTACATTTGTCTGGTTGGTTGGAAGAGATTACCGCCTGGTAATAAGCCCGCCAGATTGTATTTTCAATAAAAGGCTTAAATAAATAATTGAAATACATTAGAAAAATAAAAGTGAGATATCTTGACAACAAAGTTTTATCAACAGGGATCGAATATACAACCTGAGGCTGGATGACTTGGATTATTGTCATGTAGCGATTCCTTACATTTTTTTTTCAATTCAAAATACAATTTTATAAAGCGTTGTTTAAAGAGCAAACTCTCCTCAAGAGCGCTCTAACTTGGGATTCGAACCCGCTAATATTAAACAAATCACGTCTGTCAGCTATTGCGGCTCCCGAGCGAATCATGTATAATACTTTCCCCATAGACAGCACAGCCCTGCGGGAGTACTGTCATGTGAAAATCTCCTCCAACAAACCAGAAAGATGTTTATGATGCTTCAAGTGAGACCAGACTGAAAATCTTTTTTTTTTTTTAATTGCAACTTCCGGGTTGGTAGACATGCGTCTTACCAATTAGACCACGGATGTCTTCAAAACCAACCAAAAATATGTTAAAAAGCCGAAAATATTTTTTTTTTCGGTATCATCGAGAATCGAACATGCTACCCGCTAGTCGGTAGACAGTATTCTTATCAATTAGACCAATGAGATAGTCAGACCATCTAGGCTCGATTGTATCCAAAATATTTCTTGCATTGTACTCTTATCTCAAATCCCGCTGAAATCCAGATTTTTTTTCAAAGCTGTCAACTGAAATATAAATGTCAATGAAAATATGAAATACTCGTATTTAGTTGTTAACATAAAATGCTATAAAAAGATTTTTAAAAAAGAATGGAAAACTATCAAGTGACAAGCAACTATTAAAGTGATATCAGGATCTCCATGGCTTAGTTGAAAAAACATCTGTCTTCTGACCCGTGGGTTACAGGCGCGATTCCCGTAGAAACACAAATTTAAAAATAAAAAGGATTCATGTCTGGTTTTCACTTAAGGTCTCTTTAATATATTTCTGATTGGTTGGAAGAGATTGCCACGAGTTAATATGCTAGCCAGGTTGTACTGTACCATATACAACGAAAGTTTAATACAATACGTTTGGCTAGAAGAAATTGCTTCGTAGCATTGATAGTTTGTTTTATGTGCAACAAAAATATGATAAAAAACAATACACTATGGCAAACACCCTACCGGTTTCAAGGTTTTCACCTCACATCAGGGGGATCACAAACAAGGGTGGAATGAACAGTGTTTGACTAAGTAAATTGCAATGTCTTTAAACCACCACAGTGTTAATGCCTTAACTATAAATAATATAATAATAAGATACACTATTTTGTACCTTACCTTCCTCTTCTTAGATCGCTGTCCGTATGCACTTTGCAGATTGCAGCTCCAATCGCCTTGGAGGCTTTTTCCATCATTTGCATCCTTTCACCTCAAACATCATTATAACAACTCTTGCATAATATACCTCAAGCGACTCTTGAAAATCAGAAATGTCACACTCGGATCATATTGAAAAGTTCCTGTGTTGAAAGTATTCGTTATTTGCTGAGAAGGTAAAAGAGTACACTGAGATGGTTAAGCCGCGTGGAACGAATGGAAGAAGAAAGATGAACGAAACAAATATAAAGTGCAAATGTGAGTGGACGGCGTGTGAGAGGAATATCAAAGGAAGTATGGTTAGATCAAGTGAAAGATTTTTTTGAAAGAAGAAAACATAGAAAGTCAGAGAAATTGTAGACGTTGTATGAGAAGGTGTATGGATGTGGAGAAGGCTCAGGATATGTGTCGAGATAGGAAAGTCTGGTGCTCTGTCATCTCCGCGTACCCCGACAGATAAACAGTGTAGTGTTTAAATGTTATGGTTTTATTTAGGGTGCGCTGAAAAACATCTGATGTCCTCGCGGCTGGATTCGCCCTTTATTGGTGGGGGTGTATCTCGACCAGAGGGATGTTATGAGATGGTTTCTTTGTACAATGTCTTCAAATGCATTTTATGCAACGCTCTCATTTGCACCATAATTAATACGACTATTAACTATTAAACCTAATACTTCTTGCATTAGAAATAGTCCAATCCGCCAGCTGCCACAGTCGATGCTGTCAATAATGCTCGACCGAGTCACCCAGTTAGTGCGGCATCCCAAATGCAAACACTTCCATCCATTCAGGCGCCAGACATCTCTAACAAGTGGCGAGCTGCAAGTGCCCCGCATCAGTCTCTCTGCCTCACGTCGCTCGATGGAAATAGCTCTCCACTTCACTGTTGAGTCTCCACTCTCCGCTCTCTACCTCTCCTTGCGCTTTGTGCAGTGTGCAGTCTATTCTCCGCCATAGTCCATAGTAGTGCCGCCCACAGGAGCTATTTTGATGGGTAATTAAAAGTCTTGACGCGTGCCACGTGGATGCCCGTGCCGGCAGTATCTCTTATGTCACTGCTCTTCCAGGACTGGGTTCAGTCCTCCTCTAATTTAACTTCATTTAATTTATAGAACAATTTTATGCAGCGCCGTTTAGAGAGCAGCCTCTAAAGGGCTCTCTAGCTCGGTACTCGAGCCCACAATTATTGAAACTTTGAATTATCTAGAATTGTCATTTTTATTGGTTTTATTATATTGACATATAATTTCATAATGTCATTAATTTGGTGGCACAAATAATCCTAGTTTGGGTGTGGATTGCCTATTTATAAAAAAAAAAACAAACAAATGCCCGCTATAGCATCACCCGAGCGAATCATGTATTACACTTTCGTTGTATACCATACACTACCATCTTATTGAATTATTGCCATGTGGCAATCTCTTCCAATCAATCAGATAAATATTTATGAGGATTTAACTGAGAGCTAACCTTAAAACTAAAACCCTTATTAAAAAAATCTAAAACCCAACGGGAGTCTTACCTACTGGGCCACAAAGGTCGTCTACATGATTCATTTCACATTGGTAGAGTTTTTACTGTATATTTTTTACTTGTTACGTAACTTAAAATTACTTTGTACATAGAAACATACCATCACGCCGTGTCCCTCTCAGGGTAGGCAGACAAAAGAGTGCTAGACTTTCCTATTGCGACATGTTTATTTCACCTCTTCTACATCTATACACCTTCCTCCTACGACTTTTCTGACTTTATACATTTTTTTCTTTCAAAATACTCCTTCTCTACTTTCCTTAGTCTTGGTTCACTCTTAACATCAGTCATTCAACCACATATCTACGTGGACACCTTAAAAATCTACTGACTATCTTCTAGTCTAAGAGCCACGTTCGTCCACTTCTAGTCTAACTGCCATTTGAAGTCAGTGATAGTATTTTTTTTTTTAAATTTATTTTATACATGACAAAAAATATACATAATTTGCGAAAAAACAACAGGTAATTTAATTCGGAGACAATTTTAATGGATCTGGGTTTGTTGCCTTTCATTGGTCGTGCCCCCAGTAAACTAGGTTTTTGCCTGTATCTCACTGAGGACATATAGCATGAAAAAACAAATCGATACTTCTTTCCGATTTTGGATAATATAAAACCCCGTTGCACATTCTCATCAACCTGACAAACAGTGACACTCGATTACATATGTATACATCACGCGAAATCAAACTCCTCACACTTCATCTCTCCAGACAGACCAAAACATTCATCCCACAATATAACGCACACAATCATAATGCAAACAAAAAAAATACATACATAACATATATTAATCAAATTATAACTGTTTTTAGTTCATCATGGTGCAAAATCCAAAGTTATGGTGACAGAAAAGTGAGAAAAAAAAAGTAAATGCGATATATGGGTAAACAATGAAAGATTGCAACAAGTTGAGGTATTCTGCTTCGAGTATTTGGGTAGTATTTTCTCAGATAATGTTCTGGCTGCTTGTATCTATGTATCTAGTAGAGAAGTTCCCCAACTCTTTCAAACTTGCACCACGCTCAAGCAGAGATTGCCTTTTGGCATTCCCGGTTCATCGCTACCCTTTCTTCACATCGTCCTTTACTATCCATGCCAACAGACTCTGGAACCAGTTACCGGTTACCGTAAGACTCTCACCAACGTTGGCTTGCTTCAAACAGCGACTCAAAAAAATTACACCTTTCTTCAATGACGAAATCTATATATCTCCATAGGTTCTATTTTCCCAGTCTTTGGTGACTTATGCAAATATTTTTATTTACGGTCTTTTTTGCTTGAATTAAGCATATTTTTCTATTTAAAAATAACATTGTAACCTTTCATCCAGCAATCGATACTAATCTTCGCAACTCTTGTTTGATTGGTTGGAAAAGATCACCGTATACTATACACTCATCGTTTGTATATTTTAAAATAAAGTGTCTTTGGCGTGTTCGATTCCTGCTGGAACCCAGATTTAAAAAAAAGACGTTTAACATCTTCTGATTGTTTAGAGGATGGCAGTGATTCCACAGATTTTTTTAGAAATAGTGGATTCAAGTCTCGAGTAAGAGCACCCTTGAGGAGAATTTGCTCTCTCAACGGCGCTATATAAAATTGTCCTTAAAAAAAAAGATATTGCCAAAAAGCAATAATCCTGCTGTAGGTTGTTATATAAGAGACGTGTAATTTTCGTCTAGTTCTTTATGTTGTCTTCTGCGAGCTATGTCATGGCCCTGTTTTGAGGCAGTGTCGAGAGGTAGTGACAAGTCGGCCCTGCACGCAATTGGAACGGAAGGTCGCTGGGACAGGAAGAGCCGATTTAGGCACCGGAAGCCATCGCCTCCTTCGACTGTCACCGCGCCTCACCGCGCCTCACCGCACTCCACCGCTCCTCACGGCACTGTCACCAGCGCCACATAACAAGGAGCGCTGAACCTCTACTCTAAGATCATTCACCCTTTGATCTACAAAGTTTGTTTATTTAACGATGACCTTCAGGATTGGCATTTATAACCAGAGTCTCAGGACTTGAAAAATTAACCAGGACTTTTTCTTAACCAGCTTCATCGGATCAATCATCTTGCATCATCGTAATCATCTAGATTGCCCAAATATAAGAAGCGATATTAAACTTGCCAATAGACAATATTTTCGAGGTGCATGGCCGCGCAGTAACGCATTGGACTTTAGTGTTGAGGGTCGTCGGTTCGAACCCTGCGCTATGCTACTCCCCTCGAATGACACATGTATTTTTTCCGCCTAGTATTCAGGGGTATAAGGATACCTATGACTTCGGTCATATCAATACATAAAAAAAAACATACCGGTG
The DNA here is from genome assembly GCA_949825065.1 of Odontocerum albicorne. Classification (NCBI taxonomy): domain Eukaryota; kingdom Metazoa; phylum Arthropoda; class Insecta; order Trichoptera; family Odontoceridae; genus Odontocerum; species Odontocerum albicorne. The sequence continues at coordinate 28,752,820 of OX463849.1, read as the reverse complement.
GGCTCCGATCGTCTTACTTCGCTGTACCATCGGATCCGGTACAGCAGCGGGGCTGGTGAATTTTCTGGTGTACAACGGCTCTCACTTAACAAAATCTTCTTTCTTCAATTCGGTGTGCCATCGTATGTGCAACGGTATACTCACTTTAAAAAAACTCCACGGCACAACTTCGTTATCCAACTGAATTAACGTTGGAAGGATCCTCGACTACGAGGCCCACCAACGATGACGACGCCAATAGACCGATGAACTATAGACTTTTTTTTAACCTTTCCCTTCCTGTGCTAAAAAAATCCACGCGTTCCGGTGCTGTGTATTCAATACACATGTAAAAATGAGCGATTTAAAATCTGAAAAAATATAATATTCATAGCCAATCGCTTAAATTAATTAAATTTGAAGTCAAAAGTGATAATAATTGAAATTTAATTGCTGAAAACATGAAAAAAACATCGGCCGACGTTCACAAAACTGGCGAAGAGGCTACTTCAAATGGATGCCCGAGAGCTACTGAAGCGAGCTAACTGAGATTCTATTTCTTGCGTTCCCATATACCGAAGTAGAGTGAGAGTGAGACGTGAATAGCGTCGCTTCCTCACCCATAGCGGTTTTTTTCTAATGAATATACCTACGTCACACACTGGCACACGTTTGATTGTATTGGTGAATTTATTCCCGATTTTCACAAAATATCTCTGATGTGGCCGATAAGTGATAATTATAATATTATTTTTTCATTTAATGCGTAAATGTATTACGGAGGAAAACCTAAAATCTGAACCCAGTATTTATTATATTTATAGAGATATTAAAGTTTTTAGAAGCAATGTGTACTAGTTACACATCACAGGGAAGGAAGGGTAAAACACACTTTAAGATATTTTAAACCATGACTGCAGAGTCGGAGTCGATTGGTTTTTGTGGGGCCGTAATGAGATTAGAAGTCGGGAGATGCTATTCTAAATTCGCCTCCGACTTCAATTTTCTATATGTATTAAAAAAACTGGCAGTATCAACATTATGCTATTAGGCTATTTATAACGTTGGAATTAATGTTTTCTTTCGTAATAACACAATCTTTGTGAAATTACGTTTAATTTTGAAATGTCCTCCATTTCAACTGATTTCCAAATAGATTTCCTATTTTTTATTTTTTTAGTCTGGTAACCCTAGCAACTCGCGATATAACCGCGGTCCAATGACCACAATGAAATAAAGGGTCTTTCGAATTGAGCGGTTTTTTAAATTCTTGGATAAAACACAGATGGCGTCGCGAACTTACCTGGGTCTTGTGACATTTAAGAAGTGTAATGTATGACATTTATAAAAATGGAATCGTATACAATACAACAACGCGTTCAAATTGTTGAATTATTTTCTGTATTGTAATCTCCAGAAACGGTGATGTTAATTGGCCATCAAGATCATCAACATTTGGCGGATATTGTTTTTTTTGTATTAAAATGTCATACATTATACTTCAATGTCCAATAAACAGTTTTTTTGAAATCGAAGTAAATTGTATGTTTTATTCGAGAATTAATTTTTTTTTAAAAACTCTCAATTTGAAAGAATATTATCTCGCGTTATTACTATACGTCTATTACTAAATATATACGTCTATTACTAAATATATACGTCTATTACTAAACTAGAATATTATCTCGCGCAGAGTTGAGTTTTGTCCATTACAAATGCACTGTTGAAAACTTAAAAAACATATTTTCATTTGTATCAATATGTTGCCTCTCAAAAGACGATCTAAAACAAACATCATAGTATTTTACGATAGGAAAATATTCGAGTGTGGGTGTTCAGTTTACGTTTTATGACTTTTTTACGAAATCTGAAAGCGGACCGATACGTTGCAACCTAAGCTCAGAGCCGGTCTCCAATATGCATACTGTCTGCAGTCCACGCAAACGTCAATTCTAAGGGCAGAAATTTGCCACCCTTTATCTTTTATATCAATATTCTTATTCTTCCTAGTGTCATGTCAGGTCCCCCCAACGTTGACTATCACCTAAGAGTAATCATATTTATCCTCGGCAGCCCGAAAAAGATCCCCAACGCTCCTTATACCAGTCCAATCACGTATATCATATCAGCGGAGCCAGGAGATTGGCCTCCTGCCAACACCTCTTCGACCCTCTATTTTGCCTTGGATGATTAGGTGCAGTAATTTGTACTTTGCTCCTCTAAGTACATGCCCCAAATAGGACACCTTTCGGGTTTTAAATAAATAAATAAATAATAGGTTTATTGATAGCAACATAGTATGTACAGATTATATTTAAATAACACTTTTAAAACACATAAATTGCAGATAATACATTAAATACAGAAGCTATCAAAAGGTCTGGGCTCATCTAATAGCATCCCCTCGGCCAAGATACACCCCACCAATATAGGGTGAACCCAGCCACGGGGACACCAGTTGTTTTTCAGCCCACACCCTTTTAATATTAGTCAGCAACTCTATCAACTTTGGCTCTTTGAAGAACCCTTGTGTTGCTGAGCATATCCATCCAGGGTATCCGTATTGTCTGGTGTATACACATATCAATATTAATTAAGAATATTATGTTTTGGTTTATTGTGGTTCTTATTGAAATAAGATTTATTGTGGTGCTTATTTAAATAAGATTTAATTTTACTATTTCGACAATAGTTTGATAATTTGTAATTTTTTTTGTACACTTGACCGGGAGTTTAAAATAATATATTTGAGCTGTTGTATTAAAACTACTCGTTCTGGACAGCCTTGTTTGAATTTTCTAGATAATTATCCGTGGCTACGTATCCATAGATAATCCTATCAACCGATAAATAGAACCGAACTGCCTTTGAAAATCCCGGTAGGTAGAGAAATCACATTTTTTAACCTACCGTGTTATCAGATGACGTTTTTGATGGGTCGGTCAACTCCTTCAGGAAATTCATAAATAAATACAGGGTGTCGCAAAAAAAAATGTTTCCACAATTTTAATGATTATAAAGTCTGTATTTATTAGCATACAGTTCCCTTTCAGCGTTCACAATAAACTACATAAATGTTTTTTTATACTTAGCACCTCTTTTCAAACTGATGACCATTCTGGTCTAGACATTGCTGGCAACGCGAAGCAACGGAATCACACACATCTATAATCATTTCAGTTGGTATTTGGGCGCATTATCTTTCAATGGCTACTCGTATGGTATGGCATCAATGGTTTCAGTTTTTTTAGCATAAACTTTATTCTTGAGAAATCCCCAAAAGAAAAAGTCTACTATGGCGTTTTTTACTTCCAGTAGCACTCCAAAATAAACTTTCTTTGTTCAAAACTTAGTCTGGTTTCAGCCATTATTTCTCAACAGTTAAATCTAAAACAAAAAAAACTGCAAGTTACCAGCTATTAAAGTGTGGACACATTTTCTTGCAGCATTCTGTATACTTTAATTCTGTAAGTTGTTCTATTTTTAATGTTATTTATAACATATGGTAATTTGGTTGAATGTTATACACACAAAGTTATTAAATAATTGTTATCAAATTTGGTTGAATGTTATATACACAAAGTTATTAAATAATTGTTATCAAATTTGGTTGAATTTTATGCACCAAAAGTTATTAAATAACTGTTATCAAATTTGGTTGAATTTTATACACAAAAAGTTATTAAATAACTGTTATCATATTTGGTTGAATGTTATACTATACACACAAAGTTATTAACTAATTGGAGCGTGGTTGTTATTGCGACAGGATTTTGAGTACTTGGGCTTTCAGGATGAATGACGAGTAGAAAGGATTTATGTGAGCTCGTGAGTGTGGGTCTCTTCTTGTTGTTTTAATTTTGGATGTTTTTGTATTTGTGTTTCTGCGTGTTTTTCTTTTTTTCTTCTTTTTTTTTTTCTTTTGAATTTGTTTTGATTTTTATTTTTATGATTGTGTGCGGTATATTGTGGGATGAATATTTTTGGTCTTTCTCGAGTGATAATGTGTGAGAAGTTGAGTTTCGCAATATGTTTCCAGTTGTAGTTGAGTGTCACTGTTTGTCAGGTTGATGAGAGCGTGCAACGGGTTTTTTTTGTGTTATCAAAAATCGGAAAGAAGTATCGATTTATTTTTTCATGCTAAATATCCTCAGTGAGGTACAGGCAAAAGCCTAGTTTACTGGGGATACGACAAATGAAAGGCAACAAACCCAGATCCATTAAAATTATATGTCCAAATCAAATTACCTGTTGTTTTTTCTCAAATTGTGTATATTTCTTGTCATGTGTAATAATAATAATAATAATAATAATAATTGTTATCAAATTTGGTTGAATGTTATACACACAAATTTATTAAATAATTGTTATCGAATTAGGTTGAATGTTATACACACAAAGTTGGTACCTATTTGTTATTTTTTTTGTACGTTTCGATATATTTTTTCACTGTACCAATTAGGGGCATTAATTGAATAATAAATATTTGTCTATACATTTATATGTACTCGTATTATCCTTGCCTTGAAAGTAATTTTAAACTGAGTTCAATTTATTTAGTTAAATATTGATAGACTCGTGAGATAATTTACAAACCTTTTTATTATAACTATCCAATGACGACCTCCGTGGTCTACTTGATATAACGCTTGAAATTCATTCAACCTAGGCATTTCGGGTTTGATTCCCAATGGAGTATGAACAAAATGTCCCAGTCTAATTTTTAAGATTTTGCTGCTTAGTTGGCTGGGAAGAAATTTCTTAATGACCATAATCCCACCATTTAGATTACTTTAAGTGCGTGTGCTTTTATGTGGTTATGTATGTATGCAAATTTATATGCTGATTTGTATAAATGTACCGTTTACTAAATTGTTTTTTTCTTATTTTGCATGTTTAATTATTATTTTGTGTACATTGTTAAACATCTGACAGAATTATTGACATACAGCAATTTCTTCCAATTAACCAGCTGTACTTGGATACGTTTAACTAATTCAATATATGACAGTTTTTATTAAAAAATATATTAGTTTAAATTTGAGTAAAAAAAACCAAATAAATGGCAAATTTATATTAATGATGGTAGAAGGGAGGAATTCGTTTAAGGATAAGGAAGGAATCAAAGAAAAGTTAGTTTGTATATTCTGATTTTTTTATTCTCTCTTAAACGAATCCACCCAGAAGAGTGGAAATAATCAATTTGAAAAAATAAAATAAAATAAATAATTATTAAACCACAATAAATTTTCTAAGAGTAGCATTCGGGCAGGACTTTACCAACCTTAGCGTGACTCTGGTTTCTCCTGTGGAATGAAGTAGTAATCCCCTTGAAAAAATAGAAGATTTGAAGAGAATTTTATGTTTTTGTAGTGTTTTGAATAGAAGCACGTTTCGTGAAGCCCTCCAACAAGAGAAACAAAAGGCAACAATCGGGTCAGAGTGTCTTCCGCGTCTCTAAATAGATGAAGCTGCGCTACCAAAATGGAGGATCCCTTGCATAACACTCGGTCTCACAGCCATGACACTGTGTGAGTGTGTTAGACACGGTACGAATATTGCATACAATCTGCCTGCCAATTTCGACTGACTGTGTAAAATTTAAAAGCATACCATATCATCACCATAACGCTATGCCCCTATTGTGGTAGACAGAATGGGATTAATTAGATCCCACCACTACCAACGCTGATATGGGAGTGAAACATCCACATTTGTCGCCTTCCACACTAGTCGCGAAATCTCCTTTATATTTTTATGAGAGTGAAGTCACTTAGTGACAAAAAAGGAACTGTACATAGAAACCTCTTCGGTAGTAACACACCTGATTGTGAAAAGAGTAGTAGGGACGACGGACTTAATGTCAGCCGTTAAGGGAGAAGGAGAATCATTTGCTGTAAATCAGTAGTGTGTTGGCAATAGGTTATACTCACTCAGACACAATTTTACAGGAGAGCAAAAATAAAGTTTCCAAATCAAATATTTCAGCTATTATTTAATAAAATTTTGAATATAACATATCAAATTAAATGAAATTACCATATCTATAACATAGATATTATGTTTCCCTAAATTATTCAAAGATCCACATGATATTTGAGATTACATTTGAGGTTTTTTTGCCTTATCAATAATAATGAACTTTTCAGATGGCATATTTTCATATTTTTTTTATCTTAGTATCCCTACTAGTAAGATATACCATATATCCTTTTGCCACATCAAATATTACACTATTTTGAGAGTTTTGTGGAGCAAACTTCAAAAATGCAAAAAATGATAAATACAACCTTTTGCCATCACACTACCAAAATATATTATACTTATAAAGCGGTTTAAGGCCTGGAGTTTAAACAACCCAACGAGTTGCCAGTACTTTCACAGAAAACTTCGGTTGATATTCTGTGTTATGCTTAAACGTATTCTAGTTAACTAGTATATCTGAATAATAATAATAAAATGACAATTTATATAGCGCCGTTTAGAGAGCTTACTCTCCCCAAGGACTCTCAAACCCTCTATTATTGACAGTTTAAAAATATTACAAAAAAAAATGACCTTTTTAGATCTTCCGATATACTCGTAAGATAGTAACACGGTTGGCTGTAAGTTGAATGTAGTTGATGTATGTATTGTTTATATATCAACATAAATTTTGATAAGATCTCCCAAAAAGGGATGTCTTCATGTGTTTCCTAAAACTGCACATATCACCCATATTTCTAATACTAAGAGTTAGATCATGCCACGAAAGCCGCTGAAAATTTTTAAGGAACATGTGTATTTGGGCCAACTTATAGGTAGCATATCCTTTGTAGGTAGCATATCGGAGAAAATAGCACGAAGGATAAAACTAGCATGGAGCTCATAAGCGTGGACGTTTGAACAACATCTTCAAATGTAATCTCCCAATATCTTTGAAGCGAAAGGTCTACAACCAGCGTATTCTCCCAGTACTTACGTAAGTCTGCGAGACATGGATGCTCACAGCAAAGAACGCACAAAAGCTCCAGACCGCACAAAAAAACATGGAAAGATTCACGTTGGAATACACTAAAAGAGACCGTAAACGAAACACTTGGATTCGCAACAAAACAAAGATTTAAGACGTAATAAAGGTGTGCGAGAAAATGAAGTGGCAATAGGCAGGACACGTAGCCAGAATGTGAGATTCCCAATGGATATCCGAAATAATCAAATGGTACCCAAGAGGCATTAAGAGGCCCAGAAGAAGACCGAAGGTACGCTGGAAAAATGAAATCAGGAATCATGGCAGCATCACATGGCACAACGAGCAAAAAATTAACCAACTTGGGGAGACCTTCATTGAGCAGTGGTCTACCCTGGTTGATAATGATGATGATGATACCAAAAGTACGTTTCACAAGTACGAGTATTTTAAACAAGTTCGTTAATTTTAATACAAACTTAACTATTGTTTTATCTATTGGCTAATTGTGTGAAATGAATGTTGTGGTATTACCATAAAAACTTCAAAACAAACGTTACTCAACCCATTTGTCCAAAATAATTATATAGGTACTTCCTCGAGCGCGCTGGCCGGAAGTCTTCGGTCATGTGATCGATAAGGCGGTGCACCGAATGCAGCCGGTCTCCGTTTGGCTTCCGACTGGACTGGGTCCAATAAAGTGACCGCCACAGAAGGTTGTGGCAGCATTATGGACAATGCGGTAACAGAAAGACCAGGTAACAGTAATGGCGGCGTGATCACCGACTCACCTGGTCGGTTTCTGACCGAGTGTACGAGTATGACAAATTGACTATTTGGCAACTGGTCATGCGGTGTAACATATGAGGAAGAAGGATATACGACGGATATTAGATATATTAAATCAAATAAATGAGTAATTTAATATAATTACACGTCATTTCACTGCTGGGGTAGGCAGAGAGGACAGAGCGCCAGACTTTCCTGTCTCAACACATCTTTCGCCTCTTCCTCATCCATTCATCTTCTCATACAACTATGATTTCTCTGATGTGACGTTTCCTTCTTTAAAAATACCATTCCCTTGATCCAACAATATTATCATTGGTGTTTCTCTGACCTGCCTTCCACTTACATGTTAGTCTTACTTCATTCATTCATTCTAAAGAGCTTTCAAATTAGGCAGTTTTTTTTTAATAAATTTTTTTTAATTCTTGTATAAAACTCACAATTTGCTTTGATTTCAAAAAACTTTTTATTGTTCATTGAATTATAATGTATGACATTTAAACACAAAAAAAAACAATATCCGCCAAATGTCCACCTCTCGCAGCTCCACAGATGTCCACTCTTCTGTCAATATTTTCGATGACATTTTGGCATAATTGCGGTTCTCACCTCACCAATAACGCGAATGATTTCGTCCTTCAGCTCAGGAATTGATCGGGGGTCATTTTTATAGATCTGGCTTTTCACGTAACCCCAGAAAAAATAGTCCAACGGTGTCAGATCACATGATCTTGGTGGCCAATTAACATCGCCGTTTCTAGAGATTACAATACTTAAAATAATTCAACAATTTGAACGCGTTGTTGTATTGTAACATATACGACTTCATTTTTATAAATGTCATACATTACACTTCTCAAATGTTACAAGACCCAGGCAATTTCGCGACGCCATCTGTGTTTTATCCAAGAACTAAAAAACCGCTCAATTTAAAAAACCGTCCAAACCATCTAAAAGTACTTTTTACAAATTACTCAACACATTTATTTGGTTTACAAGTTTACATTCAGAGATCGTTAGCCGAAAATGCAGTTTCGTACTAAAATATTTTTTTAACAGCTTTTCTGAATAAAACGGAATATTCGTTATTCAGTCTCACTCGAATCACGATTATCTTTTTTGTTTCATCATCATCATGTCGTGTAACTCGTACCTGAGTATCGTGACTCCTATGATAGCCCTTGAAGACTCCTTTCCATTCATTATTTTTCTTTTACACCGGCATATCTTTTCCTTTTTTTTTTTTTTTTGAAAGAATATATTTGACCGAAGTCATGGGTATTCTTATATATCCGAATACTAGATGGAAAAAATGCTTGTGTTATTCGAGTGGTGTAGCGCATCGTGGGGTTCGAATCGGCCACCTTCCACACTGATGTCAAGTGCGTTACCGCGCGACCACGCAACTTACCTAAAAATGTAATTTTTAATGAGAGTAGGTAAAGTAAAGGAGAAGGATTAGTAGCTATAAGGGATGGAGATTAAGAAGGCGTCAAAAGGATGGTAAAGTTGCCTAATACATTTTGGCGCCCAGACACCGCGTTTCACAAGCCCTCTGGGGGTCACGATCCCAGATTGAACACATCTGCCATATATTATAGCAACTGCGAAACCATACGAACTTATTTGATAATAACATGTATATATCACTAAATACGCGGCACTGCTGCGTATATAAAAATATACTTCCGTATAAATAATTTCTTAGGGTCCGTCATAATTGAGTCCTGCGTCATCCTTCACAGCTGAGACTTATTGTTCCATCTCCCAGCACGCAGCTGGTATGGTTCTAGGCTGTGTGCTTTGTTGTTAGCCTTATGTTGCTTTTATGAATGACGAGGTGTTCCAACGTGACTTATAGTAAATTCTTTGTTTCGATGCTTAGTTTGTACTTCATAGAAATAATTATTTTAATATCGTCAGTTAATTCTGCTTAGAAGAGACGTTTTACCTTGTTTGGACAATCATGTGTAGTCTTATTGAATATGACAACGAAGGAAAATCATAGATTTATAATAATACTGCCCTTGTAAGCGAAAAAAATAGTAACTACATAAAAAAGTTAGGTACATGTTTTATTTTGTTAATTTTCGATGCTCTATCATTATTTTTTTATGATTATATATGAACACTACACCTAAAGCCGAATGTGTTACTATCACATTTTGTATGATCTACAAAAATGTCTTTGTAGTTGTAAGATCTATTGTAAGATCTACAAAAATATCTTTGTAGTTGTAAGATCTATTGTAAGATGTATTGTAAGATTTACAAAAATATCTTTGTAGTTCGTCTTACGACAAACAGGTCTGATTTGATTTTCTCAACCACATTCAAAACTGACGAATTTACTAGGACGTTAATTATATGCATACATCATTCCTATTCCATGTCCGAGTAGAGTAGACAGACTGAAGAGAGCACCAGAACACTAGACATACATATTTCGCCTCTTCTACATTCTTATACAACTCCTACTAATATGTTGTTTATAGTTAAGGCATTAACGTTGTGGAGGTTTAAAGACATTGTAATTTATTTTTAACAAACACTGTTTATTCCACTTTTTTATGACGGTATAACCCTACCGGTTTCAAGGCTTTCACCTCATCTTCAGGGGAGTTTGTTTGCGCTCCCCTGAAGATGAGGTGAAAGCCTTGAAACCGGTAGGGTTATACCGTCATAAAAAAGTGGAATAAACAGTGTTTGTTAAAAATAAATTACAAACTCCTACTAATTCTTCGACTTTTCACGTTTCCTTCTTTCAAATTATCTTTCACTTGATCCTACCATATATTATATTTTATTGATCATCTTCTATCACGTCATCCACTCACATTTGTACTTTATATTTGTTTTGCTAGTCTTCATTCATTCTTTCTACATGTCCAAACCATCTCAGAGTGCTCTTTTTCATATTACTAAACATATAAGCGTTAATTTATTTCATTCCGTATCGTTTCCTCAGTGAGATACAGGCAAAAGCCTAGTTTACTGGGGACACGACAAATGAAAGGCAAAAAACCCAGATCCATTAAAATTGTGTGTTCGAATTAAATTACCTGTTGTTTTTTCGCAAATTATGTATATTTCTTGTCATGTGTAAAATAAATAAATAAAAATAATTTTTAAAAAATGTCATACATGTACCATATGGTCACTCCGTGCTTTCTTCTCAGTGCATGCATTTTCACAGCATTTGTTCGACTCATTTCAGCATTTTTTCACATCCTCGTTTCACTCCCACACATCAAATTCTTCATCAAAATACTGTTGTGGACTATCATCTTAGCAGATTTTGATACTGTCCGGTTCGTGTACATATGTTTCAGTGCCCATTGTTTCTTGTCGCTACACACCGTTCGATATCACTCTCAACTCTTCCATCATCTGAGAAAATACAATACTACCCAATTATCAGAATTCCTCAACTTGCTTCAATCTTACTTTATTCATCCATATATAAGTTGAGAGTGAAGATAGTAAGGTAGGTACAGTACCCGGCAGTAAGTAATACACATCGGACTTAAGAAAGAGACTGTCGGCCATAATCGACTAACTTCGGCTTCAAGCGTCATCTCTGTCATTCGTCCACGTGTTCCGTCGCGATTTGTCAGTCGTTGTCAAGCGTAAACGTAGCGCATCGTGCGACAGAGACGACGCTCTACAATGCCGAAGTTAGCCGATTATGTCCGACAGTCTTTTTCTTAAGCCCGATGTGTAATACTTACCGCCGGGTACTGTACCACTTAGTGTTATATTTCCACGTATTTCCACATATCAGTATTTGTTTAGAAAAATATATTTGGTAAAAACTCCACAGCAAATAATTTCCAATATATGTTACACATATTACGACAAAGGGGTTTGATTTGATTTGACAACCATAATATGGTATATTTGACAACCATAATATGAATATTATTCAAACTCTCGAATTGACCAGGACGTTAATTCATATTTCAATTCTATATAATGACGGTTTAACTAAGTGTGTAAGTTAATTGATGAAGTAGCGAGCATAGCTGTTTAATATTCCACACCGGCTGTGGCTAACGGATTTATGCGAATGAATAGTTCAGAATTATTTGAATTCTTGAAGTGTGACCTGTTACCGGGCGCCATTAATTAGCGAGAAGCGAGTTGGGAGTAGCGATGCCCAGATCACAGGCGGCACCAGAACATCCAAAGCTAACACAAACACTGGAGACTGGAGAGGAATAGCTAATTAACATAGCTCAGGAATCTCTGGAATGTTAGTGCTACTCAGCGATACAATCAGGAAACGGTAGACTAATACTTATCAACCGCTTGTAGTGTCTAAATAAATATGTCACAATAGGCTGCTCAAACTTAGCACTTTACTGGGAATTTGTAAAACTTATCACTTGACTAGAAAAATTATTGGAAATAAACTAATCACTATGGACAGCCAAAAACTTCGCTGGTACTGGAAATTTACTTAGGTTACCAAAGGTTTACTTAATTTATTTCTTGAATCTTAGAAAATACGTTTCTTGGTTCCTTGGTTCCAGTACAGGTTTTTAATAATTTTAATAATATTTATATTTTTAATAATATTTATATGGAACCAACAAGCTGTCATTAAATTGGAAAATAACAAATCGAAAGGCATACCAATTCAACGTGGAGTCCGACAAGGTTGTATTTTGTCACCTATGTTATTCAATCTGTACTCTGATATAGTTTTCAAGGAAGCATTATATAACTTGAACCTGGGGGTCAAAGTTAATGGTGTATGCGTCAATAACATCAGGTACGCAGATGATACAGTTGTTCTGGGAGACAGTATTGACGACCTTCAAACGCTTATAGATAGAATTAATGAAGCCGGTGTGAGGCTGGGGCTGAACATGAACGTGAGTAAAACTAAATTCATGGTGTTTGGCCGGCAGGATCACGCAGCAGCACGTCTTACATTGAACGGTGCTGATATAGAGAGAGTGAAATAGTTTAAATACCTCGGAAGTATTCTAGTGGAAGACTTCGACCCAGAAACCGAAGTCAAGTGCAGATTGGATCATCTCGTGCGACTTTTAATAAAATGAGAAGCGTATTCTGCGATGATAATCTAAACTTGAAACTTCGACAACAGTTAGTCAAATACTACGTTTGGTCAGTGTTATTGCATGGAGAAGAATCATGGACCCTCAAAAGCATTCGAAATGTGGATGCACCGGAGAATGCTACGGATACCCTGGACGGATATGGTCAGCAACACAAGGGTTCTTCAAAGAGCCAAAGTTGATAGAGAGTTGCTGACTAATATTAAAATCCGAAAGGTGTCCTACTTGGGTCTTGGGTATGTACTTAGAGGAGCAAAGTACAAATTACTGCACCTGATCATCCAAGGCAAAATAGAAGGCTGAAGAGGTGTTGGCAGGAGGCAAGTCTCCTGGCTCCGCAATGTACGAGATTGGACTGGCATGAGGGGCGTTGGAGATCTTTTTCGGGCTGCCGGGGACAAAGCTATTCAACGTTGGGGGGACCTGACATGACACTGAGAAGAAGAAGAAGAAAAGACGTTTGTTTAATTTTGTGATGTCATTTTTATAAATTGATCTCATTTTTATAAATCCCTGACTATGGTAGAAGGTAACATTTCAAAGCATTCCTAAAGGTGTAACATAACTATTCACCCGCTCTTTCAAAGGTTTGCTTTTCAATCCAGCCCTGAATACACTGTATACTTTCTGGACTGGGTTTTTAATTTTAATTCTCTATGCAATCATTTCTTTGTCGTCCTCCAGGTTGCGTGCGATAGTCGAATCAACACTTGCACTCGCGCCGCGTGGAATACAGAAATAAATGATTCATCTCCTGACACCAGATAAATCTGCCTTCCTTTCTACAATAACGATATTGTCTTCCGGTACTCGTACATCACATCTTATGACTTAATTATTTATGTTTATTATTCGCAGCTGTGGAAGATATTTCAGATTATAACACGCAACGCATTAATTTGAATTAATATACTGTTATGGGACCGTACTCTGTCAGTATTTTTTTTTATTCATTCAGATATATTGCTGGTCATATAAGGTCTCAAGATTGATACATCCCTGTACAGCGTTAGGAAACGCTTGAAGGCAGTTCTTTTTGAGAGGTTTTATCAAAATTTAAATAAAGGTTTTAAAGCTATATATCAGACGTGGGCAAATGCGGCTCTTCGTTGGGCTAAGTGCGGCTCCCAATGTCTCTTATAAAAATATAGAATTTTTTTTCCCCATTATACTTGTATTTTTGCGATTTTCCTTTCTAAATGTTGTAAGTGGCAAGATGCGCATGTATGAATGCAACTGTCAAAGACGCAAGTATTGGTGTAGGTACGTGTGTGCTGTGATTTCAATGTGTAGGGTGCGCGCATCTCCTACCTATATGTGCGCAAACCACGCAAACCGTATTCTGCGCTATTTTTATATTTTCTTATATGTGTATTTTTTATACTTTATATAGCAATAAAGATTTGTGTAGAATATGTAATAAATTAGAATTAGTGTATTTAATACTACGTGAGAACGTGACATGGTATGTGTAGCTCTTTATATATATGAAAATCCAGAATGTGGCTCTCGTTGACCTCATGTATGCCCACCCCTGTTATATATGAACACATATAAACATACACTATACTACATCTAAAGCCGAATGTGTTACTATCACTTTGGTAAGTTTTCGATTTCCTTACCTTAAATATGTTTTTCTAAACATATGCAAATGCGGGGAAGTACCTAATGTAATGACCTCAAGATCCATATTCCTATGCTCTCACTAGACATTTTTGGTCTCCAAATGATGTTATATAAATTGTCTTTTTTATTATTATCTCAGAGCGTTAATGTAATCCACAAAACATCAAAGTGTCCTTTTACATCCTATTCAAACAATCAGTTCTTATTGCCGTGTGGTGATTCCTTTCAACCCATCAAAAATATATTAAACATACCTTAAGGGAAAACTAGTACGGATCGTTTTAAAAAAACTGAATACCAACGGTAATCAACCCACTACCTTCGGGGTGGAAGACAGGTAACTTGTCAAACCATGAAGGACGAAACACGTATTTTATAATATCCTTACTTCAATACGTATTCAATACCTCTTTGACGTATGAAAGTGAAAAATGAATTTACCAGAAGATTGCTCAAAGTAAGATTAAAACTGTGGAGAAGCATGTACTGAGTAAAAATTGTAGTGTCAATGTATGAAAAAGGCTAAACGAACATATAAATGAATGCATGGATAAAAATTGATGTTTAAAGTAAGATGAAGAATGTTGCTTTAAGATGGTTTGGACATGTCGAGAGAATGAATGACGAAAAGACGACTGAGCGAGTATGATATATGTTACAAGTAAGAAGTGCACGGTATGTTCAGAAGAGTAAAACATAACTGGATCATAACAACAGATTTCGCATTATGTGGCGCATGCCTGATCTGATAATGCGACATATCATATGTTATAAATCAACAAATCAGAACTGGCTTGGTTATAATTAATTAAATTAAAACTCATGTATTGGAATGAACATAATTCCTAAAATTACACTTTTAGTGTTCTATGAATAACAATAAATGTAACATATTATTAAACTTATGAATATACTGGGGAATCATTTAAAGAAGTCAATAGTTTGATACCCGATTTCATTTTTAAACTGTTATTCTTATTTTAAGTAATTTCAAGTTTTTCTCTTTAAAGGTACGTGATGGAACATTTTCAAGTTCATATTCGATATTAGCCCACAAAAACTGGCCGTTTTCACCCTTGTGACAAAAACCTCGTTAACTAATGTTATCATCCACAGAAATGTGCTGTTTGGGCGACATCTGTTTTTAGGTTTTTCATTTTTTTTCCACTTCGGACAAACTTCAGAGCGTTCCAGATATAAATTGAGTTGTTGTTATTACACTACTAAAGCTTATAAAAATTCATGGGAGAGCTCTGACGTACGTGAGAGACAGTCATCAGCTCTTCCCCGAGTAATCGCTTGGCCTCATTTCTTCCTCTCACATAAATCAAAACTTTTATATCTTGAATCTTAAATAATATATTTTGTTCAAGTGTCATATTAATGTTGTTTTTTATCAATTCAATAAAATTAATAAAACATTATTTTTATCCATATTCAGCACTGTTTTATTAATAGCATTCACTACCGGTTTCAACAACCTCTGTCTTCTTCGTTAGATGATTTAAGAGTAGTCACTGGTAAGGAAAGATAAGAATTAGTTGCTAGTGTGGATAAAGGGTGTGTAGATAAATGGGAAACAGGTTGAGTTGAAGATTGAAATTTATCTAATTTTTATTATACGAGTGTGTTATCCGAAAAGTAGTTGCGTATTTCTCGGATAGATGTCATTAGTAAAAAAATATCGTTGCTAACTTCATTCCAAACATGCTGAATGTATATTATTATGAAATATAATAGTTAAGCCCACCACATGGCTTAAATAATTTGTTTAATATTAATTTTGAAGATGGAACATAGAAGTTTTTTTTAGATGTTTTTTTTTTTTACTTCAGCAAAGTAACATATAAAAGTCCTTCCGGCACTGGCAGCGAGAATCAAGTAGATTTCGTCTGTAAGTGAAAGTAAAGGATATTTTCCGTTTTATGGTACCCTGTAGATACTCTACAATTTTTCTCTCTCGAACGAATTGTACGAGTATCTTTATATTGAAAATATTTCGTTATACTCGTACGGTAGTAATTAATAAATAAATTTATAAATTTTTAACGGAGGGTAGTTTCGGGATTTCCTAGTCATGATCGAAGAAAATGCATTGAAATTTTATGGAAGTTACATGAGATCCTCTGCAATGGGTAATAGATCCATTGAAATACAATCAATCAATCAATCAATCAACAATGGCTCTACAACCCAGGTCGGGTCTTGGCCTCCCTTAAAGCACGCCTCCATGACTGGCGGTCCTGTGCTGCTGTTCGCCAGTTCTGGATGCCAATGAGCTGCGCATCCCTATTGACACCATCCAGCCATCGAAGCTTCGGCCTTCCTGGCTTTCTTCGACCCCCCGGTGTGCCATTCAAGAGCCCTCTCGGAATGTCTTCCTCACTCATTCGCTGCACGTGTCCAGCCCACCTGAGTCTCCCAATTAAAATCTCTTGTGTTATGGTAGGGTCTCCATACAGACCGTACAGCTCCTGATTATACCTGATACGCCACTCTCCGTTATTGCAAATGGGGCCATATATTTTGCGCAGAATCTTCCTCTCAAATGTCCCTAGAGCCCTCATGTCCACTCTACTTAGAGTCCAACATTCTGAGCCATAGGTGAGCACAGGTCGGATGAGTGTTTTATAAAGTAGAGTTTTGGTTTTTCTAGAGAGATGTCGTGATTTCATGTACCTCTGCAGTCCAAAATAGCATCGGTTTGCAGCTATTAATCTTCGATTTATTTCAGTGGAAACATCGTTCTTACTTGTCACCATGGTACCGAGATACACAAATTCAGAAACGGTTTGGAAGGTAAAGTTGTCTATTTGTAGACTTATTGGGCTTTGGCGTCCATTTACGGGCATATATTTTGTTTTGGTCTCACTGACTACTAAGCCTAGGTTTTTTGCTGATGCTGCTAGTGCTCGGAAGGCATTTATAAGTTCATGTTCCGACCTCGCTATGATGTCAATGTCATCTGCATAAGCCAGGAGCTGCACAGATTTACTGAATATATGGCCTGTTGTTTGTATGCCGCTATCCCTAATGGCCTTTTCCAAAGCCATATTAAACAGCGTACACGCCAAAGCATCTCCTTGTCTAAGTCCATTAAATGTTTTAAGAGGTTCAGACAGATCCTTTTGCACTCTGACACGGCACTCAACGTTGGACATTGTAAGCCTGACTAGGTTAATGAGTTTGACAGGAATATTAAATTCAGCCATAGCTTCATAGAGTTTTGTCCTATTGACCGTGTCGTAGGCAGCCTTAAAGTCTATGAAGAGGTGGTATGTATCAATGTTGAACTCTACAGTCTTTTCCAATATATGTCTAAGTGAAAATATTTGATCTATTGTTGACCTTCCCCTACGAAATCCAGTTTGGTATTTTCCAATTATGCATTCGGAGTATTTCTGCAATCTATTACAAAGAATGTTTGAGAGTATTTTATATGCTATATTTAAAAGGGTGATACCCCTATAATTGGAGCAACTCATGGGGTCTCCTTTTTTGAGCAGGGGACATATTATACCACAATTCCACTCATTTGGTAGTATTTCGTAGCGCCAGATGTCACAGATGATTTTGTGAATATGATTGTGGAGAGCCTCGCCACCATGCTTGAACACCTCAGCGGGTAGATTATCACATCCAGGTGCTTTATTATTATGGAGATTCTTTATGGCAATTGAAATCTCAGCCAAGGTTGGGGATGGCTCATTATCATCAACATCAGTGGTGTCGTATTCTACTTGTTGGTTCCCGCTTGTTGCTCCATGTTGGTTACCATTCAAAAGGACGTCGAAGTATTCCACCCATCGATCCAGAACCTTTTGCCTGTCGTTTAAAATATTTCCCCGACCATCATAACACATAGTTGTTCTAGGCTTAAACTCTTTCCGTTGGTTGTTGATTTTACGATAGAAAAGTCTGGTGTTATTCTGTGAATGCGACAGTTCTGCTTCCTTTATTTGGTTTTCTAGGTATACACGCTTCTTCTTTCTGTGCAATTTCTTCTCTTTCCTCCTTAACTCTTTATACTCCAGCACAGCTTGTCGTGTATGATGCCGTTGTTGCATCCTGAGATATGCTTCATTTTTTTCATTAGTAGCATGTTGGCATTCAGCATCAAACCATTCTTCTCGTAGTGGTGCCTGCCTATTTCCCAGAACCTCATTAGCAGTGGAGGTGACTACAGATTTAACAGTCTCCCAGTGTGTATTGACATCATCCTGGTCCAGGTTCATATTCATATCGGCATCGTCCAATCTTGAACCGATCAATGTTTTGAATTGTTCTGCAGTTTCTGGTGCTTTTAAATGGTCTGTATTAATCCGGGTTGAACGTGTACCCCTCCGTTTTTTCGCATTGGAAATCCTACATCGAACCCTTGCTATTACTAAGTAATGGTCAGAGTCTACATTTGCTCCGCGATATGTTCGTGTATCCATTAAGTTGGATCTATGCCTGGCGTCAATTAAGAGGTGATCTATTTGATTGACATTTCTTCCATCCGGGGTTTTCCACGTTCCCTTGTGTATATTCTTTCGTGGGAAGCATGTACTGCCTATTATCATGTTGTGAGAGGCTGCAAAATCAACAAGTCTTAAACCATTATCACTCGTCACAGTATGCAGGCTATGTTTTCCAGTTATTGAGGTATATACCGACTCTTTCCCGATCTTAGCATTAAAGTCCCCAATTACCACTTTAATATCATGTTTTGGACAGTCCTGGTATGTTTTTGCTAGTTTACTGTAGAATTCCTCCTTCTCAATGTCGCTCTTCCCCTCTGTAGGGGCATGAGCATTAATTATACTGTAATTAAAGAACTTTCCAGTTATTCTCAGATGCGATATTCTATGGTCCACAGCATTAAATCCGATAACAAGGTGCTTCACTCTCTTTGAGACAATGAAACCCGTTCCAAATATATGATTCTTTTCATGACAACTGTAAAAGATGGTCCAGTCGCGCTCTTCCATTACTCCCTTTCCTATCCACCTCACCTCTTGAAGGGCTGTTATGTCAGTTTTGTATTTATTAAGTTCATCCAAAAGTATTCTCAGTGTTCCGGCACGGTATAAAGAAAGAACATTCCATGTAGCAATTTTCAAATCATCGTCCTTTTTCCGTTTGCTAGGTCGGTGCAATCTCAGTCCGGCTATATCTCTTTTAGGTTTCGTAACGGTAGGCTTTTTATGGGGTGGAGCTGTTGACACCACGCCCAACCCCCAACCTGGAGGACCAGGGTTTTTCTGTCGGGGATTTCCTTCCCTTAGCTGGTTGTCTCTCGTTTTCTGGCGCCAGAGACTCGCCATCGCCCTACCCATATGGATAGGACTTACTGGTAGTGTTGCCGATGGGATGCAACTAGGCGTTACGCAGCATTTTATAGATACACATCCTCCAGCAGAGTGTGTCTCACTGCGACCCTACCAGTTTTGATCACTTTGACCCTACCAGTTTTGATTACCAGATTTGACCAATTGAAATACACGTACCTTAAATAAGCAGAAAATCTCATCTGTATATGTTTTTTATTACACTTTCGCTGTATTTAATACAATACAGCCTGGCAGGCTTATTTCCGTTATTTACCAACCAACTACAAAAGTATTATAGAGGCCTTAAGTGAAAACTAGACTGGAATCTTTTTTTTAATCTAGGTTTCAACGGGAATCGAATCCGTAACCCCCGGGCTGAAACACAGGCATTGATAATTCCGAAATCATTTTTAAAGTTTGGTATATTTTATCGCACTTGACTTACTTTAGTATTTAAAAAAATACTTTTATTCAACTGAACATATAAATCGTGAATTTTCCTGAATATTTTTATACTCGTAATTGACAATGACTTAATAATCATTAATTTTGTATGAGAATAAACATAAATTACATACTTAAAAATAAGTTTTTTTTGTTGTTTCATTTAAAAATAATAATGGAGTTCTACAAACTTAACGCTGTCTCTTTGAATAAACTTAAAGAATTATTTTTATAGTTAGATTTAAATTTGATTTTTTTCTTAATATATTAAAATTTAATTTCATATTTTAAATACATACACTGAGTTTGTATCTTGTCCACAAGTAGATGTCACTGCATCGCGAATTTCGTACGCGAAAATGTAGCTAAGCGAGTGAGATTTTGTATGTAAAATAAAAAATTGATTTCGTAAGTAATATAAAAAATATAATTGGGGCCGCCACATACAAAATAATTGAATAGAGAAAAACATTTGAGCCTTGTCCGTTTTATGGATAAATTCATGTATTCGGGGAAAAAAACATCGGACGTACCGTGTATCATATGTTCATACTCTCTTTAGGTAAAAATTCGCTTGCCGTACACCGTACGGCCATATTCGTTTAGAGGTGGATGAGCATTGTCTATTTTCGAAGTAATGTTTATACAACCCACCATTAATGAATCAAATAGTTTTATTTTAATCATTCTGATAATAACGGATGCCTCTATAGTTAAGTAGGAATACGTGGCTTACTGCTTAAACTTAGCTGGCCTAGTAAAGAAAAGGTTTAATGATTAAGAGAAGATAGTACATTTAAGTTCACTATAAAATATTCCTTAACCTGTTTCAACCCTGGGATCTTGGATAAAATCTTGATGGAACCCAAAATATATAAGGATATCGAAGCCTCTCGACTTTTTTTTCGGGTTGGATGGAATATACCGAGTTTGACAATTTGAAGGTTTCAATAAAATAAATTAATCAATGGATATAAATAATTACCAATCAGGTTACTTTCAAGGCCTAGTTGGTATGATACCTATGTTCCAGCCTGTGCGTTGTGGGTTCAATTCCCGCTAGTACCCATTTTTTTTCAAAAAAGGTCTTCAATCTGACTTTTACTTAAGCTCTCTTTAAAAAATACTTTATTGTGGTTTGGAAAAGTTCGTTACATAGCAATAAACCATCCAAGTTATGCTGTATACATCCATTCAGTGTTTTCTGATTTGTTTTCCAAACAATGTTCCCAGTCTTGTAAAATAGTACTTGTACAATAACAATACTTGTACGTACTAAACGTGAGTGAATGTGATGACCAACTGCGAGTTCCGTGCCTACCCCAGTGATCCTTAACCTCGATTAATGGAACCAAAGAAAATGTTTCGATCCACGCTCTTTAGTATCTCTATATCACCAATTCGGATATAATGAAGGATGCCATATGAATAATCAATAGAATTATGAAGCGGTTGCTTTACAAATTTAACTAAAACAATCTCCCAGTTTCTTGTACACCCCCACTGGTGTGACCGACCATCCTGATGTCTGTGCTGCTTACTTCCTACAGCGGACGGATACGTGATATGGTTTTGACATTCCAATACAAGCCATATAAGGCGTGTCCATGATAAAGTGTCTCATTACGAAAGCATTTCAAGTGTCGACTTCCAAGAAGCCGCCACTAGCCACGCGGTGTGACGTAGCCGACCACTGCAACCATCAGGTAAATAATGATACGTAGGTAGGTAGGCTGAATTCTGCACTTAAAAGCGGTCCATACCCGTACAGTGTGACTGTTCATGCTGGTTCATGTTTGGACCCAAGATAACCTCTATTAATCTGTTCTTTATCCACTCCTCTTAAGTTCGCAGCTTCCGCCCACGCTATCCGTAATGGCTTACGTCATGAGTGCTAATCCTACTTGACACGATCCGAAAATCGCGTGACTTGTAAACATTTATAAAATTGTTCGTCTTACACTCTGAGATACACTTGTACACCCTAGGACACACCCTTACACTAGGGGTTGCAATTAATCTCCATATTCGACTCACAAGTTTTTTTTTTTTTTTGAGATCCTAGAAACCGGTTGTTCGTCTTACACTCTGAGATACACTCGTACACCCTGGGACTCACCCTTACACTAGGGGTTGCAATTAATCACCATATTCGACTCACAAGTTTTTTTTTTTTTGAGATCCTAGAAACCGGTTGACACGATCCGAAAATCGCGTTTGACCGGTTATGCAAAAATATATACAAAATATTAAACTCTAAAGCAAGTAAAAATCTACTATTATATAAATGTTTGGATGGAAGAAATTGGTTTGTAGCAAAAGCTCGCCGGATGTACCAAGTTTAATAAATTACAACATCTTCACGGACGGCAGCCTGCTGGATGGAAAGGTTGGGGCAGCGTTCGTGGTGTATAGAGAAAGAGCGGAAATTGCCGTTAAGAAAATAAAACTGGCGGATTATTGCTCGGTGTTCCAAGCGGAGCTGGTAGCAATAAAGTCGGCGGTCGACTGGGTCTATAAGAAAAACATATCCGGAGCGACAATACGCATCGAGTCGGACTCGTTGTCGGGACTCACGGCAATGAGGGATCGCGCAAGCTTGAATCCGATCGTTAGGGAGATTTTCTCTCTCGGCGACCGGGTGAGAGATCGCGACAATATTATCTACTACCGATGGGTAAAGGGTCACTCGGGGAACCGAGGCAATGACAGGGCCGACGAACTTGCGAGAGCAGCGGGAGCGCTACGGGTGCAGCCGTCATATGACAAGTTTCCAGTGAGCTTCGCTAGGAAGGCACTGAAGGAGAAAACCCGGTACACCTGGAATGAAGAATATCTGACGGACACGGCGGGAGGAACGACGAAGCACTTCTTCAAGAGCATCGAGGAGGCGCGCGCATACGCCAAAATGAGTTCTCTGAGCTTTGAGGTGACACAGGCTCTCACAGGACACGGTGCATTCAGGCAATACCTTAAGAGATTTAGACTGGCAGACGAGGAAACCTGCCCATGCGACGACAGAACACAACAGACAGTCGAACATGTCCTGCAAGATTGCCCAGCAACCGAAAGAGTACGTTTTGAGGCACGGTACAAATTGAACAGCCAGACCATGAGGATGGAGGACATTAGAAGTTGGTTGATCGACAAGGAGACCACAGAAGCCATTCAATGCTACATTAAGACGGCGATCAATGTCATGGTAAGAATGAATGAAAGGGATAGAATGAACACAACGGACACTGACACAGGGAATAATGCCGAGGACTGAAGGTCACATCGGAAGGCCAGAGAGCCGGCCATCCCGACTGAGTTTACTGCGATTCCTCAGTCGTAAGGCAAATGCCGGGATAGGTTCCATAAAAGACGTGCGCAGACGCATTCCTCTCTATCCCATAAACTGCAACACGGGGACAAAATCACAAAATGTAGAGTAAACACTAGGAAAAAAAAAAAAAAAAAAATCAAATCGTGCTGATAAGCCTTGTATGTAATAAACAAGGCGGCCAAAGTCAACTCACTCTAAAACAAAAAAAAATAACGTACAAATGATTTGAAATAAATAAGTAAATTGACCTCCGTGGCCTAGTTGGTAAGACACCTGTCTTCCGACCCGGAAGGTATTTGATATTTTGATACCCTCTGGAATCCAGATAAAAAAAAAACAGTCTGGTTTTCACTCAAAACCTCATAAACAACTTATTGGTTGGGTGAGGGATATTGCCACATGGCAATGGTTGTACTGTACAAAAATAAATGGTTATACATGATTCACTCGGGCGCTGCTATAGTTACCAGACCTGATTTGTTTAATAATAGTGGGTTCGAGTCTTGAGTTAGAGCGCCCATGAGGAGAGTTTGCTCTCTAAACGTTGAATTGTAAATAATACGATCGTCGTTCTGCAGGTAGACATTGCTTTGTTGATTTATTAGTTGAGGCGGCGAGAGTATCTGTACACTCCAGACACTCCATAAAATTCTCGAAAAATCCAATTCTTGTTCTACGTAAGTGTTTCTCCACTCATAACAAATTTAAGTACTTGACCACTATAAAATATGTGTTCTACAGTTACGTAAGTCTACTTGGCTAAATTTGGTAATATTTTGTTATTTGGTGATTTGTACACAACGCAGCAAAAAATCTGATGCAAGGTAGGGATTTTACGAAATTTTACAAAAGTCCGAATAACTTAAAAACGGTAAGGTTTTTACTGAGGTCAAGTTTTGATATTCTCGTAGGTCTTGACCCAATCTATCATCACCGAGTCTCCCAGTCACGCTCTTCAATATGTCTGAATCGCCAATTCGAATATTTTGAAGGAAAGGATTATTATAAATTTATGCATTTTGAGAAATCGACCCAAGTCCAGAACAGATATAATAAAATTGTCTTATAAGAATGTTACTCGAGAAGTTGTTAATTCCGCAAAATACTTTAAATGAGTTGACACAACAGGTTTACTAAATCTTAATAATCCATGCAGAATTCTGAACAAGTGACTCGGGCTTGATATTTATTTGGTAGTTAAAAGTTAAAAGCCTCCATCGAAGAGTCGATGACTGAGGCGATGTTCACAATCCTTAATAAATTTTACTCTTTTGATAATAAAAAAAAGCTAGGGTTATTTTTCGCTACGGATTTTTTTAATAAATGTGTTTTGTACTCGTACGATGCTCATTTTATAAGAATATGAATTAACAACAAAGATGGCTTACAGAGTTTGAAAATAATCGTATGGGAAAGGCGAAGAGAAATATCTGGAGATTAATTAGTTATGTGAAACCAGTCATGGTTATAGAAAAGTGCGAAAGCAAAATTAAACGCAATGTATTGGCGAATGAATGAAAGATTGGAGGAGGTTAAGGAATTCTGCTGTTTGGGTATTATTTTCTCAGATGATAAAAGAGTTATGAAATATATCGAACGGCGTGTAGCGATAG
This sequence comes from Odontocerum albicorne, assembly GCA_949825065.1. Classification (NCBI taxonomy): domain Eukaryota; kingdom Metazoa; phylum Arthropoda; class Insecta; order Trichoptera; family Odontoceridae; genus Odontocerum; species Odontocerum albicorne. The sequence goes on along the minus strand of OX463849.1, from coordinate 28,727,687 downwards.
GAAACAAAATCAATGGGATACTTAAACTTATATGATCGAACCAGACAGTGTCAAAATCAGCTAAGATGATAGTCCGCAACAGTATTTAGGTACCAACTTCAATTAATAGCTTGGAAGTGAAACATGGCCGTAGATAAAAAATAGAGGGCCGAATAAATGCGTTCACTGAGAAGAATACATGGTGTGACAATGTATGACAAAATACGGAATGAAGTGATAAGGGATGAATGTGAACTTAAAGCTGATGTGTTTAATAAGATAAAGTAGAGCACTCTGAGATGGTTTGGACAAGTAGAACGAATGAATGACGAAAGAGTAACAAAATAAATATATAGTTCAAATGTGAATGAAAGGCATAGTGGAGGAAGACCAAAGGAAAGTATGCTTGGATTAAGTGAATGATATTTTGAAGGAGGGAAGCGCGAAAAGTCGAAAAAATCCCACGAGTTGTATGTGCATGTTTCTTCTTCTTCTTCTCGGTGTCATGTCAGGTCCCCTCAACGTTGAATATCATCTGAGAGTAGGCATCTTTATCCCCGGCAGCCTGAAAAAGATCCCCAACGCTCCTTATACCAGTCCAATCACGTATATTGCGGAACCAGGAGATTTGCCTCCTGCCAACACCTCTTCGACCCTCTATTTTGCCTTGGATGATCAGGTGCAGTAATTTGTACTTTTCTCCTCTAAGTATACCTTTCGGATTTTAATATTAGTCAGCAACTCTCTATCAACTTTAGCTCTTTGAAGAACCCTCGTGTTGCTGACCATGTCCGTCCAGGGTATCCGTAGCATTCTCCGGTGCATCCACATTTTGAATGCTTCCAATCGTTTCATACTACCAACTTTGAGGGTTCATGATTCTACTCCATGCAATAACACTGACCACACGTAGCATGTGTATGATTTATTTTTCTAAACGAATGCAGATGCAGAGATGGATCTAATGGCCGCTGTCGCTACCTTCCCGTTCTTACACTCAACTTATATATACTTATATTTATTTCGTAATATTTTTTAATCTGTCAACAATAGAATGTTCGAGTTGAATCACCATCTAGGAGAGTTAGCTCTTTTAACGGCGCTGTTTAAATTTTACTTTTATTAATAAAAATATTATGGATGTAGAAGATTTGACGGGTGTGTGCGGAAATAGGAAAATCTGGCGCTTTGTCCTCTGTATACAACGACAGGGAAATGGCGCGATGTATAAATTGTGTCGTATTTATTATTCGAAATTCTTAATAAATTTAATAAAATATTTCATCGTGTATAATGCAGTTACGTGTAACCTCAAGACAACCTGTGTACAAGTACCCGGCGGTAAGTAATACACATCGGGCTTAAGAAAGAGACTGTCGATTTGTAAAGCGTCGTTTCTGTCGCACGGACAGTTAGCGCATCGTGCGACAGAGACGACGCTCTACAGAGCGACGGTCTCTTTCTTAAGCCCGATGTGTATTACTTACCGCTGGGTACTATACTAGCATGTCCGACACTACTCGCAGCACTATAGCGCATGGTCATCGTTCAGTAATCAAGTTCAGCTCTTGTTTATGGGAAACAGGTGTGACGAGCGCCCGCTATTTATTTTATGTCTGAATAATGTTCTTTATTAAATAATCATTTATTCTTAAAAATAATGACCTAAAATATGTTTTACATCAAAAGTTGGGTATGATAGTATTGCAGTATTAACGTTTTATGAGGGATGGTCGTTCAAAAACTGGTGGTTTCCACAATATCAGGATAGTCGGCTCCTTTTTAGTGTTAAAATGTTAGTTTTAATTCACAGATTTTTAAATTTTTTACTACATAAGTTTGATAAGCAACGTTTTGCGAACAGTGTGACAATCCTTTTGAAAAGCGAAACTAAATTTAAGTAATTAAATTTCTTAAAGATAGATTTTTCTTTAAAAAAATCCCCCCCATGACAAATTTCTGGATCCATCAGTGGCACGCGGAGTGTCTAATAACTTTAAAAAAATTAAAAAGTGGCACTTTAGTGCATACAACAAACTCGTAGGTTGCCAACCGCTGGTCTAGGGTATTGTCCACATAAGAAATGAAGAGACTTTCGTTTTAAGGTTGAAATTTAGTTTATCACGTTAATATCGGGATACAAAGTGTTAAGGGGAAAAACAGTGTTTTATTGAACAAATGACAATGTCTTTAAGCCTCTACAGTGTTAAGGCTTAAACTATAATTAGCATAGATAATTATTATGTTAACAATGCTTAAAAAATACTGATTAATGCGAAATTATTTGCTTCCAAACAAGTTTCAAGAAGTTCAAGTTGATAATAGCATACATAATCTTATTTGGCAGAATTTTTGTTACGATGCCTCCTTCAACTCCAATTTGCAGAACAAGTTTCAAGAAGTTCAAGTTGATAATAGCATACATAACCTTATTTGGCAGAATTTTTGTTACGATGCCTCCTTCAACTCCAATTTGCAGAACAAGTTTCAAGAAGTTCAAGTTGATAATAGCATACATAACCTTATTTGGCAGAATTTTTGTTACGATGCCTCCTTCAACTCCAATTTGCAGAACAAGTTTCAAGAAGTTCAAGTTGATAATAGCATACATAACCTTATTTGGCAGAATTTTTGTTACGATGCCTCTTTCAACTCCAATTTGCAGAACCAGTTTCAAGAAGTTCAAGTTGATAATAGCATACATAACCTTATTTGGCAGAATTTTTGTTACGATGCCTCCTTCAACTCCAATAGCGCCAGAACAAGTTTGATATCAGCGCCTCATCTATCTTACGAGACAAGAATATCAAAACTGACTCCAGACGGTGCCTGAGCTACGTGGGCACATCTTCAGATTGTTAACAACGCCTCAGTCATCAACTCTTCGATAGAGGGTTTTAACTTTTAACTGCCAAATTTGTCAAGCAACTTGTACAGAATTCTGAATGGATTATATTTATATTTATCAAGCCTGTTGTGTCAATTTATTCCAAGTATTTTGCGGAGTTAAGTTCTCGGCCAAAATACACATATCATCATCGTCGTCAACCAGGATCGATCCACTGCTGGATGAAGGTCTCCCCAAGTTGACTCCATATAGTTCGGTTTTTTGCTCATTGATGCCATGTGATGCTGCCATGCTTCCTGATTTCATCTATCCAGCGTACCTTCGGTCTTCTTCTGGGCCTCTTTATGCCTCTTGGGTACCATTGGATTACGGATGTCCATCGGGAATCTGACATTCTGGCTACGCGTCCTGCCCATTGCCACTTCATTCTTTTGCACACCTTTATAACGTCTTCTACCTTTGTTATATTGCGAATCCAGGATTTTCGTTTACGGTCTCTTTTAGTATATCCCAACATGCATCTCTCCATGCCCCTTTGTGAGGTCTAGAGTTTTTGTGTGTTCTTTGCTGTGAGCGTCCATATCTCACAGCCATACGTAAGTACTGGGAGAGTATGTTGTAGACCTTTCGCTTCAAATATATTGGGAGATTACTTTTGAAGATGTTGTTCAAACGTCCAAATGAGCTCGATACTAGTTTTGTCCTTCGTGCTATTTCCTCCTATATGCCACCTACAAAGGAATTACCAATACACCCACATATACTACATCTAAACCCGAATGTGGTACTATCCCATATCAGGAATCTACAAAGGATTCTTTGTAGTTCTTCTTAAATTGGTTACTACAGTTTTCTTACCAAATATGTTTTTCTGAACATATGCAGATGCGGGAAAGTACCTAATATAATGGCTGCAGCCACTACCTTCCTATCCTTACACTCAACTTATACATATTTATTTTGTAATAATTTTAATCTGTCAATAATAGCGGGTTCACAACCTGAGTTAGAGCGCCTTTGAATAGAGCCTACTTTCTAAACGGCGCTTTATAAATTATATTTTATTCTAATTTTTATTAACACTGTTACTGACAAAACCATTTTTTTACTATGCATATCATCACACCACCTCCCATCAAGGGGAGGCAGAGAGGAGAAAGTCCCAGACTTTTCTATCGTGACACACATATTTCGCCTCTTCTATATTCATACACTTTTTCATACAACTCCTACGATTCTCTTGCTTCTTACATGCCCTTCTTTCAAAATATAATTCACTTGATTCAACCATACTTTTCTTGGTCTCAGATTTGCACTGTTTTGGCAGTATTTTTGCATTCATTCGTTCTACGTGCCCAAACCATCTCATTGTGCTTTTATTCATCTTACTCAATACATCAGCCTTAAGCTCACGTTTATCCCTAACCACTTTATTCCGTATTCTATTATACATTGTCAACCCATGGAATCTTCTCAGTGCAAGCATTTATTATTTTCAATATTTTTCGCGCCCAAATTTCACTCTTATACATCAAAGATGGACTAAAATACTGTTGAGGACTATCATCTTAGCAGATTTTGATACTATCTAGTTCGAGTATTATGTTTAAATGCCCCATTGGCTTCGTTACCTTTTGCTACACGCTGAATAACAATGATATAATATATTATATCTGTTTTGGTATTGGGTCAGATAAACTGTTGTATTATAATACATTGGCCATACAGCGCCTCGGAACGGCCACGGTTTGAAGGACATGGAAGTGCCAGGCTATGTACCGACCTGGATAGAGGAGTTTTATTACGTCACTGTGTTCTTCATGGAAAGTACAGGACGAATAGATTAAATTAAAATAAGTTATGGGAATTATATTGATGATAAAAATCCAGTCATAGTCAACAGTCGGAAAAACCACTAAGGTTCAAAAGTTTACGTCTTGGAAAAATGTTAGCGTATATTAAGGACTGATACCACGCCGGCCACGCCCATCATATGGTCAGACGATGTAACATTTAAAATGATGTACCTCTTCCCTCAGTAGTAGTATGTCAACTCCGATTACAACCGATAAAAGTAGTGTTGTTTCGTTATATTATGTATTGTTAAAAATTGAATATCGCGTTATCTTATAACTAAAGGTTGATGTGTTTATGCAAATATGAGTTAAAGGCGTGGTAGAGGAAGACCAAGGTAAGTGTGATTTGATCTTACATTCATACCATCACGCCACTATCTTGTCGGGGCAGGCAGAGAGGACAGGTCACCCTTTTCTATCTCAACACACATACAGACATACTTAGACTAAAATATCCAGTTCAAATGTGAGTGATAGAGGAAGGCCAAAAAATGCATGGTTCGATCAAGCGAATTATATTTTAAAAGACTGATTTGACGATTGCTGAGAAATCGTATGAATTGTATGAGAAGGTGTATAGATGTGGAAGAGGCGAAGAATTTATGTCGTGATCGGAAATCTGACGCTTTATCCTCTCTGCCCATCACGACATGGAGAAGGCATAATAGTATGTATGTAGTGTATGATATAAGATGCAATGCCTCGCGGTAACGCACTGGACTTACGTGCGAAATGTCGCCGGTTCGAGCCCCACGCTGTGCTACTCTCCTCGAATGACAGAGACATTTTTTCCACCTGAGATTCGGGGGTATAAAGATACATTTGACTTCGGTCATATCTATTCTTTGAAGAAAAAAAGGGAAAAACATGCCAGTATGTTCCGATCGTCTGACTTTGGTGTGTAATTGTAAAGCGGCGTGCCACGGCTCACTCGCTTAAAACTAATTCCACGGCACAGCTTCGCTTTCCAACAGAATTGATGTTGGAATGGCGAGGGGTTCCTCGACTTCAAAGCCCAGCAACGACGATAATGTATGCAGTACAAAAAGGCAAAGTATAAAACCAATTGGTTAACGACACTTGAGCTTGAACTGTAATATAATACAGGGTCTGCAGATATTGGTAGAATCTCCATTATCCGCTGTCCACTACGCGGCCACGTCGTTCCAGCGCGTGGGAGCCGCGCTGGCCCATCCGCCCACCAGTACGACCTTCCCCCACTTGGACTGCCAATACGTCTGATCTTGCCAACGGCACAGGCAATGAGGCGCCTTCGAAGTGTTGCTCTTTCAATGCGCTTTTAGCACTGGACCACGCACTTGTTAAGTTTTGTCTTTTTCTTAATAAGCACTTTGTTCACTCAAAGGACAATTTTAGAAAGCAAACTCTTATTTTAACTCTCTTAATTTTTCAATTCAAAGGACAATTTTATAAAGCAAACTCTTAACTTAACTCTCTTCATTTTTCAACTGAAAGAAAATTTTATAAAACAAACTCTTAACTCTCTTCATTTTTCAATTCAAAGGACAATTTTATAAAGCAAACTCTTAACTTAACTCTCTTAATTTTTCAACTGAAAGAAAATTTTATAAAACAAACTCTTAACTTAACTCTCTTAATTTTTCAATTCAAAGGACACTTTATAAAGCATACTCTTAACGGCGCTGTAACTCGGGACTCGAACCCACTAATATTATACAAAACACGTCTGGCAGCTATAGCAGAAATTATTACCTTATTGTAATCTCCTCCAACCAACCAGAGAGATGTTTATAAGACCTTAAGTGAATACCAGGCTAAAAAGTTTTTTTTTAACTGGGTTACATCGAGAATCGAACCCACAACTTCCAGATCGGAAGACAAGCGTCTTACCAACTATGTTTCACAACCATACCATACATTGAAGTTGATACTAAAATACTGTTGTGGACAATGTGTTGAACATTGGTCTTAAGTTCGCATTCATCCCTAATAACTTAATTTCGTATTATATCATACATTTTCATCCCATGTATTCTTCTCAATGCACGCATTTATTTCTACAGCATTTATTTACCTCCTTTCAGTCTATTTCTTCGTCCACATTTCACTCCCGTACATCATAGTTGATACTAAAATGCTGTTATGGACCATCACTTAGGAGATTTTAATACAGTCCTTGAAATACTGTTGTGGACTATCACTTAGGAGATTTTGATACTGTCTATGATTCGAGTATACATGTTTTAGTGTCCCATTGACTTTATTTCGTATTGCTTCACGCTGTTCATCCGTCTTGAATCTTCCACTATCTGTGAAAATACAACCTAAAATGACAAAAAAAAATAAAAGTTATGAAAAACCAGACGAAGGTACTTTTTATACGTTCAACTTATTCCGCAATGTGCCTTGTTTTTTTTTGTTATAATTTGCACTAATAGAACTAATCAATTTAAATTTATCATTTTAGATTAGGATATGGTCAGCAACACAAGGGTTCTTCAAAGAACCAAAGTTGATAGAGAGTTGCTGACTAATATTACAATCCGAAAGGTGTCTTATTTGGGTTATGTACTTACTTAGAGGAGAAAAGTACAAATTACTGCACCTGATCATCCAAGGCAAAATAGAAGGCCGAAGAGGTGTTGGCATGAGGCAAATCTCCTGGCTCCGCAATATACGTGATTGGACTGGCATAAGGGGCGTTGGAGATCTTTTTCGGGCTGCCGGGGACAAAGATATCTACTCTCAGGTGATATTCAACGTTGGGGGGACCTGACATGATACTGGAAAGAAGAAGAAGATTAGAGATTACTTAATCTATCCTTAACACACAAAACAAGACAACTCTGGACTTCTTTAGTACATGTTAACAAACCGAGATAGTTTCGCTTGAACATAGTACTGAGATAAGAGGTCGAAACACCTGTGGAGATTAATGTAGTTAGAGAAATATTATTATATGAAGTGGAATCATGGACCATCAAAGTTGGTAGTATAAACCGACTGGAAGCATTCGAAATATGGATGCACCGGAGAATGCTACAGATACCCTGGACGGACATGGTTAGCAACACAAGGGTTCTTCAAAGAGCCAAAGTTGATAGAGAGTTGCTGACTAATATTACAATCCGAAAGGTGTCCTATTTGGGTCATGAACTTAGAGGAGAAAAATACAAATTACTGCACCTGATCATCCAAGGCAAAATAGAGGGCCAATGAGGTGTTGGCTGAAGGCAAATATCTTGGCTCCGCAATATACGTGATTGGACTGGTATAAGGAGCATTGGGGATCTTTTACGGGCTGCCGGGGACAAAGATGCTTACTCTCAGGTGATAGCCAACGTTGGGGGAACCTGACATGACACTAGGAATAAGTAAAATAAAAAATAATCATAATAAAATAAATAATTATAAAGCGCTGTTTAGAGAGCAGTGACCCCTAGAGGGCTCTAACTCGGGATTCGAACCCACTATTATTAGCAGATAACAGTCCAAAAAAATGTTTACGATGTTATCGAGGTCGCTAAAACACTGAAGTGCAAGTGGACTGAACACATCGCCCGAACAACGGACTATCGTTGGACGTATGAAGTAATCCAGTGGTACCCAGTAGGAAGAACTAGGCATGTAGGAAGACTAAAGGTACGCTGGGTGGACGAAATACGTAAGCAAGCAGCGATTACGTGGCAGCAATGCGCAAAGGACAGTATTTCTTGGAAACAAATTGGAGAGGCCTATACCCTGCAGTGAATGAATATAGGCTGACAGATTAAAAATAAAACAAACAAAAAAGTTGAGTGTAAGAAAAGGAACTTGGTGGCTATCTATGGTCATTGGGCTAGGAACTTCCCTGTATCTGCGTATGTTAAGAAAAACATATTTGAAAAGAAAACTTACCAAAAAAGACAAATTACAAAAAGCCAATATATGATAGTAACACATTCGACTTTATGTTAAGTGTAGTTACGTAAGATTCCCGAAAAGTGGCGTCTTCAAGTGCTTCCTAAAGCTGCGCCCGCCGCCCATACTTTGAGGCAGACAACGATCGATCCAAAAATAAAGATCACGTATTAATTACGTATCACGCAATAATAATATGACTGTTCTGATAGGAAAATAGAATTATTTATTTATTTTTTATTTATTTTCTCAAAACTACATTGAAAAATACAAGAAATGTTAACATTTAAAATAAAGAAAAAATTAATAGAATAAAAAAAATTATATAAAATAAAAAAATAATGTATATGCATACATACAATATACACACAAACATACACATATATTCAAAGTCACTTAAATACGTTGATGAGTGCTTTCTAACGCGCTCAATCTTAGAAGAAAATTTTCTTTTGCTTTTGGTAATGTGATATGAAATATGTCAATATCCGAAGCAGTCCCGTTCAAAAGAGTTAAGGCCCTTCCAACAGGCAAAGCGGCTGGAAGACCCGTTCTTGCGTATGTTATTGAGAAACGTTCTTGCCGGCGCAGTCTAGTGTAATTGTTAGGAACATTTAACGCTAATCTTTGTAGTAATGCTGGACAGCTCACAACTCCTCGAACGAGTTTGACAACGTATACCTGGAGACGCAGATCTCTTCTTACGCTCAAGGGGTTATACCCGAGTATACCCAGCAGAAACTGAGTAGGATAAAGCCATGAATAGACACCAAACTCATTCATATAGAGATATCGTAGATATCTTTTTTGTACCTTCTCCACCATGAGTGAGTTCTGCGCCCCCTCCCCCCATCGGGCTTCAAATGCAAACATTGCTTTCTATGAAAAATACACTGTCATCGATCATAACCTATCAAGAAATATACTAAAAATTTTATGAAATATATCGAATGGCTTCAGGAATACCCCAATAGCCAAAAATCTATTTAATACATGAATTTATTATAATATATTCATGAGTCTTAACTACTTGGCACGACGGTAGAATAAGTCCAATTTTCCACTTCAGAGAAGATGGTTAATTTGAAAGCTAAATTAGTTTAGTAAAAATCATTTTAATATTGATGAGCCTATGATAATATTTCTAGATATTGGACAGTCGAGTAATTTAAAAATGTTGATACGTATTCATAATGTTAATGTAGTATTTGAGTGGACAGTGGACAGTGACCCCCGGCCCCGTCTGGCATGCTAATTTTCCTTGCAAAGCGAGGATCTGCACAGCGACACTGGTGGAGCTGTTCTGAGGGGCTGATTTTTTAAGCTATATTTTGTAACACAAAAAAATAATTACGAAAAACTCTACACCCTTTTCATCGAAGCTAGCATAGCAAAGGTTTATTGTATGCTGACAATTTGAAAATTAAAAAATAATAACTTCATTCGATGACTGTGCGTGGAGGCGCGATAACACACTGGACTTCAATGCGGAACGTCGCCGTTTCGAACCTAGTGTTGTGCGACTCCTCGAAAGACATAAGCATTTTTTCTGCCTAGTATTGGGGATTATAAAGATATCTATAAGTTCGGTCATATATATTATTTCAACAAAAGGGGAAAATATTCTGGTGTTCTCATATCGTCTCACTGCAGTGTGCCATCGGATCCAGTACAGCGGTGTGGTCGGTGAGTTTGCCGGTATGCAACGGCTCACTTACTTAAAAAAGAGGGAAAATAGGATAAAGAAACGATAACTCTTCACCACAAGGTATATAGAATAATAAAGTCACCACAAGGAGGTTTTAACTCGGGATTCGAACCCACTATTATTGATAGATTTAAAATATTATAAAAAAACAAGTTGAGTAGATACCACCTTCGTATAGACATAGGAAGGTGGTGTCTGCGGCCATTAGATTAGGAACTTCCCCGCGTGTGCATATGTGGAGCCGCTGATGGAATATGATACAATATTATGCTAATCTCCACTCATCCGCCTGGGCTCACCGCTCCGAGCGCTCAACTCAGCCACGCACCGCTTCTCAGTGGATCCTTAATGTAATCATGCGCCATCCTCGTAATATAATAACATTTCGCTTCAATTTATATTTTATTGTTGAACTAATTATATTCATCCCTTCTTAATTCAGTTCAATAAATCTGACAGATCTCTTGGATCAAATCAAACGTGAAAGCTTGCTATAGTGCTGGTGGTCTCTTGACTAGAACTATTGTAGTTTATCTTTATCTATAATACAAACATGTGGCAAACTATACCTATATACAAATTTATATCTTAAGAACTAATCTAATTTATATATAATACAATATTAAAACTATGAACTATTTCAGTTTCAACGTCAAACTTTACGATGCTGATGTCAGATTTGACGTATCTACACTGGTGTTGCTATATCTCAAAACTTAAGTAGCAACCCTCGTATCACATGTTGGAAAACCTTTAAAGTGTTCCATACTACCAACTCAAGTCAAATGTGTTACTATGACATGTCGGAAGACCTTTAAAGTGTTATATCCATACTACCAACTCAAGTCAAATGTGTTACTATCACATGTCGGAAGACCTTTAAAGTGTTATATCCATACTACCAACTCAAGTCAAATGTGTTACTATCACATGTCGGAAGACCTTCGGAGGTTCTTTATATTTTTTCTTCCCATGGTAAATGTTCTACGATTTTCTTACCAAACGTGTTATTTTTAAACATATACTCGTACATATTCGGGGATGTTCCTAATCTAATTACCGCAGCCACCACCTTCTTATCCATACACTCAATTAATTTTTTTTTAATATTTTTAATCTGTTATACTCGAGAAAATGTAGCATGGCCGTACACTCAATTTAATTTTTTTGCTATTTTTAATCCGTTATACTCGAGAAAATGTAGCATGGTCCATGACGTTTAAAATGTCATGTCTCAAAGAGATGGGGTAAAATCGTTTTTTTTTTATAAATCGAATCGTTTTTTTTATAAATCTAAAAATAGTTTTTCTCTAAACTGACGTTTTATCATAATTCCTAATTTTCATTACGCTGACTTTATAATGTATTGTATGATTTGTATCTATCTTTATATAGGCCAAGATCCACTATGAATCAATACTAACTACGAACATTTAATTTTATGTATAAAATAAATCGAAAATCCAATTATCGAATACCCCATCCCTAGCCAATGCAGACTAACGTAGTAACTTTTGACGAACGTCGCCAAATATTATTTGATTTTAACAAACTGACATATTTTTGCTAATTCGTAACAAGATGTATTAATTTGTTATTATTGTTAGTTTTATGTAATGTATTTACCTAAATAACTTGCTATTTATTGGAATCGAGGCTTATATTAAAGTTGATAAAATAATTAAAATTACTGAACGTCGTTACAAGGTTGTATTGGAGCAAATTTGTGAAACGTCACAGGGACCATGCTACATTTTCTTTAGTATAATAATAGTGGGTTATAGTTCCGAGTTAGAGCGCCCTTGAGGAGAGTCTGCTCTCTAGACGAGAAGCGCAGTGTAAATTGTCCTTTTATTTTTTTAAATGATTAATTTTTAATTCTTGGATGATCGGGACTTTAGTGCGCCTTGCCAATAGGGACGTTAGTGCGCGCTTTGCCTTCCATAGGATACGAAGCATCCGTCTTCAAAAATACATATCAATACCCAAAAGTTTTTTGATATTCTCATTGTTTTTATATAAAGACTGAAAACTGCAACACTTTCAAAACGCATTCTATACACAAAAATACGATAATTTCACGCTGAATAATTCTTCAATTCGAATATTTCCAGCTCCGTCCATCAATGTCTTCCATACGACTCTCGTACCACTCCTTTGAATAACTTATTATTGTGGAACCGGTAATTATTGGAATTTAGTCAATCGTTAATTTGACTTCTTTCAGGCAAGTGATTTATATGAAAGGTGAAATTATATTTAGACGGTCCCAATAAATAAACTTGGCTTAATCTAGTCCATTAGGCATTTAGTCATGGATCAGTAGTCATATAGTTCAGTTTGGTACTTTTTTTTTGGTACTTTGGTACCATTCAAACAAGTATTATGGCCAATCTAAAACTCGTTGTTACCTTATCTTGTTTATCCATTTTTATATGGTGCGGAGACTTGGACACTCAACGCATACAATAAACAAAGAATTCATTGCCTTTGGCATGTGGTGTTGGAGTTGGCTTTTGTGCATTCCATGAACCGCCAGAAGATCCAATCGATTGATTATTGAGAAGCTCGGGGTTGAGACTACGGTTACCAGGTTTCAGTTTATATAAACCCTGACATTGGTCGTCAGTAAAAAAAAATGTTTTCGTCAATTATAAATACAAGATGTTTATAGAAAACTATAATAGAAATTGGGAAACTGGGATGTTTACCTAAACTAAAAATTATAGTATGATGCTACAGATTCGCGGCGATTATATAAAACGTAATTTGTTTTGCAAATGTAATTTGTTTAGTAAAACACTGTTTATTCTACTTTATACAATGGTATAACCCTACCAGTTTCAAGGTTTTCATCTCATCGTCTGGAGAGCACAAACAATAAACGTATTTTATTTTCATTGATAGAATCGACTTACGGTTAAGTTCATTTTAGACATAATAACAAAATTAGCGTAACCAGGAGAAATTATAACAAAACCCGGAGCCCGGAGAGACGGTGTTGAAACTCTGAGATTCCGGATCTAACCGTGAAAGCTGGCCACCCTAGTTGAGACGCGTATCTCTATTATGTTAAAAGAATCTTATAATACTTTGGTCACATAGCACGGGAAGAGGGTAATAGTCTTAAACGATCAATTTTAGCAGGAAGTTTAATAGCAAAAGGAGCAGAGGTCAGGAGTCCATCCTATGGAGAGACAAAGTAAAAAAAGCAGCAGGTTACTAATTTCAAGAGATGCTGTATATAACTAGAGATCGCTTGTACTGGAGAAGGATGGTTCATGACCATGGAGAACATGATCCTTAGAATTGAGAGAACGTCCAAGAAGTAAATAGAAAATCTTATTTCAGAAAGCTGAACTAACTGAGACCAATATTGAAGAAATTCATTGTACAGGCGGCCCTCGACTTTCGCACATAATTGGTTCCTGAAAATGTGTGCGAATGTTGAATGTTCGAAAGTAGAGGGATGTAAAAAAACATCAAAAATTGTATTTTAAAATATTTATCTATCAATAATATTTAAAAAAACATTTATTTATCAATATACATAATTAAGTTAACGAGGCGTGTTTAAGTGCTTTCAGGCGTTTTCTTTATAAACTTGTCAAGAGTTAGTTGAATACCACCTTTTTTTCTTTTCTTGATAAAGAGTTCTATACCATGCTGTGTCTTTCTCAATCGCCCTACGTACATGAGATATACGTTCTCCATTGGGATCACATTCCTCCATGATAGTCAAAAATTTGTCAAGATGCATGAAGGCTTCATTCATATTTTTGATTGTCAAAGTCTTGACGATTTTATCAGCTTCTTCTTCCTCACTTTCATTGTGTATTTCATTTAACTCTTGTTGCTCAATTAAGTATTCATTTGACAGAGGTACTGAGTGAGATTCAATCAACTCATTAGCATCTTCGTTGTTGACGTTCAAATTTAGTTAATTCATTAGGCTAACTATTTCATATGTGATAGTTTCTTCAGAATTTATAAAATCACTCATCATTTGTGGGCATAATTGTTTACAGGAACTTTTCATTGTTGACTCTTTTATTTCAGCCCACGAGTCTCCAATATTGTTTATTGCATTCCATATATTGTAGTTCTTCCAAAAACGTGGGAGCGTTTGCATGGAAGCGAACATTTTTTGCATTATCGACAAAAATCTTTAAAAAATTGAATTTTTTAAAATGTGCGAAATAGCGAACTGTGCGAAAGTCGAGGGCCGACAGTAAATGCATTTCGAAGTAGCGTCATTCTTTCTAAGATCACTTGATTCGCAAAGTCTGTTTTATATATACAAGTTTCTTTAGTGCATTTCTTGCAAGACATCCTTTTTCCTTATCTTCTTGTGCTTAGCACATACCTTGCAGGGTTTTTATTTTATGTCTGTTGATGGAATACACATAAGCACACGTTTAAACATTCTCTTTGCTAACCTGTTCCTGAGGATCCTGCAAATTTCTTATTCTATTTGAACCTGAGGACTATAGTTGGTCTCCAGATTCATATGGCAAAATCTTCAATATCTGACACTGCACTGCACACTGACGACGCGACGTCAAAATCTCCATCATAAATCAATTGATGCATGCTTTCATTATCTTGACTATTATCCATCTTAGAAATCAATAGAATATTGTTTAAAGGTTGAATTATTAACAAAAATATTTGCTAAATATCAGTAATATGTCCTTTTTAGAAGACATCGATCACGTAAAAACGTGGAATCGAGACTCAATATAAATCTATGTATTATAGTTTATCACGTTAACACACAAAATCGGGATACAAAGTATTAAATTAATTATCTTTAAATGACTTGTCTCTGTTATTAGAGAATTTATTTTAACATCAATAATGCTATTCATTATACTGAACTTTTGATTCCGGTGGAACTGACAGCAATTACATGCATCAAAAATTATTTCAGCTCTCAAAATACTATTTGGAACCTTTTCATGTTGTATATCTCTGTCATCAACAAAATCTCGCCATCAAGAAATTTAACTTAGGTGTACTCGGTGTGTTTTTTCCTTGAATCTATGAACATGCTTTCGATTTATTTGCTTTTATTTATTCATTTATTCAACTAATGATATTATGATAAAATTAAATAACGCCTATAACAACCTGTACGGACAATTTAAACAACCCGTGCAGTCGTACCGATTGAATATCATCCCTATATGTATATCATATTTCAGTTATCGATTGTTTTACTTATTACAAGGGTAATGCATTCACACTTACGCAGTCTCTCTGATAGCTGCCGTCTGCTCTTTAAATTGGAATTAATTATGCATCAGTCCTCATGTAAACAGTAACAACTACAAATCGATTCTGACTATTATCGGCCATCTCTTGTGTACCCTGTCAAGTTGACATATCGTCACCAGCCTAGATCGGAAGGCGATCTTAATAGAGCGGGAAGTGTAAGCCTGCCGGCACGCTCGTATCGTGGAGACCGGCGGCCACCCATAAATCTGGTCCGCTCTCTGTCGTGATGGATGGATCTGGCACAGCCGGCCAGCGTGGACATTATTACACTGAGGTCACCGATTATTGAATCGCTATTGACAGCCGGCTGAACTCCATACTGGGAAGGCTGCAGGGCTTTGAATTGTTGATGAATTGGATCGTGTTACTCTGAGTCATATCCACGTTTTCCTCACTTTTGAATACACTAGTATTGCGTCACTTATTCATTTCCTTTCGGAGAGTTTTTATTCGTAACGAGTCTTTTATTTGATTAAAGCAAAGTAACATATATTTCGCCTCTTCCAAACCCACATATCTTCTGATAAAAATTCTCTGACTTTTTTCAAAATATAACCCATGTTTTCGTCGGTCTTCCCCTAGGCATTCCGCTCACATTTGCACTAAATATTCTTTCAACGAGTACACGCCCAAACTATCTCAGAGTGCTCGTTTTCATTTTACTCGACAAATCAATATTAAGTTCACATTCTTCTCTAATCAGTTAATTTCGTATTCTGTCATACATTGTCACCTCAAGTATTCTTTTCAGTGCACACATTTCTACAACATTTATTCGGCTTTTTTCAGTCTTGTTTCACGACCACGTTTCGCGAAATACATTTAAATTAGTTCTAACATTATTTTTTCTCTTGCTTTGTGCCATTCGTTTGGGGTCGGTTGCTTGGACGATATTCCTTCATCTCTCTGAATCTCGCCAATCACTCGAGGATAATCCGAGTCTCACCGTGTCGTCCTCATCTCTATTACATAGGCTCTTCTTGAGTCTCCCTCTACGTCTATATGGAAGTTTCCAATTCGTGGTTGCCTTTAGCGTAGACCCTTCACCCCACCGTTGCACATGCCCATACCAACGTAGTCATCGTATCGGGTTTTATCTACTATTAGCGCCACTTGGATTGTTCCGCAAATTTGTTAATTTCGGATCTTGTTCAATCTAGTGACGCCCAGTAACCACCGTAGCATGGACATCTCCGCGACATGAAGCAACTGTTCTTTTTTTTCTTTAGCGACCAACACTCAGTAGCATGCAATATACAGGGCATAATCACTGTCTTGTGGATCTTGCTCTTAAGGTTTTTTGGTAGCCTTTTGTTACACATAGCCCCCGTAAATCTCTACATTTGTTCCAGCCAATTTTGATGCTTAAATACTGTTTTGGATCATCTTAACAGATTTTAAAACTATCCGGGTCGAGTTTATATGATTTACTACCCCATTGACTTTTTTCCTATCGCTACACGCCGTTTGACACCCCTTGTAACTCTTCCGTCATCTAAGAAAATACTACCTATAGCAGAATTCTTGATTTCATAGAACATGATTGCGTATAATATATTGTAGTGCGTGCAGTTGTAAAATGAATGATGATATAACTGAATAGTACAATAATCTGTATTGTATTTGGGAAATTCCTCCCACAGTATTATGTTCGGACCGGGTCACATAGGTCGCGAAGTGCCGCCTGCCGCGCCTCGCACCGACTACTTTCATCCGAAAACTGTATAATTATTAATGGTCGCTTTACACGGATCCGCTTTCTTTGCGACTAATTATTTATTGTGTTTTTATGATTGGCATTTTACCTGCGTAATAAAAATCTTGCTAAATCGTGTTATATAATTATTCTTGTTTATAGACTTCTAAAATTGTAATTTACCGTCACATTCTATAAACGAAGAACGCCCAATGTGGTAGGTATTCCCTTTCTGTTTTATAAATTATGACTTCTCTTCAACGCATTCCACGATTTATATAAAAAAAACATATTTTTCAGCATCTTTTTAACAAAGTCTATATTGGTAACATATATGGAGAGAAAACATATCTTCACTTCATTCTATCATGTCCCCACATATTTTGCATTTGCAACATCTACACACTCTCCTAAACCATCCTACAAAGAAATTAGAAGCATTTGAAATTTGGTGTTATCGAAGAATATTAAATACCTCATGGATTAATAAAGTCCGTAATAACGACAACTTGAAACGGATGAGTGAAGATGTATTAATATTATCCACCATCAAAAGGAGAACGTTCGAGTACGTTGGATATATAATGCTTGTAGAAAAATATCAAATCCTTCTACTGCAAATTCAAGGCAAAAGAAGTGTGTGATAAAGACGCATCCTGGTTAAAGAACTTACGGGAATAGTATGTTATAACTGTAATACTATAATCTACTCGTGTGTTCAAAGCTGCTGTCTTTAGAGTCAAGATAGCTTTAGAGTCAAGCTGCTGTCTTTAGAGCCAAGATAGAGTCAAGATGTGCTCTAACCCCCGAAGGGTTGAAGAACTTTAAAGAAGCATATGACTAAGCTTAATGCATTTTAAGAAGTCACAATTGCTTTTTAACCTGGTAATTTCTTCTCGTATATAAATATCCAATCTTTCTTTTAACCTTTCCCTTACTGTGCTAAAATAACCCTTGCGTTCCGGTGCTGTGTATTCAATACACATGTAAAAATGAGCGATTTTAAATCGGACAAATGACAATATTCATAGCCAATCGCTTAAATTCATTGAATTTGAAGTCAAGTGATAATAATTTAAATTTAATTGCTGAAAACATAAAAAAAAACATCGGCCGACATTCACTAAATAGGCAAGACGACCACCTCGAACGAAAACCGGCTGGCTACTAAATGAGAGAAGCGACCAAACTGAGATTCTATTTTTTGCGTTCCCATATACCGAAGTAGAGTGAGAGTGAAACGTGAATAGCGTCGCTTCCTCAACCATAGCGGTTTTTTTAGAATGAATATACCTACATCACACACTGACACACGTTTGATTGTATTGGTGAATTTATTCCCGATTTTCACAAAATATCTCTGATGTGGCCGATAAATGCTAATTATTATTATTATTTTTTCATTCAATGCGTAAATGTATTACGGAGGAATACCTAAAATCTGAACCCAGTATTTATTATATTTATAAAGATATTAAAGTTTTTAGAAGCAATTTGTACTAGTTACACATCACGGGGAAGGAAGGGTTAAAGAAGAAGAAGGATATGACTAAGCTTAACGCATTTTAAGAAGTCACAATTTATTTTTAACCTGGTAACTTCTCGTGTATGAATATCCAATCTTTCTTTTAACAAGCGTTCTACATATTATATCATATTTTCATCGGTTCAGAACATTGAAAACCACAGGTCTTTGAAACTCAGTATTTCGTCCATGCTCATTTCATTCAGATTAGCATGACTTTTCGTCTATGCCACTTTTGCAAGTCAATGACATGACCTGTGTTATTCTCACACTTGACGCCTTGCTTTTCTTTATTAAACTTTCATTGTACTCTTATACGTTACAATCTTGTGAGCTTATTGCCATATTGTAATATCTTAAATATTGTTTTTTTTCTTTTTCTTGTTTTGATTTCTAGATTTCCGAATTTTTTAATATTAATGTATATTGCCGTTTATTATGTATGTGTCAAAAATTTTGGTTTCATATTTTCAGATTATTTATTAATATTTTACTCTCGATTAGGATTTTGATTTATGTCGTTGTATGGATTATTATGTTTTTCTATATGTATTTAGTGGATGAATTATACGAGGGAATTCTTGGTTCTGTTTTATTTTTTAAACGGTTTGTTTTTGGGTGTATTTTGTTTTTTTGAGAGTCCCTCCATGCGTGGGATACAGCCCTGAGTCTTGGCCTACTGTGTTCTTGTCTATGTGGGGGTATGTGAATGCTTCTTTTGATTATGATTTTCTATGAATCATGTTAACATATTAAAGAAGGACAAAGCCTCTGATCTTTTTGTTGTCTGTCTTTTATATATTCTTCTTCTTATTTCGTATGGTGCTCTTCAATTGGTGGTCTGGACATATAGAAAAGCGTGGCCGGAAAACAATTCGCCTCCCCCCTATCAGTAATCGAGCCTTCAGGTTTAGAAACACTAGAGTAGACACGAAACTTGTTCATCATCATTGCATATGTTGGTAACAGTACCGCACGTAAAGAAACAACACACACACACACACACATACTCGGCGAGAAAATGTATCGTTTCTTGATGAATTATTTTACCCAACTTTATTTTTTCGTTTTTTTATGGGTATCGTGGAAATAGACCCCCAACTCATCAAGCGTCTTTCGGAGGGCATCAACGATGCTTTAATTAAAGACACTATGAGCAGGAGTAGGAAGAATTCCTGCCTCACTGTACCACTGACCCAATAGATTCTGCCAGCAGTCCAGTACTTCCACTCGCCATGTTTAGACTCAGACCACTCGCAGTCACAATACCCGTGTTGAATACAGATGCGTGACTGCGACAGGCAAAAAAACGGACACAACTTATGTTAACACCTAATAAATATGTTATTATCCAGAGCCACCCTGTCGTGTAGCTGATGGACTGAGCATCGTGACTCCGATTATAGCGTCCGTTCGACGACTCCTCTACATCCATCCCTGTACTCTGCGGCTCGAAAGGCAGTTACATCTCTCACTTTTTCAGTCCAACGAATATGCTAGAATATGTTATATGGAAAGAACGAACTTCTATTCGTGAGCTGCTCAAAAAAGAGATAAACATTCGTGCTAGTTTTGCTGTTACACCTCCAACTGTTAAGGTTAAAGACAAAACGGGAGACGAGAGTGTTCAGTGTATTTATAAAAAAAAACAAGTCTAGTACGGGTATACTTTAAGTATACGATAATTCAAAAGGGTTTGCTATTATTCGCAAATTTCGCCATCCGCGGGGGAACTTTGAACATATCCCTCGCGGATAGTGGGGAACTACTAAATATCTTCTTACAGTAGCTTGATAGTCTACCAAAGGTGGATTACAAATTTGTTATATATTATATTAAATTACTTTTGTAAGGTGACATCAACAATAATTTGCTTTTAATCGTAGTTCAACTTTTTGTCCATGCAACATTTCTTTATTGTATTACACTTTAATTGAGGTGCATGGCCGAGTCGTAACGCATTGAACATCCGTGCGGAAGGTCGCCAGTTTGAACCCTGCGCTGTGCTACTCTCCTCGAATGACACAAGCATTTTTTCCGCCTAGTATTCGGGTAAATAAAGATACATTTGACTTCGGTCATATATATTCTTTCAAAAACGAGGAAAAAACATACCGATGTGCTCCGATCGTGTCATTCGGTGTATCATCGGATCCTGTATAGTGGTGTGGCCGGTGAGTTTACTGGTGTGGAACAGAAAACCTCCACGGCACAGCTTCTCTTTCCAACTGAATTGACGTTGGAATGCCGAAGAGATCCCGAAGAGACTACGAGGTCCGGCAACCCACGACGATGACGACACTTTAATTGTATACATTACAACCTGTCTAGCTTATTGCAATATGGCAATCTCCCCCGACAATTCAGAAAGGAAAATTAGTTAGAAATTATACGACGTTTAGATGCTGTCTACGGAGAATCTTCTTAATATTCCGCAACGAAAGATTACGCTAAACAGTTTCACGCTTAAATTTAACGCAGAAGAATACTGTCACGAGGCGTGAGATTATTGCACGACTATGCGCCAGTACACACTTCTGTTAATGCAAAAGCTGCCATTTAACACTGTGGTTTCCTTGAATTGAATCATCACATTATAGTCCCGACTTGGCCTCTAGTGAGTATTTCCTTTCCTCTCTTTATCTTTCAATTTTTCTATATGTTGTTCTTAGTTTCTTTATTGTACTGCTTGAAAAGCTTCGGTATGCTCGAGGGGGGCCTTGCTTGAGAAACAAACTCATATTAAATCAAGTGGAATGATAAAAATACAATACGTTACAATCTGGGCATATAAAGATTAAATCAACAGTCCATTAAATCAGAATGCTGCAGTGATCGATCAGCTATCTACGGGTTTACGGTGGAGCGTGGAACAGTATCTGCGGAACGGGCAGCCTTCGAGAGCAAGAGTGGAAGATTGAGCAGAGTATGGACCGCTGGACCTCAGCATCTTCCGTATAAGGCATCCCGTCAGCCGGCTCGGCCTTTGCCAGGACTCCTCAGACAGTGTGACGCGAGGTGTTGATACATTTTCAAATTTAAAATAAAACTGAATTATTTATAATAGTTTATTTCATTTCAATGGTCAAATGGACTTTTTGATACAAAATATATAAAAAAAAAAACAAATAAAATTAAACATTGACATCGAAACGGTGTTATACTATACAATAGAAAAATTAGTATGGGATGAACAACGCAACAAAGCAAACGTATACAATTCATCCCGGCAAGAACAATTTGTTTACTTTACTTTTATAGGTAGTCAAAGTCATATGAAAATCGATACAATGCCCATATTGATTGTTCAATCTGTGCAGTCTTATTATGCAAGAGTTGTACACATAATAAGTTGTGACCATTTCACTCTGGAACAAAACATTTTGCTGAGTGGGCCGACATAGAACGTACTATATATAGTGAAAATTAAGCAAAAAAGTCAATATTTGTACATATGATACATATTGTACATTAAATCACATCTTGTCACATGCGGGGTAGGCAGAGAGAATATACCGCCCCACTTTTGTATCCATGCACACAATTTTTGGCTCCTCCACATTCATACATCTCGTCATACACAGTGCAAACGCAAGAAAACTCAATATAGTTAAGAACTGTTATATGAAAAGATCTCGTATATTTTTCCAGCCACATTTGTACAATAGTTTGCTTTGAATATGTGGAGATAATTAACGACGAAACAATGGTTAAGCCAGTATACAAGCTAGAAATACAACCTCCGTGGCCTAGTTGGTAAGACGCCTGTCTCCCGACCCGGAGGTTGCGAGTTCGAATCCTGGAACCCAGATTAGAAAGAAAAAAAAGGATTTCATCCTGATTTTTACTTAGGGCCTCTTTAACATCTTTATGGTTGTTGGCAAATATTACTATATGGCAATTAACCGCCAGGTTGTATTGTATACAGCGAAAATGTAATACAATACAAGGAATGCGTGCAATGGGTAGACTGAATAAAACATAGCGAAAATTGTGTGACTGGATAGAACAGTTTGGAGATCAGTTCTCTCTGCTGACCTCGCAAGGAACACGGCGTGATGATATATCATATATGTTCATTTCTACAATGTGTGCCGGAGCACTTAATTGGTTTTTCTTGCATGTCATAAGAAAAAATAAAAGTCAAAGAAATGTGTTAATTGTTGAAAACCACTGACCATAAGTGACATCCATCTGCAGAGTAAAGACACGCGACCTTCAATATTCAGTGAGGGCAGGGCCGAGCCCAGGGGCGCCTAACAGAACGATAGCAATCTGTTAAAAAATGATTTAATGTATAATATATTATAAAGGTGTGTAAAAGAATGAAGTGGCAATGGGCAGGACACGTAGCCAGAATGTCAGATTCCCGATTGACATCCGAAATAATCCAATGGTACCCATGAGGCATAAAGAGGCCCAGAAGAAGATCGAAGGTAAGCTGGATAGATGAAATCAGGACGCATGGCAGCATTACATGGCGTTAACGAGCAAAAACCGAACTATTTGGAGTCAACTTGGGGAGACCTTCATCCAGCAGTGGATCGACCCTGATTGACAATGATGATTATGATATTATATTAAGTATTTAGCGTGTGTCCTAGTGGGACGTGCTGATGATGTTGATGTTGACATCTCTGTATTCGCTTTAGTCGAATTCTGTGTTCCTTTTCGTTCGGGGTCATCAATTTAGCGGGATGCTTAATTTGATACGTCGTGATGATTTTGATTTGTTTGTATTTAAAATAAAATACGTCGATTCAGGAATGCGGGAAGTGAGAGTGAATAATAATAAATAGTAAACAGAAATTAATGGTCAAGCGAATAATAACAAGTGCTCTTTATTCAACGATAAGTAGGTATATATAGAATTTCAGAACGGGACGCGTGACTGCGTCCGCGGTATATCTCGATCTCACTCCTGCGCGTGCTGAGGTGGTCGCAAGCGCTGCGGATAATACAGTGGGTAGGATATTTATTGTCGAAACGGCGAGACGGCGTGATATGTTCTCTTTCTACCTTGGAATGCGATGTAAATATTATTTGCGTGTAAACAGTGTTGACGTTCTGGTATGTGACAATTGTACATATCCAGAGGTTGATTCATCGGTCGTTGACCCTGCATGTTGACAATATTTTAGGGACGTGGGTACCCTACAAGTATATACATAAAGTGATTTACGTAACTCCACTCTCAAAAAATTGTTCACTTAAGAATTCTTATGAAGATGTCCCATTTCTCGGCCCTTTTATATTCGAGAATAAATCTATCCTCTGCAATACAGCCATTCGCTCCGATAGTTCCATAATTTATGCGGTTTTCGAGTTTTTTAGGAACTAATTAATTACTGCACCTGATCATCCAAGGCAAAATAGAGGGTCGAAGAGGTGTTGACAGGAGGCAAATCTCCTGGCTCCGCAATATACGTGATTGGACTGGTATAAGGAGCGTTGGGATCTTTTTCGGGCTGCCGGGGACAAATATGCCTATTCTCAGGTGGTGATATTCAACGTTGGGAGGACCTGACATGACACTGAGAAGAAGAAGGAACTAATTAACGCTATATAATTAATAACACTAAAGTATAAATACATAACATCACGTCGGTGTCTCTTGCGGGAAAGGCATTAAGAACAGATTTCCAAACTTTTCTATCCAAGCTCACAACTTTCGCCTCCTTCATATTCATACATTTAGTCGTGCACTATATTCTATTATTCATATTTTTCACTGTAGTTTCTTCTAAAATCTGGTGCGATTGATCCAGCCATATTTTCCTCGGTCTACCTCTTATACGTACACCTCGCGCTTCATTATTTTATCATTTATTCTCTCCACATATCCAAATCATCTCAAAGCTCCTTATTTGTCTTACTTAAAACATACATTTTATCCATGCTTTAATTTCTGGTATCTTTATTCCGTCTTCTTTCATACACTGACACTCCACAAATAGTTTTTACGTTCTTGGTGCACGCATCTCCACAGCATTTATCTTACGTTTATCCTTTTGCCAAATCCAAGTTTCACATACATAGGTCAAGGTGGGCACCAACGCACTATTGTGAAATACTTAATGCAAATGTAAAATAATGTAACTCTAAATTTTCTTCGCTCGGTGAAAAAGGTCTCTTCAAAAATACTCGATTGGTAAAATTCACCTGAAAACGGTACCCATTATTTTCAGTCAGGCAACAGCCTTGGGCGTTCAAATCCGGAACCAGCCCCGTGGGCATTGTGGTAGGGCCTGACAATTATAAGGACGTATATATGCAAAAAGGACCTAACCCACAAAACACATTATTTCTGTTTATTTGATACAAGTATATTATGTATAAAATTATCAAGTTAGTTAAATATATACTTTATAGTTAATTTACAAGCTCATACAGGGCGGCGTGGTGTTCCCTTTATTATCATTTCGGAACGGGTAAAAAATAAAACTCCATAAATACGCAAAAATGATCAACCCATATACTAACCTTTTGGACATACCCGTGTTTGAAGAAAATTAAATCATTTTTATAGAAAAATAAGCTTTTTAACCAAGGGTGGTTTCGGAGACTCGTGGTCATGAAGTTACGA
Source organism: Odontocerum albicorne (assembly GCA_949825065.1). Lineage (NCBI taxonomy): Eukaryota > Metazoa > Arthropoda > Insecta > Trichoptera > Odontoceridae > Odontocerum > Odontocerum albicorne. The sequence continues at coordinate 28,702,327 of OX463849.1, read as the reverse complement.
CATGAGACCCTCTTCTACAGGTAGTATTTCTATCAAAATCTGCCTAAAATGTAAAGAAACTTACGAGTATTTTACTGACTTGAATTTTTACACATTTAAAACTGAGGTATGTATGTTTATTCATAAATAAAGTAGTCTCCCTTTATATACGGGGGATACGTCCCAAGACCTCCAGTGTTTTAAACTCCAATTATTAATTATTATTTTAGCTCCTTCGCACATTACAGGTTTCCTTAATTCGTACAAGGACCAAACATAACAATTAGAAAAAAATATATAAAACAATTCAACATTTTAAGACTAATTTGATAAACATATATATTTACACTCAAGCATATGACAAAATATGGTATGTTAAACAAGACAAAATGAAATTATTTCGAGTACTACTTATACTAAATTTAAGAGATTTTCCCTGAAGGAACTGAGCGACACATGACACACACGGTTACAAATTGTGATTGCTCTACCTATCGCCATTTCCGAAGGCGGGTCGGTTCGTCTTATAGGTTGATAGAACAATCGATGAGTGCGTTGTCTCAAACGTCGATGTAATTGAAGAGTTCTGAAGAATAGCTTTGAATTAATTTTTAACACTAACCACCATTTCCTCAATGCATCGCCTTAATGGGTCGAAGAGGTGTTGGCAGGAGGCAAATCTCCTGGCTCCGCAATATACGTGATCGGACTGATATAAGGAGCGTCGGGGATCTTTTTCGGGCTGTCGGGGATAAAGATGTCTACTCTCAGGTGATATTCAACGTTGGGGGGACCTGACATGACACTGGGAAGAAGAAGAAGAATCGCCTTACTGTGGCATCGCTAAGACATTGTGACGTACCGTTAGGTCTTCTAACGATTCGTTGAAATTTTTCATTTAACATTTTCGAACCGTGGGTAACTAAAATCCCGGTAAGCGAAACCGCGGATAAAGGGGGACTAATGTAGTAGTCTTGGATCTGTTTTGCTTACATATATACGTAGATTTAATTAGTGTTGATGTGTTTCTATAGTATGGTCCATGTTAGGCCCGAATATCAATAATCGAATTATCTTCTAACAGCCAGTTGGCCCACAAAGTCGTGTGTGTGTTTATTACGAGTATATAACGAGTATATCATTGCGCAAGCTACAAGTACAGTACAATCGTTTAGCTCGTCAAGAAACAGAGGCGGCATAAAGATTTTTTTTACATTTATTTCATTGGATATAAATATTTTAAGGTTTCTCGCTGAACAGTTCCTCTTCTAAGAAGCCTGATGTCACCCTCAATCTCGATATGTATTTATTTCTGTTTTTTATTATTATGCTTCCATATTTTCCATCGCGAACACAGAGATACTTTAAAACACCTCCTTGTAGGTCGGTTCACAGCCTGGTACTTCACATTTTTGCCCTAGTTGGTAAGACGCCTGTCTTCTATCCCGGACGTTGCTTGTTCGATTCCCGTTGGAACCCAGATTTTTTATTTATTTATACTTTTTAATTATTTCAATTAGATATTCAAAGCACTCTCCTGCCTAACTAAGGCGTATGCTTGTCATAAATCAGATAGTTCACATAAAACAAAAAATAAAAACAAAACTGGGAATTTAGGGAACGAAGATCGAAAAGAGAACTCCACAAGAAATATTTCTCCATTGTATGATTTTTTCCTTTTTAGTTTTCATCTTGTTTTGACATTATCTCTTACTAAGTCTGATCTGAATTCTATCAGCCACTTCTTATTTCCAGTTTTATATTTATCACATATTTTAATATAGCTTACGGCTTTTGGTAATACATGAAATAACTTAGGAACTAAGTAACATACATGAAATTTCTCTGTCCGAAGGTTGTTCGCATTATGTGTTTTTTTTTAATCTAAAGTTTCTTCCTCTTGTTTCATAAATACTTGTTCCAGTCTGGTTTTCACTTAAGACCTCATTAACATCTTTCTGGTCGGTTGGAAGACATTGCCACATGGAAATCAATGGCGTTTTGGTAAAGAGGTACAAGTCATCAATTACTTATTTGTCAGTTTGAAGTTTTGCAACACTTGTATTCCTGAAATACAGACCTCAGGTAAACTTTGAATACATAAATAATTTATGTATTCAATGTTTACCTTTAAAATTTACCTGAATTAAACTGACAAATAAGTAATTGATGACTTCTACATCTTTATCAAAACGCCATTGAAATAGTCTCGCCAAGTTATACTGTATGGAAATAAAATGTAATACATTCAATATAATGGAAATGTAACATATTAGTCTTCTTGTTGATAAGTTTTAATTAACACGTTGATGGAACAATTAAATCATCCAAGTTTTCTTCCTATAAAACCTAAAACATATGTTTCACTATTATGTAAGTCGATTTAACTAAATTTCGATAATATTTTGTCATATACATTATTTACTTAAGCCCCAGTATTACCAACAATAGAGGATGCGAAACAGAGGTGAGAAGAACTGGAATTGAAAAAAATGTGATGTCAGGGCTGGAAAAGATATGGAAGAGCAGAACTATCACCGTCACGACGAAAACGCGCCTAATTAAGTCTCTCGTCTTCACAATATTCATGTGTGGCGCGGAGACTTCGACTCTGAGAGCAAGCGAGAGGCTTAGAATATAGACATTTGAAATGTTATGCTGGAGAAAGATGTTACGAATTTCATGAACAGCAGGATGAATTAACGCCTCCATTCTCGAAGAACTGAAAATCACCGATAGATTATCGACAATATGTCTTCGACGAGTCCTTTGATTGTTTGGAATTATTGCTCGTGGCCAAGGAGACAGTTTGAACAGGTTTATGGTTACTGTAGGCGTAGAGGGATGACGCACAAGAGGAAGAATCACAATGCGTTGGACTGGCTAAGTGAGAGATGTAACTGGACTACCTTTAACAACTGCCTTTCGAGCCGCGTAGTGCAGAGATGGATGGAGATGAGTCGTCAGAGGCTATCATGGGAGTCACGATGCACAGTCATGAGCTATACGACGGGATGGATACATATTATACATATATCGAACCTAAATATACATACTTGATAAATATAACATTAATGAAAACACGCACTTTATAATTATTATTGCTTAAATTTTTTTGCGTCTTCATGTTTTTTCAGAAAATCAATAACCATAAGTATTTAAATTAACTTGTCTTGTGTGCTATTGTTTTCTTGTTATGTAAAAGACACTTGTGTCGTGAATCTAATAAATAAATAAAATACAATGTTATTGTAGGTATAGACCACTTTAGTCTATGTACTCGTACATACGAGTATGTATAGACAATTTTTGAGCTGCCTTTTAAACATTGAAAAATAAAGCGCTCTTAACCTTGTTACAAACCAACGCTATAAAGCGCTCTTAAAGTAATACCATGTTACAAACCAACGCTATAAAATACGTATTTTTATTCATTTTGAATCCATTGAAAAAAACCTACTGGGGAATAACTTCGTCCACAATCGCCGTCTCCAGGAATGAGTGGAATGCACATGTAGCTGACCCGAGTGGATTCCGTCTGCCCGGCGTCCTCTCTCTCTCTCGGAAGATAATTGCTCTATTTATAGGTGACAGTGGCCCTCTCTCTCTCTGTCCCTCCGATGTCTCCTCATTCATTGTTTATATTGACACTTGTGTATTCCCAGCAGGATGCTGTGGAATTCTGCTATGTCTGGCGTTTCATTTCTCTACCGCAACTTCATTATAACTAAATATTTCCTAACATAATTCTCACGCGTTGCAAAAATAAAAGATGTAGAAATTGTGTATTCCAATTTCAATTAATCTTCTTCTTCATTATTCTTGAGCAGTCTTCTATCGAGTGTTGGATATGGCTTCCCTCAATTACCACCATAGGTCTTTTTTTTCACATTTCAATCAACTCCAGCTACCATTTCTTCTTCTTATTTCCGTGTCAGAAGCACTATACTATTTCTGCCAGGTGTTCTGGACAGCACTGGGCGTTCCACGAATCAAGCCCTCTTGTGTGCAAAACTCCGGGCTCCTCGTGCACTGCAGCTAGTGTTTCGTGGACTTTGGAGTAATCTTTGTTAACTAAATGACGCTAGAAAAATAAATAAATGTAATGTAGACTAGCATGTTAGTCTGCACAAGGGGGGATCAGTAACCTTTTAAGCAGACCAGGTGATGTACACGTATGCAGTCGCTATTTCTATTCTTGGACGCGCAGAAATGCAGAGGAGTCTCGTGACAAATGATGAAAAATATTCTCCTCGCTAACGACAGTCCAACTTGATGATTTATGGTATCAGTAAGCTTGAAGAGAGTCATACAAAAGGAAGATTATCCGTATAAAAGTATATACGTAGCACACAATTACAATCCTGCATGGAAGTGAAGAATGAACTTTAAATAGTAATAAATGTGGTATATACATGATAATAATAAAATATATGGCATGATTCAATCAATTATTTAGCTCTTTATCACGAAAAATTTACTCAATATGGATGCTGAAATTAAATTTGAGAACTCTGCTGCCTGCCTGTCTTTACTCAATATTACTTAACTTGAAATTAAAGAATGTTATTCCCCAGCAAAGCACATCACTTATTTGGGAAAACTTTGTCAAAGAATTGTGTTAATGTTACGAGCCGATATCCCGCGGTAAATATACAAGTACTAAGGTCCTGTTGTATTATGCACTATTACCAAAAATAATAACACTACACATACTAAGATTAAGTAAATATAGGAGTATTCTACAGCAGGGACATCTCCCAGTCTGCAATACAAAGATGTCAGGCTACATAGCCATTGTCCTTCCCACACTTATCTATGGGTCTGAGACTTGGGTTTCTTATAAAAGCACATTCGAAGCCTTGAAATGTTCCATCAACGCTTCCTTCGTCGTATCTTTCTGATCCACTGGAGTGATCATGTCACAAATTTCTCGGTCCTGAAACGCTTCAACTGTAAACCTGTAGAGGATATGGTTGTTAAGATGAAATTGGGGTGGACCGGACATGTGATACGCATGGGTGATCATAGACTCCCAAAGCGCGTCTTGTACGGGGAAGTAGTGGGCATGCAAATAGTTGATGGGCAGAGAAAACGCTCTAAAGAGAATCGCTGACTTTTTGTGAAGCACCTATGGACTACTAGCAGGTGGTTCAAGACCGTAGAAGCTGGAGAGCCGTCTGTTTTCGAGCTGATGGCGTCTCAATGGCTAGATGTGTGAGAAACAGTTAGCGTGCTGCAAATATGCGTCAGCATTGACGGGTGTCTCAGTAGTATCCACACGTCAAATATCTTCGAGAGGAATTGCGCATCTATGATCAGGTTGTTTTCTCACATGATCGACATGCAAGAGCAGCTCAATATTGACGTTGGAGTGGCGAGGGGATCCTCAACTACGAGGCCCAGCAACGACGATGATATTGTGCCTTTGTAATTGACACAACGTCGTCGCTTTGCATCACTCGAATTCAATCGGTATTTAGTTCGTTCGATTTTTTAGTTCGTTTCGATTTAAATTTTGAATGGTTAATCTAGTTTGCGGACTAGATTGAACTATATCTAGGAACCGTGTCTCTAGTTCAGTGAATCTGACTATCTTTAAGACCAGATATTTCGCGAACTACTCATCTCTACTATATGCGATGAAAGTGTCTTGCAAGCAAACTCCATTTAAAGTCCATATATTAATTTTATTTTTCAAGTACTTTAAACATTACAGGTTCCCCTAATTCGTACAATGAACAAATATAATTGCATAGTGTATTTAATTTGGTGGCACAAATAATCCTAGTTTGGGTGCCTTGTCTATTAAAAAAAACAATGTAACATTTTAAGATTTATTTAATAAAAACCGCAATAAAATGTATGCGAGTGTGTTACGTTTAAACTTTATGACAAAATATAGCATGTTAAATAACATAAAATATTAAATTATTTAAAGTATTAGACTAAATTTAAAGGTTTTTTCCTGAAGGAATTGAGCGACACGTGAAAAACCTCAGAGAATTATCCGGAACATACAAACCATGACTGTTCAGGACAAATGGGTTATATAGATTACCCATGAACAAACAAAAAAGTGGAGATCCAATCGAAAAGACCTTCCTCATTCTAATGATCTATAACTAAGCATCCTCGATAAAAAGACAATTCACAATGTAATACATGATATGAAATTGTATTACTGCGAGAACTAAAATGTTTAAACGTTTGTGGAAATCTTTCGATAGAAAGAAGGTTCAATGGAACAATTAGTTGCGCAATAAAACGCATGTCGTGGTCCGCTGGGGAGATCAGACACTCAACATTCCTTAGGATTAATGAATTATACATGTGACTTACTACCTCCTGCAGCTCCTGCTGGCGCCATCGCATACTTCTCTATGCCTTTTATACGTTATATAATTTGTAATTTACAGTCAATTACTAGTTTATGGGTTTTAATTTCACATTCACATAGCAGTCATATTATAAATTATAAGTCTTAGTTTTATATCATGCTGATGATAAAAAAATATATTTGTTTTACATTGATATCAGTTCGATCCCATCACCACGATCTATACTAGAAGAAAATCTTCTTTATTTTTTATGTGTGTCACATTTATTTATTTAACACTTTTATTGCAAATACAATCAGGCGGGCTTATTGCCATGCGGCAATCTCTTCCAACCAACCATACAAAGTAAATGAAGCAAGTTACATGGTCACATAAATAAGTCAAATGACTATCCATCCCCATGAAATCCATAAACACATGCGTGAGCATATACCCACGAACCCCAGAAAGATAGACAATCACCCGAACATTATTTTTCATATAAAGTGAGATATCATCAATCAAAAGGAAAGGAAGGGATGGGGGAGAGGAGATGAAAAGAAAAATTTGGGAATGAAACACCTTATTTTACTGACTAGAAATTAAGAGTTTTTTCATTCACTTCTTAAAGTATACCAAGGATGGAGCGAGTGTTATATTGGTGTGTAACTGATTCCAGAGTCTCACTGCATGGACAGTAAAGGATGACGTAAAAAAGAGGAACGGTGAACTGGAAAGGCCAATAAACAATCTCGTACGTTGCCTAAAGATATTCATACACCGGCGGCGACACACCTGAGTGTGAGAAAAATAGAAGCGACGACGGACTTAAGGTTACTCTGAGATAGTTTGGTTTTAACAAAACAAATGTGAGTGGAAGGCGGGGTAGAGGAAGAGCAAATAAATTATAATGGAATCAAGTGTATGATATTGTGTAAGAAGGAAATATAAAAAGTCAGAGAAATCGTAGGAGCTGTATGAGAAAGTGAGCTGAAGGATGAAATTATTCACGTTATTGGTGAGTTACAACCGCAATTATGCCAAAATGTCATCGAAAATGTTGATAAAAGAGTGGACATCTGTGGAGCTGCAAGAGGTGGACATTAGTCGGATATTGTTTTTTTTGTTTAAATGTCATACATTATATAGTACTATACTTCAATGACCAATAAAAAGTTTTTTGAAATCAAAGCAAATTATGCGTTTTATTCAAGAGTTATAAAAATCCGCTCAATTTGAAAGACCCTTTACATATATAAAAACATTCCAAAATAGCACATATATCTCAGGACAAATAGCAGAAAATACATTGTAAGACCCATGTCTTCTGACCAGAAAGTTGCGGGTTCGATTCCCGTTGGAACCCAGTGTTTAAAAAAAGTTTTCAGTTAGGTTTTTCTTTAAGGCTTTATAAATATAATACTGGTTGGCTGGAAGAGATTTCTTCATGACAATAATCCCACAAAATTGAACTGTATACAAAGAAAATTTTATACACAATTCGCTCGGGCACTGCTATAATTACCTGACGTGATTTGTTCAATATTAGTAGGTTTGAGTCCCGAATTAGAGCGCCTTTGAGGAGAGTTTGCTCTCTAAATGGCGCTCTCTAATTTGTCATTAGAATTAAATTTTAATAACATGCGGGTATTTAATAATAGTGTGTTCGATTCCCTAGCTAGAGCGACATTGAGGACAGTCTTTAATTTAATTTGGACACATAATTTTAATGGATCTGGGTTTGTTGCCTTTCATTTGTCGTGTCCCCAGTAAACTAGACTTTTGCCTGTATCTCACTGAGGACATATAGCATGAAAAAATAAATCGATACTTATTTCCGATTTTGGATTATATAAAACCCAGTTGCACATTCTCATCAACCTGACAAACAGTGACACTCCATTACACATGTATACATCATGCGAAATCAAACTCCTCACACTTCATCATTCCAGACAGACCAAAAACATTCACCCCACAATGTACCGCACATAATCATAAAAATAAAAACACAAATATAAAACAATAAAAAAACACCACACTCAAGAGTTCACACAAACTTTTTCCACAAGTCATTCCTTTTGCAAGCCCAAGTACTCAAACTCCTGTCTTAATAATATATAAATAGTACTTTTATAGTATGGTATGTTATGATCTGAAAGAAGTAAGCTTAATAATAGTAATCGGTGAAACAGTTACCAGTGCCGATTTACAGAGGAGTGTGGTGTTTGGCCGCAATGCGAGGCGGGCCCTTGAAACGGCGCGGTATTCCGGTGCAACTGCATATAGATGGCAAATAGTATAAAACCACTGCATTCCTGCTCTTCCCTGGCCCCTGGCCCCTGCCTCCTGGATCCTGGAACATGCCCTGCTCCACGTGCTTCTCTAATAATACTGTAAAACACAGTAGTGATGCATTGTCAGCCATCACCATCACGCTGTGCCTCTATTGGGATAGGAAGATAAAAAATATATACTTCGTTATATCTTGGTACACATATTTCACTTCTACCACATTCATACACCTCTTCATTCATACTCTCGTATTACAAAGCATTCTCACACTTCCCTCTTACTGAATTTGGTTTGTTTGATAGTGCCAAGTTTTTTCAAACTATTGCCAGCTACTAAATCAAATTTATTCTATCAAAATAATTTGTGGTATGTTTCAAATTATAACTATAACTGCTTGTATGATACGAGTGTTACACCTATCCATTTGTGGTATGTTTCAAATTATAACTGCTTGTATGATACGAGTGTTACACCTATCCATTTGTGGTATGTTTCAAATTATAACTGCTTGTATGATACGAGTGTTACACCTATCCATTTGTGGTATGTTTCAAATTATAACTGCTTGTATGATACGAGTGTTACACCTATCCATTTGTGGTATGTTTCAAATTATAACTGCTTGTATGATACGAGTGTTACACCTATCCATTTGTGGTATGTTTCAAATTATAACTGCTTGTATGATACGAGTGTTACACCTATCCATTTGTGGTATGTTTCAAATTATAACTGCTTGTATGATACGAGTGTTACACCTATCCATTTGTGGTATGTTTCAAATTATAACTGCTTGTATGATACGAGTGTTACACCTATCCATTTGTGGTATGTTTCAAATTATAACTGCTTGTATGATACGAGTGTTACACCTATCCATTTGTGGTATGTTTCAAATTATAACTATAACTGCTTGTATGATACGAGTGTTACACCTATCCATTTGTGGTATGTTTCAAATTATAACTGCTTGTATGATACGAGTGTTACACCTATCCATTTGTGGTATGTTTCAAATTATAACTGCTTGTATGATACGAGTGTTACACCTATCCATTTGTGGTATGTTTCAAATTATAACTATAACTGCTTGTATGATACGAGTGTTACACCTATCCATTTGTGGTATGTTTCAAATTATAACTGCTTGTATGATACGAGTGTTACACCTATCCATTTGTGGTATGTTTCAAATTATAACTATAACTGCTTGTATGATACGAGTGTTACACCTATCCATTTGTGGTATGTTTCAAATTATAACTGCTTGTATGATACGAGTGTTACACCTATCCATTTGTGGTATGTTTCAAATTATAACTGCTTGTATGATACGAGTGTTACACCTATCCATTTGTGGTATGTTTCAAATTATAACTGCTTGTATGATACGAGTGTTACACGTATCCATTTGTGGTATGTTTCAAATTATAACTGCTTGTATGATACGAGTGTTACACCTATCCATTTGTGGTATGTTTCAAATTATAACTGCTTGTATGATACGAGTGTTACACCTATCCATTTGTGGTATGTTTCAAATTATAACTGCTTGTATGATACGAGTGTTACACCTATCCATTTGTGGTATGTTTCAAATTATAACTGCTTGTATGATACGAGTGTTACACGTATCCATTTGTGGTATGTTTCAAATTATAACTGCTTGTATGATACGAGTGTTACACCTATCCATTTGTGGTATGTTTCAAATTATAACTGCTTGTATGATACGAGTGTTACACCTATCCATTTGTGGTATGTTTCAAATTATAACTGCTTGTATGATACGAGTGTTACACGTATCCATTTGTCCTTATTAAAAAAATATACGAGTATATGTCAGAAATTAATGGAGAACGATTAAAGGGAGACCAAAGAAAGAATAGAAATAGATAATTAAAGAAAAGTTTACCACGAGAAATGTAAGAAACAAAGAATAATGTTTGACGAGATTTATAAATACCGAAAAAGAGGATTTATGAATATAAGAATGGCTGGATAAGCGGATAGAAAGACGTGGAAATCTGGCCTATCTACCTAGTCCAAAATGGCATAATGGTATGTATGTCTTGGCATATTTTGATTTTGTTGTTTTTACGTTTTTGCTTTTTAATGCTTGATGAGATATTTTATTTTACAATATTATGTCATTTTTGGCAAATCCCGCTGTTTACTTTTTTTAAATATTGTGAAAATAATTTAAACTCATAATAATTCAGTATTGCCGGAGCCATATATTCAAATGAAAATACTGACGTAAAGATATCCAACGAAACACAACCAATTGCCTAGTTTATATATTTGAAGAGGTGTATGTCCGCGCGGTAACGCATTGGACTTCCGTGCGGAACATCGCCGGTTCGAACCCCGTACTGTACATACTCCCCTCAAATGACACAATATGCCGTCTAGTATTTGGATGTATACATACCATATAACTTATATTCTCTCATAAAAAAAGGAAAAAAACATGCCGGTGTGCTCCAATCGTCGCACTCGATGTGCCAAAATCTAGTACAACGGTGTGGCCGGTTAGTTTACTGGTGTGCAACGGCTCACCCACTTTTAAAAATAAGAAAAAAGATAGAAACAAAACTCCACAGCAAAGCTTTGCTTTCGACGTTGGAATGGCGAGAGAATCGTTAACTAAGATGCCCAGCAACGAAGATGAGGATATTTGAAAAGAAGGAAATGTAAAAAGTCGGATAAATTGTAGTTGTTAACCTTTCCCTTCCTGTGCTAAAAAAATCCGCGTGTTCCGGTGCTGTTTATTCAATACACATGTAAAAATGAGCGATTTAAAATCGGAAAAATAAGAATGTTCATAGCCAATCGCTTAAATTAATTAAATTTGAAGTCAAAAGTGATAATAATTGAAATTTAATTGCTAAAAACATGAAAAAAAACATCGGCTGACGTTCACAAAACGGGCGAAGCGACCACCTCAAATGGATGCCCGAAAGTTACTGAAGCGAGCGAACTGAGATTCTATTTCTTGCGTTCCCATATACCGAGCGCCGAATAGCGTCGCTTCCTCACCCATAGCGGTTTTTTAGAATGAATATACCTACGTCACACAGTGACACACGTTTGATTGTATTGGTGAATTTATACCCGATTTTCACAAAATATCTCTGATGTGGCCGATAAGTGCTAATTATTTTTATTCATTCAATGCGTAAATGTATTACGGAGGAATGCCTAAAATCTGAACCCAGTATTTATTATATTTATAGAGATATTAAAGTTTTTAGAAGCAATGTGTATTTGTTACACATCACAGGGAAGGAATGGTTAAATAATGTGTATGGACCTAGAAGAGGTGAAAGGTTTGAAACGGTGTGATGGTTTTTATGTATATCTCACATTATGTTGTTTTTCTTATGGACGACCTCCGTGGTCTAGTTGGTAAGACGTCTGTCTCCCAGCCCGGAGGTTGCGAATTCAATTCCCGCTGGCACCTAGATTTTTTTTTAATAAAAATCTAGCCTGGTTTTCACTTAAGGCTCACTTTAACATCTTTCTAGTTGGTTGGAAGAGATTTTATCATGGCAATAAGTCCGCCAGATTGTACTATATACAACGAAAGTGTAATACAATACATACGAGTGTGTATAACTGTACGTAGTATAATAAAGATAGATCCTTTTTACATATACGCATTCATATTATAAGACTGTCCACAACACGTCTCCCACTGCGAGGCCGGGAAGTGTTATCTTTTGTCCCCTGTCCCCACTGACTGGGATCTTCCAGGAGTACCTCCCCACCGGCGCTGCTCCCAATTAATCCCGATAAAAGGTTAATTGCCCCACGCGTTGCGGCCTGTCGTCTGGGAATATTCGGAATGTTTTCTAAATATATTTCCCCCTAAATCATCAGCTCTTTTCGACTCAAATAAAAATAACTCTTCTCTTGTGATGTCCTAATTATGTATTTGTGACCATTAATCAAATAATATTTAACTATTTTAACGAAGACCTTTTATTTTCACAGCATCAATTGTTCTACCAATCAAATATTTCTACAATTCATCAATCGTATGCTGCATAGGATGGGAAATCAGTATGGGCATTTGATAGATCCATTAAAACTCTATTTGAACCCATATAAATTTGTTAAACCATTTTTCTCGACTCGAGTATTTTTAAAAATGTATCGTATTGATTTGTCAGAATCGTTAAATTTTCATAACTTAATGTTATATCTTTAATATATTGTATTTGTTTGTCTCTGTTAATAACATATCTCATAATGTTGAACTGCAGGTCTTGTGACCGGTTATTTCAATAAAATCAAATTATTGTATATTATTTAAAGTTAAGACGTTAACACTGTGAAGGTTTGAAAGTATTGTAATTTGTGTAAAAACACTGGTTTTTATTTCACTCAAACTAATGGTATGACCCTACCGGTTTCAACGTTTTCGCCTTACCATAAAGAGAGTACAGTACCCGGCGGTAAGTAATACACATCGGGCTTAAGAAAGAGACTGTCTGCCATAATCGGCTAACTTCGGTTTTGTAGAACGTCGTCTCTGTCATTCATATACGTGTTCCGTCGCGATTTGTCAGCGCACCGTGCGACAGAGACGACGCTCTACAAAGCCGAAGTTAGCCGATTATGGCCGACAGTCTCTTCCTTAAGCCTGATATGTGTTACTTACCGGTGGGTACTGCACAAATAAGAATGAGTAGTAGTGGTATTAAACTGAACTGTTTCTAATAAAGTGCTTGTTGCTTGTTCCAGAAGCAGCCGAGATGGAGAGCCGAGTGGGCCTGGAGTACATCGTGGAGAACCGGGAGTACATGGGCAAGCTGGCAGCTGCACTAGGCAGCCCCAGTGTACCCGTCAAGCGGCAGGTGGTGGAGCTACTGTCCGCGCTCTGCGTCTACAGTGCACTTGGCTACGCGCGAGCCCTGGACACACTTTCGCACTACCAGGTACCGCGTTATACTATACGTTACCCTCCCCTGTAGTATAATACAAACTACCGAGCTGATCATCCTCTTCCAAGGGAACATCTCCATCCTAAAGACAAATTTCTGAATAATAACCTCTATAGTACTGGATGAGTAGCAGACATCTTTAATAGATTACTCCATCTGATAATTGCTTGTGCAAGCCATCAACTCAATGTATTGTGGTATTTAAAACACAGTAGTTCAAAAATGGAAAAAAATATCAACTCCTATCGAGTTACATGTCGTTTAAAAGCCCATATTAACATTTCCCTTCCTGTGTTCAAAAAATCCGCGCGTTCCGGTGCTGTGTATTCAATACACATGTAAAAATGAGCGATTTAAAATCGGAAAAATAAAAATATTCATAGCCAATCGCTTAAATTAATTAAATTTGAAGTCAAAAGTGATAATAATTGAAATTTAATTGCTGAAAACATGAAAAAAACATCGGCTGACGTTCACAAAACGGGCGAAGCGACCACCTCAAACGAATGCCCGCGAGCTACTGAAGCGAGAGATGGTAGCGAACTGAGATTATATTTCTTGCGTCCCCATATACCGAAGTAGAGTGAGAGTGAGACGTGAATAGCGTCGCTTCCTCACCCATTGCGGTTTTCAAGAATGAATATACCTACGTCATACACTGGCACACGTTTGATTGTATTGGTGAATTTATTCCCGATTTTCACAAAATATCTCTGATGTGGCCGATAAGTGCTAATTATTATTACCTAATATTTTTTTTTTCATTCAATGCGTAAATGTATTACGGAGGAATACCTAAAATCTGAATCCAGTATTTATTATATTTATAGAGATATTAAAGTTTTTCGAAGCAATGTGTACTAGTAACACATCACAGGGAAGGAAGGGTTAAGAGCTTTAAAACGAAAATGTTATTTCTCTATTTTTTTTATTTATTAATACAATAAACGACACTTCAGTGTCCTTTACGTGAAACAGTAAAACTTAAAAATTAAAAAGATAACACATCAATACCCTCACAGAAATTTTGTTTATTATTAATATATATTTCAAAATATAACACTCCAGCAGCTACAAATTGTCCATCCAAGTATGATCGAAAAACGCCTTGCACTCATCAATTGAGAAAAAATTGTTCTCCATTACAATGCAAGTATCCATACAACAAGAGTAACACAGGATTTTTTTTGGAACTTTACTTATCTGTTCTACCACACCCACCATACTCATCTGATCTTGCACCGTCCGATTATCATATATTTCGATCGCTGCAAAACGCTTTTATTAAACTTACAAATGCACAACAAAAGTAATCGACAATACAATACTACAAAATACAACTTAAAAAAATAAAATTAGAATCTGTCCGAAAGGGGTATGTAGGACAAATTACAAATAAAAATATACTTAGATTGATACACAATATAATAACAGCCCCGCAGTCAAGTCAATACGAAAACCTTGAGAAAATACTGCAGAATCACCCTCCAGAACTTAACAACATCTACATTGAAAGTATGAACACAAATTTGAGACAATATATCGGGGCTGTCAACGATACTGTGAATAACATTAACTTAATGAGCACCTCCCTATCTGTTGTCATAAATGTATGAGTATCCTTAGTAGGTTTTCGTATTGGAGTTTGGTCGAACCAATGTTCGTATCGAATGTGCCTAGCATGTGTTAAATCTTGGCTTTGCTTATTTTTAATCCATTTCCTCCAACGTTTGTATCCAGTTGTTCTTGGATTATTCCAATATTTTCATCACATAAAACAATATCATCTGCAAATAACATGTTATTGTGGGGGGTCTCTCAAGAGGTTCCTTGTGAGGAATTCCATAACTGGATTAAACAGAAGCGGGCTCAAGACTGATCCTTGGTGGAGTCCAGCTGTAACCGTTATTAGGTTACTGTTTCCATATGTCGTCCTAATGATTGTTCTGCTATCATTGTACATTTATTTTATAAAGTGGACGTAAGTATCTGGGGTATTTAAACTCGGAAGTGACCACCATATTAGTTCTATGGGGACAGTACACCTTTTCCAGGTCAATAAAGAACACGTGTAGATCATGTTTTCTAGCGTTTTTTGTGCTTTATTTGGGTATTTCTCAGTATGTACGTTGCATCGGTTTACTATTTACAGCGTAAACCTAAATTGGTACTATGATATTATTATCCCCTTCAGCTCGATTCTTAATATATTTTCAATGATCTTTTCAATCCATTTCATAGCATAACACATTCACTTGATATGACATTATCATATACGAGTATTACTCGAGAATAATGACACAGGTAATATGTATTTCCAAAACACGGGAATTTATTGCATTTTGACTTTTTTTTTAAATAACCACTTTAAAAAATATTTTTTGGCAAATCCATAAGTTCAAACTGTTAACTAAAAATCGAGAAAATTTATTGGGGTAAGATAAACTTTTATTCAAATGATGATTTCATGTGGAATATCTCACGCGCATTTACAGACTCGTGTGAGTTCGTAAAATTATCAATCGGGCGCTTCTTTCTACGTAACATTTTTATTATTTTTAGATCTCTGTATTTAATTTTGAATGAGATAATGCATTTCACTTTACACGCACGGCGTTAGATGTCGCAAATCTTGAATGCGATTTACGAGTATATAGATACGAGTAGATGCATTTCCAAAGTCCGTGTCCGGGATGTATTTTAATCAACGCAATAGCGGAATGGGGAATTTTATGTAAAAAATGGGCTGAGTTATCCAGTATACATCTTCTAATAAATAACCGTAAATACAACAAAATACACTTCATTTTAACAGCTACACTTTACATGGAACAATTGAACTTCTCTGACGGAAATATCACGCAGACAGAAATGGCGAATTATTAGTTCTACTATAAAAAGAAACAAAGAAACTGTTAAACCGTCCTGTCCTGTGATGTGTAACTAGTACACATTGCTTCTAAAAACTTTAATATCTCTATAAATATAATAAATACTGGGTTCAGATTTTAGGTATTCCTCCGTAATACATTTACGCATTGAATGGAAAAAATAATATTAGGTAATAATAATTAGCACTTATCGGCCACATCAGAGATATTTTGTGAAAGTTCGCCCCTGCAGATACCCCTAGATTCAATATGTTCAGGTAAGGGCTACTCCACCAGAATCAAGAATAGAATAAACTTCAGAATTTCATAATAAATAATAAATTTTCTATCCCAGTGAAAAGAATTCAATGTGGTCTAACCTGATCTCAAGTAACCTTACTCAGACATCAATGACTGCTGATTCCGGAATGTTGTACTGTATCATGTTTTCGTTGTATACAGTACAACCTGGCTTATTGCCATGTGGTAATTTCTTTCAACCAACCAAAAAGATGTTCTAGAGGCCTTAAGTGAAAAGCTGAATTACGTCGAAGCGTGTGGCCGGTGAAACAACATTTTATTCGCCCACATTTATTAAGTCTTTGGATTTTAGGAACCACTCTAAAAAGCACCCGCTGCCCATTGCCTTACAAGTTGTCAATACAACCGCACGCCAAAGGTTACAATAACCTCATTGACGAAGTCTTTACCAAACTGGAATAATTTTTTTGTTGAAAGACGACCATCTTATCATATAAATATATGTTATGTAGGTCACGAAGGTCGACATCAATTAATTGTATCTACATATATAGAACAACAGTACAACCTGGGGAATTATTGATATATGATAATCTCTTCCAACCAACCAGAAAGTTGTAACAAACCAGACTGGAACCATTTTTGAAAAGTCTGGACACCAACCCGCAACTCCTGATTGGAAGACAATCGTTATTTAGTAATTTTTAGAATATAAATTTAACCTGCATATTTTATTTATTTTAATTTCAACGATCAAATGACCTTTTTGGTACAAATATTGAAAAGAAACAACATATATTAACTTATATGTTATAATTAACAATGTCATGCAAGCAGTGTTATGGAATAGGAAAAACAACACAACAAAGCAAATATCCGTACATAAAATTCAATAAATTTATCTCGGCAATGACAACTTCTTCACTTTACTCCTGTAAGTAGCCAATGTTATATGAAAATCCATACAATGCCCAAATCGATTACCCAATCTTGTTCGGCAAGAGTTGTAAATACAAATAATAAGTTGCAACCACTTCATTATAGAACAAAACATTTTGTCAAGTGGGCCTACAAGGAACTTGTAACGTAGCAAACTGAGCAGGTTCCGGACTATTGAAATACGATTTGACAATCTTAAACAATGCTGTGAGGTCAAACATCTTTCTTCTACCTGACAAGGTTGTAAGCCTAATCACTTTCAACAACATATCAATACAGAAGAACGGCAACGAAGGCGCAAGTCGTAGTACGGTTATAACCGTTCCATTTATAAATGGAACACAATAATTACAATTTTTTAATACATATTTCTGATAATTGTGGCTAAATACGGTATCAGCTGATATCTGTTGATAGTTCTAGCGGATCCGGCCGCTCTGTAGCGGCCATTCTGCCAGATGTCAGGATGGCCGAGCGGTCTAAGGCGCCAGACTCAAGGTTCACCTTACCCGCTGTAGCGGGGAGCGCTTCTGGTCCTCTCTGAGGGCGTGGGTTCGAATCCCACTTCTGACACATTATTTTTTTTGTTTTTTTTTTTTCATTCATAATTTCTAGCCTTTTTTTACTTTACTGCTGGACTGAAGCATCTTCGTGACTTCTTCAAAAAGTATATTTATTGTCGTTTTCTGCCACATTAGTTTACTATTTTTAATTTTAATAAGATTTTAATTAACAAAAAAAAAATGTGAACACCTGATGAATTAACATTTTTTAAGACTTATTACATATCGTGGGCTCAATACTATAACTACGTAACTCAAAATTCTCTATTCTGAGAAAATGGCGTTCTTAGTTTCGAGGTCCTTTTGTCTTGTAACATCTCTTTAATTATGAGTTATCGCGCTAATATGTTTTTATGAAACTAATAAAGGAGGTTTCAATAGATCGTAAGATGTAAGTTATATGAACTTCAGATATCTACTTTAAGCATTCTTCTGTTTCCACGTTTACGACTTAACTAATTATGAAAATACTAAATAACTCAATTGAGAAATAATATTTTAAGATACCTATTTATAGCATTGGAGAACCCCTTCGATGAGCAATCCATTGATGTAAATAACTTAAAACTGCCAAATTTCAAGTTACCTAGTTTTAGTATTGAGCCCACAATATATAGTACATACATATAAACCATCACGCTGTTTCCCCTATCTGGGTAGGCAGAAAGGAGAGAGCACCAGACTTTCCTATCTCGTCACACATTGTTCTCATACAACTCCTACGATTTCTCTGTTTTTTTTTTACATTTCCTTCTTTCAAAATATCTTACACTTGATCCAGTCACACTTTTCTTGGTCGTTCTCTACCACGCCTTCAACTTACATATGAAATTTATATTTATTTTTTTAGTCTTCTTCATTCATTCGTTCCAAATGCCCAAACCACCACAAACAATTCTTCATCTTATTCAAAACATCAACCTTAAGTACTAATTCATCCCTAATCACTTTATTCGTATTCTGCCATCCCTTCTATTCTCTACAATTCATGCTTTTCTACATCATTTATTAGCCTCTTTTCAATATTTTTACACGTTCACGTTCCATACCCATACATTAAAATAGGGTTCTAAAATAACGTTGTGGACTATTATTATCTTAGCAAATTTAAATACCACCTGGTTCGAGTGTATATGATTTAGTGTCCCGTCGACTTTGTTTCCAATCGCTATATGCCGTTCGATATCTCGTTCGGTTGATATTGTTATTTTTTAGCTTGTCAAACTCATTTTGCACCACGGGCCACATTAACTATTTTGCATTTGGCCCAGAACCACATGTTTTCAATATTAAAAAATAAAAATAAATGTATTTATTTCAAAATAACTAATTATGTAAAAAAATTCATTTTTTTTTTTAATTAAATCACGGTGGATCGAATACTTATTGTAGATAGACCACGTGTTTAATATAATAGTGTATTATATTTCACTCTCGTTGTATACAATACAACCTTGTGATGTTATTGCCATGTGGTAATCTCTTCAAACTAACCTAAAAGATGTTCTAAAGTGAAAATTTGGTTGTAACACTTTAAAAAATAATCTGGGTACTGATGGGAATCGAATTCCCTCTAATTACTAAAACCCAGAGGTTGGAAGACAGTTTTACCAATCAGACCACGGAAGTCATCTTGATTTTATATATTTGCTGGTATTCATACGAGTATAGTATATCATGTTGTACTCAGTACAGTGTAACTTTTACAAATGTCAAGCTATGACGCTGAAATTTGGAGGGAAGTGTCAATGATAGATGTGGTAACCTAACAAAAAAAAGGATTCCAATCGGGTGACTGAGAGCGCCACACGGTGGCCGGTCCTAAAACTTTTTGATCAATGTAGTGTAGGGAATACCGACGGCCCTAAATATTGTCAACACGCACGGTCAACGACCGATGAATCAACCTTTGGATATGTACAAAGGTCACATACCAGAACGTCAATATTGTTTACACGCAAATAATATTTACGTTGCATTCCACGGTAGAAAGAGAACGCATCGCGAGAACGCGTTGTCTCACCGTTTCGGCAATAAATATTCTACCCACTATATCATTGGCAACGTCTGCGACCACCTCGGCACGCACAGGAGTGAGATCAAGATATACTGCGGACGCATTCACGCGCCCCGCTCTGAAATTGTATATATACCTACTTATCGACAAATAAAAATCACTTATTATTATTCGCTTGACCATTCATCGCTGTTTACTATTTATCGATTATTCACTCTCACTTCCCGCATTCCTGAATCGACGTATTTTATTTTAAATACAAAACAAATCATAATCATCACGACGTATCAGTAAAGCATTCCGCTAAATTGATGACCCCGAACGAAAAGGAACACAGAATTCGACTAAAGCGAATACAGCGATGTCAACAACATCATCATCAGCACGTCCTACTAGGACATACGCTAAAGTAGTAATACCAGCAAATATATAAAAACCTAACCTAACCTAACCTAACCCAACCTCTGGGCTGGAAGATAATGTTACCAATGAGACCACGAAAGTTATCTTGATTTTATATATTTGCTGGTATTCATACGAGTATAATACCAGCAAATATATTAAAACCTAACATAACCTAACCCAATATCTGGGTTGGAAGACAATTTTACTAATCAGATCACGGAAGTCATCTTGATTTTATATATTATATTTGCTGGTATTCATACGAGTATCGTTCATATCTGTTTTTGGAGTTAAAATCTACCTCGTTTCGGAACAAGAACGTCTAGGTCATTCAGTTCAAAAGGATGCAGTAATCTTTATAATTGCTCAAACATCAGAGGCAGTGTAGCCAATACGAACGGTGTGTTAGATGTTGAATCCATTTCCCAGCTGTTTATGCCTCGACAGTGACAAAAAAAAAACAATGTATCGCTGTATATTTATTCATATTAATGTTTTTTAACAGGTCTTGTTATGAAAACAGATAATTTAAAGTAGACGCTCAATTTATATGGATCTGAGTTTGTAGCCTTTTATTTGTCGTGTTCCCAGTAAACTAGGAGTTTGCCTGTATCTTTCTGAGGAAATACACACATGAAAAAATAGAATGATGATTTTTTTAATTCTTATTTTCCTTATCCCATTAATTTCAGGTCGGCTGCTTCGACCTTTTTCCTCCATCTCTCTTGATCTCGCCAACCACTCGAGGATAGTCCGAATCTCGTCGTGTCCTCTTCCACTTTCTTACATAAGCTCTTATTGGGTCTCCCTCTGCGTCTATTTGGGAGTTCCCAATTCGTGGCTGTCTTTAGCGTAGACCCTTCATCCGGCCGTTGTACCGGCTCATACCAACGTAGTCGTGCTTCCCTGACTTTATCTACTATTGACGCCACTTGAATTGTTCCGCGAATTCGTTCAATTTGGAACTTATCCAATGACCACCGTAGCATACGCATCTCCGCGACATGAAGTAGGTATCTGTTCATATTTTTTCTTTAGAGGCCAACACTCGGCTCCGTGTAGTATAGCGAACCTGATCACTGTCTTGTAGATCTTATTCTTAAGCTTTATTGGTAGCCTTCTGTTGCACATACCATAATCCCGTCGTTTCTCTTCATTTATTTCAGCCAATTTTTATTCCACTTTTTACGTCCATCTACATCTGTTGCAATGATTGAACAAATCTATTTGAATAAATTTGTTCTTAGAAAGTTTTTAGTTTGATCGTTCCAATATCCGTATCTGGTGTGCTTAGCATATGTTCAGTCTTGGCTCTGCTTATATTTAATCCATTTCCTTCAACATTTGTTTCCAGTTGTTCTTGGATTATTCCAATATTTGAATCACATAAAACAATATTTTCTGCTAACAACATGTTCTTGTTGGGGTCTGTCAAGAGGTTCCTAATGAGGAATACCATAACTATATCGAACAGGAGCGGGCTCAAGACTGATCCTAAATGGAGTCCAGCTGTAACCGTGTTCGGGTTACTGTTTCCTCATATCATCCTAATGATTGTTCTAATATCCTTGTACATTTATTTGATACGGCGAGCGTAATAACATGTATCTGGGGTATTTAAGCTGCGCAGTGACCACCATAGTAGTTCCCTTAATTACATTTTACCGATTTTTAATTAAATATTTAATATATCCGTCATAAATTCTCATAAACTTGATAAGTTATGAGACATTATTACAAGTATGTACCACGTGAGTCAACCTTTGGCGTACTTCATCGTTTAGGATAAATGAATTGCCCATTTCACGATGTCCTCTTTACATTTATCAAAAACACATCCCATTTTAGAGTGCATACAAATATTACCTACATTTCATAGCTTACAGATAATACACTAGTATTGCATTTAATAAAACAGCTCTCTGCTTTATCATTATCGAATGTCTCAATAACTGCCATACACTAAAGCAATTAAAAGAGCTGAAATACCCGTTCGTATATTGTTCTCCCTATTATAAGGATTGGACATGCATTGTACACATTACATTAATATTTAAATATAATTGTTAAATAATGTAATAATGATGAAAGTTATTAAAAAACATTTCAACTTGTATTCAAAAATATTTCAGCATGTATTATATTGACAAAAAATTCTAGTTAACTTTTAATATTAAAAATAAAAATGTATACAGTTTTCCCATGGTTTTCGATACATTGAGAAAAAAACAAAAAAAGAGTGTGTCAGAAGTGGGATTCGAACCCACGCCCTCAGAGAGGACCAGAAGCGCTCCCCGCTACAGCGGGTAAGGTGAACCTTGAGTCTGGCGCCTTAGACCGCTCGGCCATCCTGACATCTGGCAAAAGACAGAGCGGCGCGATCCACTCTCGGCAGCCTGTTTCTTAATCAAATATTTATACATTGAATTCTAATTGATAACCTCTCTTATGTACGACTATTGAAAACAATTTCATGAATTGTTTTTTTATACAAGTAAATTGCTATATACCAATACCCCCGATTAGCCAACATTGATGTCGTAGTAAATGTGCAGCCAATCACTCATCGTAAGCTCCTTTATTCGCCCGTGTATGCCGTTATGGCTTGCTAGATATTGTGTATCTCGCATGTTTTTCGCTTGCATGGGCCGACCAATTTTTCATAACTATTGCTAAGGCCACGCATAGGGAACATTTCATTACAATAAGTACACAGCAAGTACATTTTTAAACATACAAACAAAACAAAATAAATCATATTTTTTAGGTTACGCATACGTCCGATACACCGATTGCCAAAGATATCCGATTTATCGAAATCCCCGATTAACCAAAATAATAGACCTACCAAAATCCCGGATTGTTAAAATATTTTCGACTTGCTAAATTGCTTGATTGTCAAGTTTTCAACATGCTGAAAATCCCCGAATGCCCAAAATTACTTTTTGATGCTGTATACGAGTACAATTGGAAATGAATGCGGATTGTTGTATGCTGATGAAATGTTAGTGTAAAGCCGTGTATCGATTACGCGCGGCAAACCATCGAACATTGGATCGCGCAGCAGCCGCGCTTAAGCCACGATTTCCTAAGAAAGCGGGTTCGTTATATAGCGCACGTAATATGACATGATGCTGGCGCGCCGCCCACAACTGTCAGTTGGAAACGTCAAACTGACAGCTTCCGATATTATTCCACATATTTTTTTTCAACTGGGCTTTTCTATAGTATTTGCTCTTCACATTATATAAAGCTTTTTTATTTATTACAAAATCAATCAATATTTCGTCATTTTTGCTGGTCCAAATTAAATTACGTTTGCGTCGCATCCGCCTGGCGCGCCGCCAGACGGCAAAAATGAGAACCCACAACTGTCAGTTGGAAACTTCAAATCTGATTCCACATATTTTGTTTCAACTGAGCTTTTCTATAGTCTTTGATCTTCACATTATATAAAGCTTCACTATTTCTTACAAAATCAATCAATATTTCGTCATTTTCGCTGGTCCAAATTACGTTTGCACTCATTTTTTATTTTAAAACGGTGCCCGCTACACGGGAAAAATCGTTCCACGACTGTTTGCTCCGCTATCACGGTCGTCATGCAAATGGCAGTATTGCTATTTGACATTACACTCACAACCAACGCACTCTAGGAAACCAACGCCATTGGTTTGCATAGACAATATTTTGTTACGAGTGCTATATAACGACACAACCAACGCTCTCTAGAAAACCACGCCATATGGTTTGCATAGACAATGTTTTGTTACGTGCGCTACATAACGACACAACTTTCTTAGGAAACCAAAGCTTTAATGGATACTGAGTTGCCGCGCGAGCCAAATCGAACGTTTGGCTCACGCGGCAACCCAGTATCCATTAAGCGCGGCTGCCGCGCGAGCAAATGTTCGATGGTTTGCCGCGCGTAATCCATACACGACATTAGCGGAAAATTAAAATGAATTACATAATTTTATTGTATGAGAGATCTGAGAATTAATGTGGCAAAATCCAAAATCATGATGACAATGAGTGAAAGGTGAAATAAATGTGATACATGGATGAACAACGAAATACGACAATGCATGTTGAGGAATTTCGCTATTTGAGTAGTATTTTCTTAAATGATGGAAGAGTTAAGAGGCCTCAACGGTGTACCATATAACTGTGGATTTGTTTTTTTTCTGCCATCTATTTATTTTCCGTTTTGTTTTCTTCTAATTCTGCATGTGCAAGGGTGTAGGTTAAAAAACAACTGGTGTCCGCGTGGCTGGGCTCGCCCTATATTGGTGGGGTGTATCTTTGCCGAGGGGATGTTATTAGACGAGCCCAGACCTTTTGATAGCTTCTCTCTTAAATATATTTTCTGCCATTTATGTGTTTTTGAAGTGTATTTAAATATATTATGTACATACTATGTTGCTATCAATAAACCTATATTTATTTATTATAACGATAGGAAACAAAGTCAACGGGGAATTAAAATTTATATGATATACTCGAACCGGACATTATCAGAATCTGCTAAGATGATAAGTCCACAATCGTATTTTACGTATTCTTTGATTTTACGTAATCTTCGATTTTACGTTATCTTCGATTTTACGTAATCTTCGATTTTACGTAATCTTTGATACACGAGAGCGAAACGTGTACGTGGAAAAAGTATGAAAATAGTCGAATGAAAGCTGTAGAAATGTATATCATACACTGAGTAAAAAGCACGGGGGACAATTTAGGACAGAATACGAAATAAAGTGATAAGGGATAAATGTGAACTTAAGGCTGATGTGTTGAGTGAGATGAAGAAGATCACTCTGAGATGGTTTGGACACGCGGAATGAATGAGTGTGGAGCAGTGCACGAAGGTCTCGGCCGTGTCCCAGGCCAGCGCCCCCCAGCGGCTCGAACGGCTCCGCGCGCAGCATGGAGGGGTATGCGCCCTCCTGCGGGGTGTCAGCAATAGGCCTCAACACTTGGGGAGACAACATTATATTCTGTAACTTTCTAAGTTTCCTACTTTCAAAATACGAGTATGTACTTGATCTAATTATACTTTCCATGGTCTTCCTCTACCACGCCTTCCACTCATATTTTGCACAATAAATGTTTTCTTAGTCTTTCTTCATTCATTCGTTCTACATGCCCAAATCATCTCAGAGTGCTCTTCTTCATCTCACTGAATACATCAGCCTTATTTTCGCATTCATTTCTAATCACTGCATTCCGTATTCTTTCATACATTGTCGCCCCATTTATTCTTCTCAGTGGACGCATTTCTACAACATTTATTCGGGTCCTTTCAGTCTTTTTCTATGTCCACGTTTCAAAGTTGGTTCACTATATATCAAAGTTAATATTAATATATTTAACGTACGAAAATAAACCCGCCAGTAATCGAACCTGGAGCTCCCGCATGCTAAGTGTGTATTCTAACCGTTAGACTACGGCTGCCGACTGATTAAAAGAGCGTTCTTGGAGCTGTTTTTTTTACCTGTTGTTGGATGTTAGTGTTGGACCACTTGTCTGATGAATGGTATTTGCTGTATTACAGAGTCTGTACGGGGAGCGGTACCGCTTCAGCGTGGTGGTGTCGGAGCTGGAGAAAGCGGTACAGTTGGAGTACCAGACGGCGCTGATGGCCTTTGTCAACTGCCTCATCATCTCCGCGCCTCGCCTGCCCGACCGGGTGCGCATCAGAAATGAATTCATCGGTGAGTGCCTTTAACTACTGACTTATTTTTATATTAATACATTAATACGGATTACGAAAGCTGACCATGGGGACCAGCACATATCACACAGCCCATAATGCTTAACCAGTCTATATTTCTATAAAACCTAAACAATACATATTGCTATGAAACCTCAGTAACACCTATTACCATAGAACTTAATCACCATGCATTTTCTTAAAACCTGACCAACACATACTATATTTCTATACTTTAGAACTTGACCACCTATAAGCATATTCTAACCACCGTGTATGAAGCCTAACCAACACGTATTTTGATAGAACCTGACGACCGTATATTTCCATGGAATTTGAACACCTAGTAGCATAGAACCTGATCACTAAGTATTTCCATAGAACCTAACCAACAAATATTACCATATAATCTATCATAACCACCGTGTAATGCCAGAAAACCTAAACAACACCTTCTACCATAGAACTTGACTACTAAATACTCGTATTTCCATGGAACCTAACCAACACCTATATTACCATAGAAACTAACCACCATGTAGTGCCAGAAAACCTAACTAACACCTATTATAATCAAACCTGATTACTCTGTATTTCCATGAAACTTGACCAACACATCCTACCATAGAACCTAACCACTAAGGCCGAGGCCACACCGAAGTGCTTCGTTAGGTACCAAGCTCGGTGCTACGTGACTAATATACTAGGTGACTTCATGCTTGGCCACACCAAAGTGCTTCGCACAAATTCATTTGACATTTGGGAACGGTTGAGTCAACAAATGATGCCACTATCAAAACTAACCAATTTCATTACAACTTACCTTATCTTTATTTACTTCCTGTGCAACTTCATTCCAAAGTGATTTTATTACAGGTACATTTTTGTATAATTTGCTCGATGGGTTCCACAAAGGATTCCTTTTATACACAGCTGTTATTAAAACTTCCACCATCTTGTAAAATCACGGTGACACAATAAAATTAAACAACACGTCTGTTCGCTAGGAGATTCACTCGGTGACTAATCGTCATGTAGCGTGGCACGAAACGTGCAGTGTGGCGATTGTGATAGTATGCAGTGCATTGGTTCGCTAGGATATGTCGCCTAACTCGCAGCGTAGCTCTAAGCATCAAGCGAGGCTCCTACCTGTGTGGCCTTGGCCTAAGTATTTCTATGGAATCTAACCAACACATATTACCATAGAACCTCTTCTTCTCCTATAGTTCGGAAATTCTAGGATGAGTCCTGTGACAGCTTACAAATTTGTCCCAATACAACCTTATGTAATGTATTTACCTAAATGACTTGCTATTTATTAGAATTGAGGCTTATATAAAATAATTAAAATTACTGAACATCATTACAAGGTTGTATTGGGGCAAATTTGTGACCTGTCACAGGACTCATCCTAGAATTTCCGAACTATAGTACTCGTATAATGGCCGTGAACTGATATGTACATATATGTCGAATATACCTAACCATCACATATTTTCATGGATCCTGAACGATGCCTATTTCCATAGATCCTAACTACCGTGTATTGTTATGGAACCTGACCACAATGTACAATATTTCCTTGGAACTAGGCCAACCACACCATTACCATAGAACTTGAGTTTTTCAATAAGAATTAGCTTTAAATCAATGTTTTTTTTACAATAAGCTTGTTTTAATATTTCAATTACTTTAAATTTGTTCAGATGACAATATATTTTTTGATATCATTACTGTATTTGTTTTTCTAGGTTTAAATTTGCTTCCCATCCTCAACAAATTAAGGTAAGAATTTATTTTTATTAACGTTACTATAAATCATTCTTCGGAGTCAGAACAC
The DNA here is from genome assembly GCA_949825065.1 of Odontocerum albicorne. Lineage (NCBI taxonomy): Eukaryota > Metazoa > Arthropoda > Insecta > Trichoptera > Odontoceridae > Odontocerum > Odontocerum albicorne. The sequence goes on along the minus strand of OX463849.1, from coordinate 28,674,170 downwards.
CAGATTTCTCTATCTTTCAGGCGGCCTTCTTTGCATGTGATGTCCTGCGGGGATCTGTTGTGCTACTATGTATGGGATTCTCTCATTTCCCATCCTTTCCACATGATCAATACCACCTTCTATTCCTGCTCCATCAAACAATATTATGTGTGTTGCAGGTCTGTCAAATGTGAGAGTTTCTGACCCTATATATGAGAGATTTTTTTGCGATAATTTGTAATACTCTCTTGTCTTGGATATGCGAAGAAGGGTCTTTGTTCTAATTATGTCGGCTCTGGTTTCAATATTATAAGTCATCATTTGTATGACATAGATCTTATAAATTCGAACTTTGCTATTATTATTATACTAAGTTTATCAAATAAGATTACTTATTTTATATATTTATTCCATTACAAACCAATCCCATTTTTTGTGATGCCGGTATGACCTTCTCTTCCTGCTCTATCTGACGATATCCTGTGTTGCAGATCTGTCGGATGTGAGAGATTCTAACCCTATATCTGAGAGACTAAGTGGGTTCTCATCCTCAATGTTAATTAGAGACTATATTACAGGGAGAGCTGCACATCTGGAACGACAGCAGGAGTTGCAGGAAGCAGTAATGATCTGGCAGTGCAGCTGGACGTATTTGCGGAGCAGCGGGATAGTGACGAAGCGCGTGGCCCGGATGGGATCAACCTCAGCTCCCACATGGACGTCTTCTGCGCTGTCAGTATATAACTATTATTTAAGAGGAAATTGGTAGAATGAATACCTGAAGTCTTTACATTATGGTGATACTATTGTCGTGATCCGAATATAGAAGTGTAAATGCTTCCTTTCAACATCTTTAGGAAATCTACTGAAGATAAATTCTTAATTATATTAGGTGTACAAATAAGTTTCCGCCGTTTTTTATAAAAAAATGGGCATTTATTGTGAAAGAACGGAACCTCATGTTTTATTCGAAGTAGTACCCATCGCTTGCCACTACTTTTCCCCATCTTTCTGTCAGCATACGAATACCGCGTCAGTCATCATCATCATCTTTTGAGGCTATCCACGAATCGACTCAATTTTTGGTATCTTCATATGATGTGAAGTGCTGCTCAGACAGGCCATGCGTCATCGATCAAAACAAGTGGTAATCAGAAGGAGCAATGTCTGGTGAATACAGCGGGTGGGGTAAAACTTCTCAATTGAGTGTTTCCAAATAGGTTTTGACCGGTGCCGCAACATGTGGACTAGCATTATCATGCAGGAGAATAATTTTGTCGTGTCTGGCGTAGTAGTGGGCGCGCTTTTCCTCGAGTGCTCGACTCAATCTCATCAATTATGTTCGGTAGACAGCCCCAGCAATGGTTTCATTCGGTTTGAGCAACTCATAATACACGACACCAAGCTGATCCCACCAAATACACAACAAGAGTTTTTTTCCATGAATATTTGGCTTAGCCGTAGATGTTGAAGCATGACCAGGGGATCCCCATGATTTCTTCCTTTTTGGATTATCATAATGGATGCATTTTTCATCACCAGTGACTATATGGTGCAGAAAACCCTTTCGTTTATGCCTGGCAAGCAGCATTTCACATGTGGAAAATTGGCATTCAAAGTTTCTCCGTGTCAGTTCATATGAATCCCAATTTCTTTGTTTTTGAATCATTCCCAATGATTTCAACCCATGTGAAATTGCTTGTTGAGTCACTCCTAATGTAAGTGCAAGTTCTTCTTGCGTTTGGCACGAATCTTGATCCAATAATACTTCCAATTCCGCGTCTTCGTACACTTTCGGCCTTCCGCTACGTTCTTTGTCTTCGATGTCAAATTCACCGTTCTTAAACTTTTGAAACCACTCACGACAACTTCTCTCACTTAAGGCAGCCTCACCATATGCTTCTACAAGCAATCGATGCGCCTCAGCTGCAGATTTCTTCAAATTGAAGAAGTAAATCAAAAGTTCCCGCAAATGACGCTTATTCGGCTCAAAACTTGACATTTTCGAACACAAAAAAATATGTTATACTGATAAAAATTCACTAATATTTCAAGGTCATGTTGTTGACAGATGTCCAACCTTACGATAATGACATTTTACATCTGACAATTTTAACCATAACTTACTGGTGGCGCCAACTTTTGTCAAACGGCGGTGACTTATTTGTACACCCAATAATATCTATGACTAGAAATATCATGTCAATGATAAAAATTTGCTCTATCCTCAATATTTCAAATTGAGTAGTCTGATTGGTAATCATTTATCACAAAGCTTGTTTAATTTCTAACCATTAAAGCATAATCAGATCAGGGTGTGAGAAACTGAAAACTTCCAATTGCCCATGATAACTGACTTTGGAAAAGTATGACACGGTAATGACACAATAATTTCATATAGGGATTTTGAATTTCTGATAACATATCTGCAGTTGAGGATCATTTCGGTCAGATGGTTAAATTAACTTATATTAAAACATAACACTGTGAAATCGCCTTACTTGTGCAATTTCACAATGTTTCTGCTGAAAGATTTGATGACTTATTTTGACAATTTTTTTCTTTAACTAGTTCAAAAATTTTAAATTTTGATTAATTATATAGCCGTAAACCTGCTTGAGTTCAAGTCATAAGACTTCTAACATTTTTTGCATCACATTTAAATAAAGTCACTTAATAGGTTTATCGATAGCAATAACATAACATAGTATGTACATATGATATATCCTAAGATTGCATATATATTTCAAGATAATGGAGAAGAAAATGCATTTAAGAGAGAAGCTGTCAATTGGTCTGGGCTCATCTCATAACATCCCCCCAGTCGAGATACATCCCCACCAATAGAGGGCGAGCCCGGCCGTGAGGACTTTAGATGTTTTTCATACTATACTCTTGTACATGTAAATTAAAAACAAAAAAAAAATACAATAAAGAAGCAATCAATACAATAAATTCAGTTAATACAGAAATAGGTTTTCAGATGAAAAATAAATAGCATAACTTATTATTATTATTATTGTTAGTATAATGTTATCTCCGTAGGTGTTGAGGCGTGTTGCTGACACCCCACAGGAGGGCGCATTCCTCTCCCTGCTGCAGCACTTGCTGCGTGCAGAGCCATCCGAGCCACTGGGGGCGCTGACCTGGGACACGGCCGAGACCCTCGTGCACCGTGCCACGCTCATCGGCTCCGAGGAGGACGCCGCCAAGCTGCTGCGCCCTCAGCCACAGGTATATATAAATATTACGAAGACATGAGACTTAACTTGACACAACTAAACATCAATATTGGTATAAAATCTTAGCTTATGTCACATATTTTCTCCCAAATGTTTGAGTAATTCTGCCTCTATGCAGTAGCTTGTGGATGTAAATGTCGTGTGACTCACTGAATATGTTATACTAATATAAATCAAATCTTTCAGAGTAAACCAGGCTGCATCCACTGCCAGCACCGCGGTGACTCTGGCAGCCCCGGGCGCAAGGGCTCCCTGCAGAACGTCAGTAGGGCGCTTTCTCCACCTCCCCCCGCAGCTCCTTGCCCACCACCACCCTGTCCGCCGCCCCCGCCTCCACCATCTATTGGAGGCCCGCCCCCACCACCGCCACCTTTAGCACCTCTGGCTGGTGCACCACCTCCGCCACTGATGGTGCCGCAAGCCCCCGAGAAGCAGGAGCCGGCGGGTCCTCTGTTACCACAGCAGGAGACTCCTGTACCCAAGACCAAAATGAAAACTGTCAACTGGAATAAAATACCTAACAATAAGGTGACCCCTTGAATACATTTTTCACTTTTGTTTGGTTGTGTTTAATACGAGTATGTATGAAATGAATGAAGAGTGAGGAAGAGCTAGACCAAGGAAACTGAGGAAAGAGATTATTGGAGAAATTTTAACTGAGCTAAAGGTAAGAAGTATGAGAAACAGGAGAGCATATATGACGAGATGTATGAATGTAAACGAGACTAGAGTTGTGTATGGATAGATAGGCATGGATATCTATCCTCTCTGCCTACCCCAAAAGGGATATATCATGATGGTATTTTCTGTGGTAACATACCATCACGCCATGTCACTTTTGGGGAACATACCATCATACTCTTTCGTCACTCATTTCGGATATTAACATCTTCAACATTTCCAAAAATGTTTTTAAAGAAAGAATTTTGAGCTTTCTTAGTAATGGAAATTAATTGTTTCTGCTAAACTTATATTTCTTGTTTACAAGTTTTTATTTTCCTGCTGCTGTATATAAAATCCCATTAAGCTTTGTATATTTTCTTGCTGCTGTATATAAAGTCTCATTAAGCTTTGTATATTATTTTTTTTTTGTTTGCTGTATATAATTTCTCTTAAGCTTTGTATATAATTAGGTTTAACCTGCGTATATAAGGATTATGTAGATAAATAAATATATACCAAATTTTATCTTGAACTATATTACACTTACTGTAAAATTTCATTATGACATAAACTTTTCACATATATGTTATTATAACCAGTGTTTTTTTTTTTTTTTTTTAAAAAAAAAGGTGCCGGAGCTCACTTCTTGTCAAGCTTTTTGCAAACCATAAAAAAAGTGGTGAAGCGCCATTCCACTGCGCTTCACCGCAAAAATAGCACTGACAGTGCTTTTTAAAAAAAAAAAAAGGTACCGGAGCTCACTTCTTGTCAAGCTTTTTGTATACCGTAAAATAGGTGGTGAAGCGCCACTGCACTGCGCTCCACCGCATAAAAAAGTACTGATTATAATACTTTAATCTAAAATTGAATTTACCTACCTCTGTACCTTCACAGTTGACGTAATTTGTCTGATGATTTTGACTTCAATGATAGAATCATATGGAGTAGAATCTTATGATCATCAATTTGACTTAATATCAAGATGATGAGTTGAATTTATTAAACCCATTAAACGGGTGTAATTTATTGGGTTCAGTGGGTGTAAAGTAATTTCCTACAAAATATTGAAACTTATTGTATAATTTCAAAGTATATAACATATCTCCGTCAACGATATTTATAAAGTTTATTGTCAATCATATTTTGTACATTTATTTTATTAAAATATATCTTAGTTATGCTGGAAATTTATGTCTGTCAATTTATAAATTCAGGAAACTCACTGCTTGTCTTAAACAAAGAACACTTAATTTATTATACTTGACAGTATGGCCAAGTGCAGGTTTCCACAAAAGGATATTTAAATGTATTAGCTGCATGATCTACAATAAATGAAATGTGATATTTACCTTATTTCAAATGTGGCATTGAATAATATACAGAATAATGTGGAATTATAAATATTAATCTTGTTTATTTACTACATCAACTGTAGTATCAAAGCAAAAGGTATAGATCGTTCAGCCAGAAAAGTAATTTTGCAATAGTGTGAGTAACAGTGCGTTTACAAAAACTTGTCACTTTATTTTTTTTAATGAAGTGAAAAGAAAAAAAATATAAAAATAATATTTTATATTCAAACATTGAAATGAAAACACACATTTTGTAAATTAAAAATGCTGTCAGCTTAAATTGTAATAATCATAAAAATAAAATGAAAGTAAGTTTATTTCACATATTAATTGTTTAGGCATGGCAGATTCTAGGAAACATTAATTAACAATAATGGAATTTTTCAAGATTAAAAATAAATATAAGTACAAGTATTATAAAGTAAAAATGTTCATCAGCTTTAGTTAGATTGCACTTAAAAATACAATTATCACATTGTTGTCAGGCGGTTTTTTCATCAATCTATGCCGTTAAGCGGGCAATTAATTTAGATTCGCGCGCGAAATTACGTTTCACGTAAAATTACTATAACTTGAGAACTATTGATCATATTTAAATAAAATTTTCAGCATTTTATCATTAATTAAATCGTTTTTAATGATCTATTTATAAACTAATATATATTTGGGTAAACAATTATGATATTTAAGGTTAAATTACATTTTTACCTTGCTGTCCATTTAGTCATTCTGTACATGTTCAACATAATATATATTTTGTAAAATACGAAAAAATAAACACCAATATGGTTTTAAAGTATGATATCGTTGAAAACAGTTCCCTTTGTGTAATGGCACATCACAGAATTTACACATATATCGGGTTTCGCTACGCGCTTTGTGGACCGCGCACACACAACATCTCCTTCGTAGATTCTTGTTTTTACCAGTGCTTTCAATCTTTTCCAATGTATGTTTTCTCATATCCATTGAAAGTCTTCCCGGAGAATCTGATTTTGAAGATTTTTTTCGGACACTAGATTTTGATGGTGTCAGTTCCGAGTCTTGAATATTATCCGACGAAATCTGATCAGCCACCCAGTGCTCTGCAATGTCCTTTAAAAATTGTTTATATTTTATTTTATTTTCTCTTGTAACAGAGTTATACACAACAAAGGAGTTGAACAATGCACAATTTAATAAATACATCGCCAGTCTTTTTGTCAATTCAGTAGTTTTTCGTAAGATAGAATAATAAGAAATATATTGGTCTGCTCGCAAAAAAATGGTGTTTCCGTGGATGCATCTGAACTCCAGTATTCATATCTTCTGTCCTTACGGACTTGTCCCATAAGAAAGATAAGTCCCAAAAAGTTCTTCATTTCTTGTATTGTAATGTCTTTCCGTTTAAGAGTTTTCTTATATATTTAAAATTTGTGCTTATTTTGATAATAATATCTGTTAGATTCTTGTACAAGGAATGTAAAAAAATCATCTTCTATGAATAAATTTACCGCTTCCGTTACACTATTCAAAACTCTACCAGTAGTTAAACCTGGTCGACCTAAAAACTCTTCCAGGACTAGTGGATTGTCTGCTGATGACCATTCTTCTTCACCTTCGTCCGAGTCTGAATCCCAATCCGAATCCGAATTCCTAATTATTTGCATTTGCTAAAAATAGTTGTCCAAGAACAAAATATGACTGGAGATAGTAAAGTTTTCAACTGTAGACGAAGTTATTTCATACTCTTCAATAGATGACACCGTGCTGCTATATAAGTAAAACATTAATATAATATGCTATTTTTCCATTTATTTTGTCCAATTCCAGATAATCAAAAATCCGGATAATGAAGGTTCTACTATACATGTGTCTTTATGAAATTCAGATTATGATCTAAATTCAAATATAAGATTAACTTTTTTTATGCAGGTTGTGGGAAAAAACAACATCTGGTCCCTGTTAGCATCCAACCATAAGCGACCTTCTGCATCCGAGCTGGACTGGGAAGAGATGGAGGGGTTGTTCTGCCAGCAGGCACCTCCCGGTTCTGCCGGATCTTCACCCCGCCTGGGCCGTGCTCCCCAACCTCATGCACCAGCATCCCGCAAGGAAAACACCGAGATCACACTGCTCGATGGCAAGAGGAGCCTCAATGTTAACATCTTCCTCAAACAGTTCAGGAGGTAAGTGCTTTATCATTAAGAATTGCACCATAAGATGGATAAGGATGGAACCAGAGAAAGAGGGCTGTTCTAAATTGAGATTTTATTTTGCTTTAATAAAATAAATTAAAAAGATGTATAATAGAAAAATATTAAAGGTGCTTTGAGAAGAATACATGGGGTGACCTTAATACTGATGTGTTGAGTAAGATGAAGAGCGCTCTGAAATGGTTTAGGCATGTGGAACAAATGATTGAAGAAAGACTAACAAAACAAAGATGTATATAGACCAAATGTGAGAGAAAGGCAAAGTAGAGGAAGATCAAGAAAAGTATGGTGAATCAAGTGAAGGATATTTTGAAAGACGGAAACGTTAGATATAGAAAGTCAGAAATCGTAGGAGTTGTATGAAAAAATGTATGGAACAAACAAAAGATGTGTATCTAGAAAGAAAAGGGAAATGGTATGTATTTTTCTTAACTTAATTTCTAAGATTCAAGATGTTTATTCTACATTTCAGCTCAAATGAAGAGATCATGCAGATGCTGAGTCAAGGAGCAGCAGGTGCATTTGGAGCCGAACGTCTGCGTGGATTACTTCGTCTGCTTCCTGAGATGGATGAGCTGGACACTCTCAAGGCTTTCCAGGGAGACCCCAATCGCCTAGGCAATGCCGAGAAGTTCCTCATGCAACTGATACTATTACCAAAGTAAGACGATAAACTGTCTCTCTCAGAAAATTACTGTGAACGCCTTTATTTGATGAAATAAACACCAGTATCGAGTTTAGCCAACTCCATAAAACCCTAGTACAGGTTCATAGATATTCTTTAGTTGTCAAAACCTTAGTTGATATGTAAAGAGTATAGCAAAAATGGCTCTTCCTGAAGGTTACTCCTAATTAGGGGGGCTTACATCAATTTTAAAATATTTTTTTATTATTATACAAGATATACATTTATACATACATAATAATATGATGCAGTAGACTGTCGACTATCTGAGTTCATATTAACCAGGTTGCGAATTAACGGAGGCAGTAAAAAATTTACAATGTATTTTTATAACATTAATAATTATTCATCAATGTTATAAAAAAAGCTAAGTTTTTACTACCTTGGTTAATCCGTAATCCAATTAACACGACCTCGGATAATGGAGAGATATTTGGAGCATCAGAGTCCAAAAAAAAACCTATGAAATCAAAATTAGGCCAAGATAAAAGTTTCCCCTCAATCAATTTTTTTTATTTATTTACTTTTCCCCTTTGTATCGAACGTATGCATCACCCAAGAAAATATGATTTATTTATCTGATCTTGTTTCTATGATAAGTTAAAATGTACTTGCTGTGTACCTGTTGTAATGAAGTGTTCCTTATGCGTGGTCTTCGCAATAGCTACTATCAAAAGTCGGTCGGCCCATGCAAGCGAAAAACGCACGAGATGCATAGTATCTCGCAAGTCATGATGGCATACACGGGCAAATATAGTAGCTTACGATGAGCGATTGGCCGCACATAAGGAATGGAAAACTTCAAAAATATATTATCAGTTTCTGGAACGTCCACTGTGTTTTTACTTACGACCAACTTCTACCAGCTTAAGAGGAATCTCTTCACCCTGCTACTTTTCACCGGAAAAGCATAAAGTAAACCGAAATCTCCAAGTATTGAGCTGCAGCCATCCACCTATTTTACATTCTTTGTACCGGTGCTGTACAAAGTGGTCCTTTGAGCCGGATCTGCTGCATTATAGGGCTGTACTTAACTCATTAGTTTTTTTCCACATTTATCCTGAATAATTATATTATTATGCATCACAAACCACATTTTCCTCTCAGTGTTTCTTTCATAAATTTTCCACATTTAGGCATGAAATTGTATAAAAAACTCTTTTCTACAGATGATAACAAAATGTAGCTGTCGTTTATTTATATGGACTTTTCGACCTTAAAAATAATAAGAAAGCTAATATTGTAATTAAAAACATTATTGTTTTAGCTACAAGCTCCGGATAGAGGGGATGCTGCTGAAAGAAGAGTTTGCTGCCACTACCACTTACTTGGAGAGCTCAATCAACGCAATCCTCGTTGCAGGTGACGACCTCACCTCTAGCCAAGCACTGCAGGTTAGTTCTCATTTACTTACAGAAGAGACATATTATTGTTTGGCCTAGATATTCTGCATTGGAAGCAACTACAAAGAAAGCAGCAGATATGGGAAGAGATGTATGTCGAAGATTTGACTCAGAAGCAACAGTCAAAGATGTGTCAAAGAGGCTATGACATTCCACCTCTAATAAATGGAAGGAGAGTATTATCATCATCATTATTCTTACATATCATTATACCACTTATAAATAACTAATCCCATATCTAACATCCTCATCTTCTGATCCAGTTATAGCTACTTTTAAATTTTAAGTAGCATGCTACTCAAACATCCATATAAAAGTATTGTTTTTTACAGCTACTCTTGAACAACACTGAAAATAATTAATACAATATGTAATTATTGGCATTCTCTTGTTACAGGAAGTGTTGTACATAGCTTTAATATCTGGCAACTTCTTGAATGCTGGTGGATACGCGGGCTGCGCTGCAGGTGTAAAGTTATCATCTTTACAGAAGCTGACTGACATTAGAGCTAATAAACCTGGAATGAACCTCATGCACTATGTAGCCATTGTAAGCATTCCTTGATGTATCATTCTTACTGCTTTTCATAATCTTACGATGAAATTTCCAGTTTTCTAAATGTTATGAAAGTTTTTCTTACAGGATGAAAATTTCTAAGTATACCTGACTTAAGTAAAAAATTCCTTGTTGCCAGTAAGAAACAATGTTTAGAATACATAGTTAATCAAGTCGAAGTAATCTAAATATTTAGCTATAACTTTTGCCATTCGAATTACAAAAAGTCACAAATAAATTCTTCATCTAATGCTTTTAAAGAAAAAAAAAACCAAAGATTACTTTTAAATTTTTTGTAAGCTACTTACTACACTACAATACAACACTATAGTATAAATGCAGGTAGAAAAAGAACTGAAATTGAAATTAGCCTAGAGTTCATTGGTAATAATGTGAATGTTTATCACTAGATCATTGATGATGGAATGATTTTTATTGACAATTAACAAATAGTATATGATGTTTTTCAATTTTTAATTATTAAACTCATTGTATTGTATTTCACTTTCATTATATACAGTACAATCTGGCAGGTTTATTGCTATTTGGCAATTCTAACTAACCTGAGATACTTAAAAAATAGATTTAACTGAAAAGTGGGAACTCTATTTTAAGAAAAACTGCGTACCAACAGGAATCAAACCTGTAACCCCCACATTGGAAGATAGTAATCTTACCAACTAGACCATGGAGGTCTTCATTATTGTTCTGGCACTATTTAGTGACCAGTAGAGACTGGTATATTAAATATCTTGAGAAAAATCGACTTAAGAAATCTGTTGTGAAATCTTATAATTTATATTTGATTTGTGGTTCTCAATGCTTGTTTGATAGAGACATGCTGTAAATATATATTTCTTTCCCTATTTTCAGCAAGCAGAGAAAAAGAACAAAGACTTGGTGCATTTTGCTGATGATCTTCGTGTTCTGGAGGATGCTTCGAAGACTACCGTAGAACAATTAAACAATGAAATTAACACAGTGGACACACGGATGACTAGGATTAAAAAACAGATAGAATTGCCTTCCACTGATGTTGATATTAGAACTCAAATGGATGACTTCCTGCAGGTGAATATACTCTTTCGATAGTAACTGTCACTGACCATAGACTAACAGTTAACATTCATCGCAAGCAAGTGACACCCAAGGTTCTTCATATATAGGAGTTCACGGCCATTTTTCAAAGAGAGAGAGAGAGAGAGAGACACCCAAGGTTTGATTCCTGATGTTCACATTTTTTTTAATCTTTTTTCATACATTTTAAAATATATGCTTTTATTTTACTACATTTGGTAGAATAATTTAGATATAATACATACAATAGAAACGCTACTTTTGTTGTTTTTTCTTACTGGCAATACAGTAAACACCACTTATTTCGCCTAGGTTAATATAATTATAGATTTTGTATTTTTTTATGTGGCAGCTCTTATAAAATACTTTTTCCTCAGATGGCAACAAAAGAAGTCTCTGCGTTGAAGAAGGACATGGAAGAGGTAGAGACAATGCGCAATTCTCTTGCGGAGTTCTTCTGTGAAGACCCTGCATCTTTCAAAATAGAAGAATGCTTTAAAGTGAGTCTTCCTGCTTATTTTATCCGTACTAGATATATAATATTTAACAAAGATAATATATGTAGTAATAAAATATAAAAATCTGATATAATACATACAATAGAAATAAAATATAATACATACAATTCAATGTAGGCATTGAAGTATCATGTCCCATGCCAAGTGTCCAAAAATACTTTTGCTAGTTGACTTTCACTTTCAAGGCAGTGAATAGCTTCAATCAAAACTGAAAACATTAAATTGTTGGATTTTCTTGTTAATATTTTGTGCTTTCACAATGTTTCAGCTATATTGAAAAAAGTAGCACTGTTGTAGCAACTTTTCAATCTAAAATAGCATTTTAGTGTAACAGCTAAGTAATTAATATTTATAGCTACTCTAGGATGAAATGCACTACTTATATTGCATATTATTTAATATTGGACTATGATAAAGTTTGTGATACGTTTATGATACGTGTGTCATTTATGCTGGTATTAATTTCATATTTGATCTTTGTATTCTGGTCAAAAAATAACTAAAACCAGATTGAGCACAACTGAATGTCACGAAAATACCCAGACTGAGCAAGTAATACGAGTACTAGTTATTATTTATTGTTGAGTTAAGGTTAATTATTTACTGTGGAGGTTAAAAAAATTCTCATTTGTTTAATTAAACACTGTTTATTCCACGTTATATGGTGATATAAAGTAAAATAAACAGTGTTTGATTAAACAAATTATAATACAAGTAATATTAAAATTCAATTAAAAATATTTTTTATTGTTTTTTATTAACATGATTTAACTTCTTATAATCTAAGAAGTCAGAGTTTCCTAACCTTTTTTGGCACACTGCCCCCTTTTCAAAGATAATTTTTTTCAGCATCCTCTTTAACTTAAGTGAATATTATGTTGATCAGGTAATACTGGGATTCTGCACAAGATTCCGGCAAGCCGCAGCAGAAAATGGGCGCAGGAAACTACAGGAGCAGCAGGCGGCTGCACGCAGGGCTCAGCGCGAGGACCAACTTCGCAGAAGACAAGGTAAGAAACCTTCCTAGCTTTACAGATCTAATCTTCCAAAATCTTATTTTGCCTCCAGGTGACATATATTAAGAGTTATTCTGTACGCCACTGGTACAAAGAACTGTAACAATAGGTGGATGGCTGCTGCTCGATACTCGGAGAATTCATCTCACGTTGAAAATCGTAGATTGGTGAAAGGTAGAAGAGATTCCTCTTAGGCAGGTAGTAGATGGTCTCAAGTAAAAGGCAGTATTTTTGGTTTTGGCGGTTCTTATGTGCGGCCAATCGCTCATCGCAAGCGCCTGTTTTCGCATGTGTCTGCCGTCACAACTCGCGAAATATCACAATTTTTGTTTTGGCCGCCTTGCGATACTGTCTCGCGAGGACCGCGCACAAGGTACATTTCCGTTACAGTCGCGACACAGCGCAGACCCCAACAAACATAAAATATACATACATAAATACCAAATAACATAAAATATAAGCAAGAATTTATACATATCAAACAATTAAGAAAACAAATATATCATATTATATGTTTTATGATGACGCACACGTCTGATACATATTCTTTAGCCTGCAAATTGTAAAAAAAAATCTAAACATAGATCATAATTTTTTTAAGTGAAACTTTTGAATAACTGCTTAGTTTGTTTTATTTGCATTATAAAAATATTATATTTAATGTTTAAAAGTTTCCAACCCAAGAATATAATAAAAATTGACACAAAAAATATTTTTCTATGTAAATATGTTACTCTGTAGTTCAATACATTTTTTAGAATGATGAATTAATTTTTCAATACCTTTGAAAAAATATTCTGAAGTTTCTGGAGTGAGTGCTTGTGCTGGTCTGCCTTGACGAGGGTCATCTTCAATAGATTCTCTGCTAAGCAAAACTGTTTAGCCTGATCTTTCTCTGTCAAGATTCTCCATAGACAGCATCTGAATGTTTAATTTCTACTGAACTTTTTCCTTCTTTTGAAAGCAACTTGATAACTGTGCGATATTAAATTTTTAATATTTTAAAATGTAACGAAACAACACATTCTATCGACTCTAGTTGAAATATTACTAAAAGTAGAGGTATCAACTGTAACATCGCTTGATCATGCGGTTAGTGTAGTCGACGTGGTATCTGCCCATATACACTCTAACTTGTGCAGGCCGGTAATTTTTCGACCTTACTATTTAATACTCCAATGAAGCCACTACTGTAAGTTGGTCAACCAGAAGTCATGTGCTTCAAAAATGCTTGTTACTATTCCAGGAAGCAATGCAGGCACGCCGTGCTCGGACTCAGAAAACGGACTGGTAGATTCTCTGCTGCTGGACATCCGCGCTGGCTTCCCACTGGTGCGCCGGCCCTCACGCCGCTATGACACTGATGCTCAAGGGAACCCTCCTGTAGATGCTTCACCAGGTATTTCTGACGCACCTTTAATTATTTTAACCTAAATTTTATTATATTTTAAAAACACAATACTTACTTGACCATATTTTATTTATTGGATAGATAAAGTACACTTAAATGTCCTTTATAAAAAATTATCTTGGCGTATAACAATATTTTTATTTTATTTGAGTTCTTTACAAATTATACCTTATCAGAAATATAGGAAAAATGCAAAGATCTTTTATATTCAGAGGATCAACAGATTAGACAAATGAAAGAGTTTGTACAATTTTGTGAATTGATTCAAGAGGTTGGGAGTTCTAGAATTTGAGAGGCCAGTGCCTTTCCAAACAATACAATTACTTTGAGAATTTTTCTCAGTATACCTGCAACTAATTGCCGAGGAAAAAGATCTTTTTCCACATTGTCATGAATTTAAAATTATTTATGGAACAATATTGGCCAAGATCGATTAAGTTCAAGTGAACTGTCAAAATGTAATCAAGCTTTAGCTGTAAAATAAACGTCACTACAATGTTTTAATTAATTCCTTGAATAGCATGCTACTTCAGATTGAAAACAATGTCAATTATTTTAACTGAGAAATATTATTTCACGCTTCCTCAAGTACGAATATTTGTGATTATGGTATGTTTTCTTTTATTTATTTTATAAAAAAATATTATTATGTAGATATTTAAGTATATGGTATACAGAAAACAATATTCTAGAATCAGCTAAACATTATAATATTGAAATTGAACATTTTCATTTCACTCTTGACATTTGGGTAAATGTCATTTTTTTAAATATAAATGTTTTTCTATTCAATTTATATAGCTTGATATCTTCTCAGATCTTTCAGACTCAATTTCCAAAGGTGAACCAATATAACAAAATGTACTCCTTTGTTTATTCAAACCAGATCCCAATCCACTATTTTTTTATTTAATCCACGACAGACTTGAAATATTACAAAAATAAAATAAGTTGAGTGTAAGGATACGATGTTAGTGGCTACAGCCATTACATTGGATACTTTCCCTCATCTGCATGTGTTCAGAAAAACATATTTGATAAGAAAGTTGTAAAAAACTTATCAAGGGAGGTCAAACTACAAAGAAACCTTTGTAGATCTTCCAATATGTAATAGTAACGCATTTGGCTTCCCAAAAAGGGTTGTATTCAAGTGCTTCTTGAAGGTTTACGAGTACCTATATCTCTAAAACTTATAGAGACAGACCATTCCACAATTAAGAAATAAAGTATGAATATTATGCACAACTTCAGGAACATCTATAGTCAATAATGATATAAGTATATATAGTATTCGCCAAAATATCACAACAATATTTAGAAATAGCTACTAACTTTGTGCTCTCCTTTATTAATATAAGTAACCTAGTATAAACGGAACATTAAGGACAATACTTTGCCTCTGGATTTGAGTAACCCTGCATCAACAGTGATAGGTTTCGATTCTGCAAAGCAACTTGCATCTCGTTCTACAAGTGAGCCCATGTGTTTTCTATGTCTTAAGATCTAACCATAAAATTCTCAAAAAAATCCAATTCTTGTTGTATGTAAGCGTTGTTCCACTAAAAACAAATCTAAGTTCTTTACCACTATAAAACAAGTCTTCGACAATTACGTAAGTCTGCTTGGTAAAATTTGGTAATATTTTGTGATATATTGAACTTAAATATACATATTAATATTAAATAATTCTAAACAAAGACTGCAATTTATTATTACTACTGCTTTTTTTATCTCCATGTTAGTTTAAGATAAAGTTTTGTATTTTTTGTCAATAATTTTAAGTACTTGTATAACTTGTCATATGTTCATTTGTATATAAAAGACACTGTTGTGTCGTTAATTAAATAAATAAATAAACAAATTATCTCAACAGATCGAATTGTATAAAAGTGAAATAATTACAATTCCTTTTTTGCATTAAAGAATTCAGCTGTTATATTGATACTAGTTGATAGAAATTTTAATATTTTTAGTGTCTTCAACAAGCTGCTTTTCATACTCTCAATAGAGCCTTGAATGTAGGGTTTAATGAATTGTGGTGAAGAACTTTCTCCTAGCTCTTCCCATGATTATTGTTGGATTGAATACAAAATATACTATCTGAAAATAGGCATTATGCCTAGTCAGGCAATTAATGATTCCAAATGCCACAAAGTTTGATTGATTATAACTTGAGAAAATGTAGGATGTTTCCTGTGACATTTGAAATGTCATGTCTCAAAGGGATGGGGTAAAATCGTTTTTTTTTACAAATTGAATACTTAGTTTATTTATAAATCGATAAATTGTTTATCTCTAAACTAACGTTTTAATTCCTAATTTTCATTATACTGACTTTCTAATGTATTGTATGATTTGTATCTATCTTTAAATAGGCCAAGATCCACTATGAATTAATACTTATTACGAACATTTAATTTTAGGTATGAAGAAATCGAAAATCCAATTATCGAATACCCTATCCCTAGCCAATGCAGACTAACATAGTGACTTTTGACAAACGTCACCAAATATTATTTGATTTTAACAAACTGCCACATTTTTGTTAATTTGTAACAAGATGTATTAATTTGTCATTATTGTTATTAGTTTTATGTAATGTATTTGTCATTAGTTTTATGTAATGTATTTACGTAAATAACTTGATAAAATAATAAAAATTCCAAGTTGATAAAATAATAAAAATTACTGATCGTCGTTACAAGGTTGTATTGGGGAAAATTTGTGAACTGTCACAGGGACCATGCTACAATTTCTCAATTATAAGTATTTTTCAGCATTAATAATGTATGATAAATGTTTTAATACTTTTGTATGAAGATAAATACAGAAATTTTAATTGATATGATATAAAATATAAAGGGTTAATTATTTTGAATTATTAAGAAATCATGTATAACTCATGACAGATATAACTCCAACGGGAAGCCTGAGGAGGAGGCGGGGACGCCTGCCTTCAGAAGAGGACGAAGGGGGACTCCTACAATTCCTGAGAACTTCCAGCGACACCCAAAGAGAGCGCAAGTCCTGGGGCAGTCTGGGTGAGTGGTTCATTTATTTCTACCAATCTATCTTCAATCATATTCTGGAGCTACTTCATCTCAATGCTCAGGGCGCCTATGATAAGATATTTTTTTCTATATCAACAAGTTTATCCCTTGTCTTATTTTTCAAGTAGCTCTCAAGCAGCCGATACAACTTGGGGGTAAGCATCAACTCTACTGGGTACTTTGTGGGTTAGTCACTTAACAGTTGGATTTTCAACATGCGACGTAACACTATGACGAACTGTGAATGAATAAATTCTATACGAAAATATATTTCGTTCGCAGAAAACAAATTGAAGCAAGATTTGCCCGAATGAGGCTCGGGCTCGTCATTATAAAAAGAAACTTCATGCCAGAATCCTGCTCCGGCAAAACTGTCAAGTGGTTAAACCAAAAAAGTATTCTTTGCTTTGATTTTTTTTGGGGTTAATAATTTTTGTTTTTTTTTGTGTCCAAAATATGAATTGTATCTAAGCAACATTTAGGTGCTACATTTTTTTTATAAATCTTAGGAAAGAGTTACAATAACATCAGCGTAGCAATAACATCACTTTTTATAGTCTTGATTTGGCTCTTCAGGTTAGGCCGAAATTCCCAAGCTTGAAGAATTAATCAGTTACAGCATCGTTTCTCACAGGTTTAGAAAATAATAATACGTGTACAAAATGATAAATATTCGGAGAAAAACTAACACATATATTTAAAAAAAATTACATTCCTAAGTCCTATTCATCGTTATACATTTACTCTAATATTTACCTCTGTATATCTATTCTATTATATAGCTAGTGATAGTGTAAGTAACATAATCATAATTCATGTCGCTACCAAGGCAGCTAGACAGTTTGGACTCATTACTCTTGTACATACTAGTGGCAAGTTGAAACTATTTAGCTGCCCTGTTAGTGCTAATCTGATAAGGCTTTTCATCTTTGTGCAAGTACAACATTTGTGTGCACATCGACAAAATATTAAGATTTTGCAAGGGTGTTGCAGTCATAATTTTATTTTTTTCCAACTTTTGTAGTTTACTGATATCAGTGGGTATTTAAATACATAATTGGAAAAACATTGTTATACAGATCGCTCCTGGGCACGGCATGGAGGCCCTACACGAGCCAGGCTGGAGATCCCCGGCGCAGAGAGGGAGAGACCAGTATCCCCCAGGCCCATTGTCGTAGAGCCTACACCTCCTACAGAAGAAGGACCCAAGCCAAGGTATTTATTACACCTCATACGTAAACACATCAGTCTTGGATTTTCTAAACAAGTTCCATCGGATATATCATTCTAACATAAGTTGTTATTTAAATAAAATGCTTGTTGAGTTGTCTTTTATAAATTGAAAAACGTAATACTCTTGTGATATTTTACTATGAAACAGAAGTTATCTCCATATTATTGTTAACCTGCTATTATGTAATATTTTCACAGATGATGGCCGAGTTAAGAGAGATATTAAATGGCGTGTAGCAATTAGAAACAAAGTTAATGGGGCACTAAAACATATATACTCAAACCGGAGAGTATCAAAATCTGCTAAGATAATGGTCCACAATAGTATTTTGGTGTTAACTTTGATGTATGGGAGTGAAACATGAACGTGGAAAGACTGATAGGAGCCGAATAAACACTGTAGAAATGTGTGCACAGAGAAAAATACACGGGGTGACAATGTATGACAGAATACAGAATGAAGTGATTAGGGATGAATGTGAACTGATGTATTGAGTAAGATGAAAATGTGGCTGATGTATGGAGTAAGAAGAAAAAGAGCACACTGAGATGGTTTGGGCATGTGGAACGAATGAATGAAGAAAGACTAACAAAACAGATATATAGCACAAATGTTAGTGAAAGGGGGCAAAAGAAAGATCAAAGAAAGTATGGTTGGATCAAGTGAATGATATTCTGAAAGAATGAAACATAGAAAGTCAGAGAATTGTTAGAATTTGTATGGATATAGAGGCTAAGGATGTGTCTCAAGATGGCAAAGTCTGGCACTCTCTCCTCTCTGCCTACCCTGACAGGGAGATGGTATGTATGTATGTAATAGCCAAAGTAAAAACATCCTACCTATTTTGCTGTTCAGCTCACAATCTTGGCATGTTACCAAGGCTCAAAAGCGAAGAGTTCCCAATTTGTAGGACAAATGCCTTAAAAGAGTGATAAGTGTAAGGTAATAAGATCATGTGATGAATGAGAAAGTTGTATCCTATACAAAACGATAACTTTATTCTTAATTTATTTATTTTAACTTTTGTGATGATCTAATAATGGAGTGTGTGTTGAAGGGAATGGCGGCAGAAGATTGAGCTGTGGCTGAGAGCCAACCAGCAGGAACAGCAGGCAGATGAACTGCGAAGTCGGGCACGCCGGCTGCAGCCCAACAGAAGGTCCCTGGAGGACTCGGGTAACTACACCATTAAATCTCATACACTGCTTTATACTTAATCTTTATAATTCACACTTAAAAACTATCGTACTGCATAAATCTACGCCAACATCACTTCAATCAACAGCAAGCAACCCAAAAAATACCTGTGAGTTGACCACACGTACACAAAGTAAAAAAATTAAGGCTGATTCCTTATACACTGCTTTCATATTGTGACATTGCTCGCTAATAAAACTAAATTCAACAAATTTTAAAACTGGGTTCTTGAATTTCAGTTTTTTTTAATGTTTTTCATTGTTTTATTTAATCAAAATCTTATTATTTTATCTTTAAATGGTAGCGTTTAACTTCTTTACAATACAAATGCGTCATAATGTTGACAACCTCTCTTAGATGTTAAGTTCTTCTAATATTGAGGCATTTGTCCGTTGTTCCATCTGTGTCAGACGTATGCATCATATAAAACATATATGTATTTGTTTTCTTAATTGTTTGACATATATAAATTCTTAATTATATTTTGATGTTATTTGGTGTTTTGTAGGTAAAATTTATGTTTGTTGGGGTCCGTGCCATGTCACGACTGTAACGGAAATGTGACTTATGCGTGGCAATCGCGAGACTGTATCGTAAGTCGGCCGGCCTCTGCATACGCAAAACTGGCGAAAATTTTGATATTTCGCATGTTGTGACAGCATGCATAGGCGAAAACAGGCACTCGCGATGAGCGATTGGCCGCACATAAGAACCGCCAAAACCAAAAATAAATCATTCTCAGTTCACTCTGCCTACTGCTTTTTACTTGAGACCATCTACTACCTGCCTAAAAAGAATCTTTTCTACCTTTCGCCGATCTACGACTTTTGAACGTAAGCTGAATTCTCCGAGTATCGAGCAGCAAATCCATCCAACTATTGTTACAGTTCTTTGTGCCAGTGGCATACAATATATTTAAACCTCCAAAGTGTTAACACCTTAACTTTATATAATATAAAGACATATGGTATATATTTTAATTCCAAGAGGGATGAGTCTGTTTCTCCAGATCAGACCCAGCCTCGACATAGCACTCTTCGCCATATATTTTCATTTCACACCATCTGTTACCAGCAATTCAAGCAACCCATGATACATGCTGTAGAAAATAGTACTATATATATTTCCAAATTTTTTGTAAGATGTCTCGCATGACAAAATTTAGGAAAATGCACATTGAGTTTTCATTAAAACATCAGTCGTTTAAAATAATTGCATTTCTCAGATTTTGTAAGTAATGGGGGAAATTACATGTCACTAGATTTTAATAGGTTAAGGACCATGGTGATCTACAAGAACTGCATATGATTTTACAAACTAACCACCGGTGATAAAAAAAAAGTAGTCAACATTTGTCGTTCTCAACAGTATTTACCTTTCTGTACTGTAAACATTATTTCTGTAATTGTAGAAAGTGAAAGAAGCGGACCTTTAGACACACTCCCAGAAGGAAAGCTAGCCGAGTCCCAGGCAGAGAAGGGAGGCAAAGAGAGGTCCTCCTGGAAACCATCCGCAGTGCTGGACAAGGATGTCGTCAGCGCGATGGAAGCTATAGAAGGTATACATTATGTCACCAGATCTACTGATTTTGAAGGCTCTGTTATAGTTTTTTTTTTAATTTTGTTGTGATATTAATACGACAATCTCCGTCGCCTAGCTGGTAAGATGTCCATCTTACGACCCAGATGTTGCGGATTTGATTCCCGTTGCAGGATTTTAAAATTAACAGGATTGAAGACGCAGATATAATACGAGTGGTGCAACTGTATTAACTTAAGTCATTTGTTTTTGTAGCAACATTTGTACCCCACCCTATATTAAGATATTATGTGTATACGTGTATATAATGCCAAAAAAAACATTTATATTATTTATATATAAAAAATATTGTTTTTTTTTTGTTTAGTCAATTTTCCCTGCTAGGACTACTTTTTTAAATGTGGTTTAAATTCATATATATATATATATAAAAAATATAGTTTATTAATTTTGGCATCAGATAATTTTGTGATAAATACCTTCAAAGCACTTCTTCAGGGTAAACTTTTTAAAAATATGCCATTTCTTGATAAAGGCTACCTTGAAGGTACCTTTTCCATAGTTTAGATAGTAGAGATCAGAAATTTTAATATACTATTTCTGCCAACAGATGTGCAGCCTCAGAATAGAGTCTCGGCCTTTCATAAAATGGAAGAGAGCGCCGAAGATTTGAGACGAATCCGAAGACAGCGATCGCGACAGAACCTCGAACCGTCCTCTCCACCTCCGCCACTGGGAGCCATCAAGGAAGAGGACAAGACCAAGCAAGAGCAGAGCAGCGGAGCACCAGCCGTGCCCGTAACTGGCCCCACTTGGCCAGAAAAGCACAAGGCAGAACCAAAATCCCCCATCAATCCAAAGAGTTACGCATTAGATAAGCCAGCTCAGAATAAAATAGAAATAGATTCGGATAATATTGAAACACCCCCAGTCACAAGAAGAGTATTCAATCCCCCTAGCGAAACTAGAGAACCTTGTCGTAGATATCAGTCATCTACACATAAACCAACTATTGCCGAACCTAATGATGATATAAATCTTAAACACATTGACGATTTACAAAATCTAGAAATTCTAGGAGACGGACAATTCGATAGGTTTTCAGCCACTCGTAGAACTCGTAGATATAAACGTCCGACAGATTACAACTCACAAAGTGAAGATTCTAGTTCTAAAGTTGAAGAAAAATCACCTGAGGTGAAAGCGGAAACACAAGTCATAAGACCAGTTAAACTGGAAATAAAATCATCTTATCCTGTAGAAAAAACTGCAGCCCAGTCTACCGAAGTTGCAAAGTCCGATGATAAAGACACTAGACTTAAAAAATGGCAAGAGAGACTCAAGAAACAAGACAGCGTAAGCCCCACAAAAGAAGAGAAACCAGTGCTTATGACAGATCAGCAGTCTTCGGCAGCCTCTGCACCGGCAAAATGGGGAGGTAGAGCACGACATCAGACATCCATCAACCAAGAAGACGTGCAGAAGGCTATAAGAGAGTTGAAATCCCCCACTGACAGTCCAAGAAATTTCCCAATATCTAGAACCCAAGTGAGGAGTGGAAAACAGACTACTTCTATAAAAACTACAGATGTAGGGAAGATGACTAAAAATCGTAGTGAGCATGAACTCAATGATGAAGGTTTCGAAGAGACAAATAGTTTAAATTCTGAGAGTAATTCTCAAGGTGCATCGTCAGGCTGCAATGAATCAGATATTCCAGATAGTAGAATAAAACCTCAGCGGCCAATACCCTCGCACCCACCAACTCCAGTGAACAAGGCGAGGGCCAGCAGTGCAGGCAGACCTCTGAGGGGCACCGGTGCAGGTGGTACCACCGTGGACAGGAGAGCACTCAGCTTGAGGAAGGTAGATTCGCAAAGCAGTGTTGGTAGCCTCAGAAGCAGAGGTTCCCTGAGAAGCTCAAGGAGTTCCTTAAACTCTTCTGCATCAGTAGCTACAGTTCGACGTGTTGCTCCTCCTCCGCCCCGTATTCCACCTCCCGCTCCTAGAGTTGCGGCTTCAAGAAGCAGTTCTAGCGGCAGTTCCGTAGCTCAAAGAATTCCGAGGGTAGCGACAGTGACACCATCTCGATCCAGCTCTAGCGGCTCCAGTTCGGTACCTCCGCGAGCTCCCTCCAGTTTCATGCGACCGACACAATCCAGCAGAACCAAAAGAGCTCCCTCGCATCGTACACAAACACCTGTAAAATGACCATTCTCTGGGCTAACCCAGGATCTATTCAGTACTCGTGTGGAGCCTCAGAAAGCTCCATGATCATGTGCCAGTTGTTTATCCTGTTCTATTCTCACAAAAGCCATTGTAACATTATAGTAACAACTAGAGGAAGCTCAAATACTTCGAATCATTTCACACCTCAGATCACACATATCATTTCTTCATTAAGAATAGGTGTTATGAAATATTCTCATCATTTCAAGATATATATATTACGTAAGTGAATAGTTATTGTTCAAATATAGCTTTAGTCTTATATAATACAAATCGTTCTAATTCCCAAAATCAAATGTATGTCTCACAACTGTTGATATTAATTTGCATTTGTGATGTTAGTCCAAAAAATAATTAAAACTAAGATTGAAGAGTTGGAACATATAAATGGATTTTCACCACGATATTTACATCAGTTACCTCAAAAGAGTTTCAAAAACTCCTCAATATTCAAGAGTCCGCGAGAATTACCAAATTATATCCAATTGTTCACAGTACGTGGAACATACACGATCCAAATATAGTTCATAGAATATTTTCTTAAATTTACTTTTTATATATAACTCACATAACCCTACTGACACAACTAAACTAAGTCCTTAGGAGAGAGTTCGGCAGATGCTGAATGATGAATACCATGTATTCGGAAGCTACCGACATCTGTAATATTAATTTATTGAATCTTAGAACATTCCCAGTGATGTTTGCGAGCGCGCCTGACTCGGCAACAAGTCAGATTTTACCTGTGTTATATTTTAAGAATAATTGAAGGAACATCTATCTAATCATTTGGAGGAAAAAAATTAAATATATAATTAAAAAAATAAACAATTGAAGACACTTGGAAAAATAGGAGATTGAGGCTTTTCAGGATAATGAGAAGTTCTACAAGTTGGTTTCAAGCTCGAATGTAGTTAAATATAAATTAACCCTTTTAACCCCCATCCCTTTTTAATATATTAAAAGATCTACATTTATTTTTTGCGAGAATAAAACTAACATTTAAATGTTAAAATTAAAAAAAAAAGTTAATGAATTTACACCAATGAAAAACAACATAACACCTACATACTCTTTATATAACATGGAATAAAAAATTACACAGAAACGGAATTTGAAGTAAAATTCAAACTATTTAAAAGAAATAGTAAACAATGTGAAAAATACATTTGAAATGCGTAGTTTACTGACAAAAGGGTTTGTAAGTTTAGTATGAGCTACATCACACTACTTACTTACACATGTAGCGGGTCTCACTTCTCTTTTGGACTATGCACATGCCTTGTAAGTTTAGTATGAGCTACATCACACTCCTTATACATGTACCGGGTCTCACTTCTCTTCTTGTTTGCAGTACACACAAGTTGATGGAATGCATATTAATATATGTTTAGACTTGTTCTTTGATAACCTCTTTGGGTGATCCTGTTTTTCTTATTCTACAATATTTGGACCCGGAGGCTTGGTTGTTAGGCGTTGGTCTCCAAATTCATATGTAAAAATCTTCAAGATCTGACACTCCACCGCACACTGATGACGCAACATCAGAATCTCCATCATAATTCATGTATATTTTCATTATCTATGTTAGAAATCAGAAGACTATCTTTTAAACGTTGAACAAAAATATTTGTTAGATGGCAGCAATATGTCCTTCATTGGAAGAGGTATCGATCACGTGAAAACACGGGAGGGGGATTCAATGCAAATTTAGTTTATCACATTAAAACACGGGATTGGGATTCAATGCAAATTTAGTTTATCACATTAAAACACGGAATTGGGATTCAATGCAAATTTAGTTTATCACATTAAAACACGGGATTGGGATTCAAAGTGTTAATAAAAAAGAGCATATACAGAGTAAAGATGATTATTAAATTTTAAAAAGTTTTTATCTCGAAATTTGACTTTTAATGTCTTTTTTCCATGGTGTCTTCAGTAAGTTTGATAAATTGTAAGATTCATGTTGGAAATTAAGAAAAAATACATTTTGTTAAAATAATGTTAAATTTGTTATAAATCATTGTTTTTTTGAAGAATCATGACATTCAAATTTTGACAATTATGTAGTAATTCTGAAGAGGTAGTTTAAATGTATTTATTTACTAAACCCCTAATAGATTAACAAATAAACAAATTAAATACAACAATTTGTTTTATTTTATTTATCTTGATGATTTTATAGCAAAGTGGGGCGACAATAGTTAAAGCGTTGATGCATTTCACTCATTTGCAAAAGGTAAAGTTTGTAATTTACTGAGTACAAATATTACTCGATAAGATTAACTTAGTTAAAACCATACATTTTCTATCGATGATACCAATTTCTTACATATCAGTAGTAATGGAAATAAATTGGACAGGTTAGAGGCCCTAGAAATTTATAAGTCAGTACATCGAGGCGAACATCTGGAAAATACATATATCCCAAAAATCTCTGCTGCCGAGATCGTCCTATGCCTCCCTCAGCCTTCAGTCTCCAACCCGAATGTCCCCAACCATTAAAAGCGTGTATATCAGTACCAGTTCAAACAGAATTCAGTCTTGTTTGTGCTCGCCTGTAGATGAGGTAAAAGCTTTGAAACCGGTAGGGTTATACCGTTACAAAAAGTGGAATAAACAGTGTTTGATAAAACAAATTACAATGTCTTTAAACCTCCACAACGTTAATGCCTTAAAAATATATTAACACAGCTGTAATGAGGGGGCTTGAGAGTGAATATATTATTAACAAAATGTATCATCGTCAGTAAAAGGAAAGGGTGCCTCTTGGTGTAAATAATGAAACTTTTAGCGAGCTCAAAAATATAAATATCTGGGATTCTGGACAAAGAATCAATTGAATCAGTCTCAAAATATCAAATTAAAAGTGGAGATGGCATGAAATTACTTCATCAAAATGTAAGATCAAGAATTTGCAAGAAAATTTTCAATCTCGACTTACATAAGCGAATTTTGAGTTTCTACTCCGTACTTCTCTATAATGTTGAACAAAGAAAATAAAAGCTTTTGAAATGGGACGCTATTAATGATGTTGAGAGTTTAATGGGTTGACAAAGTTCCTAATGATCACATCATGAAACGGATGAACAAAGATAGATAAGTATTTTATACATATGTATGGAAAAAAATATGTGATCCAGCTCCTGGTTGAAGGACTTATCTTTATTCAGAGCTTTTGACTCAAAGGTCTAAGTAGCCGTGATGATCGTCAACCTCTAAAAAGGAACAGAACTTTAAAGAAGAAATTTTTGTAAGTTCCTGTAGGCATAAAACACCCCTGACTGTACCAGCTAGTTTTGTAATCGGGTTGTGCACAAACCACCTTTTTATTTATTTATTCATACCTACATCTAAGGGTGAAAAACAGGCCAAGCATTGCCCCAAATATTGTCATAAATGTACGTATGCTATTGATTAGTCATAAATATTTTTAAGGAATGAGCTCCATCACTTCCCGAGTGATCGCATCACAAATCATACCAACAGATATTGATAACTGATGATGGTTATAAAAATCGTAAGGACTTAGGATAGAGAAAGTAGCAGATGGTCTCTTCGAAGGTGGCTATATATCTTCTATTGAGTGTGAAATAAGATAAAAACTCAATAGGCACCTGTTGTTCACTGTGTGATGAGAACAATTATAGCTGAGCAAAAAAGACACAGTGCCTGCACAATTAAATGACACCCAAAACGCATTATTTCAAAATATACAAAGAACTAAAATTAGAGGGTGCCTATTAGAAATAGGCTGGGACCTAATAAATTATCTAAACTCCATTTTATTTTATTTATCTATCATGAGCGCTTACAAAGCGGGGGACACTTTGCACCTGCCTCAGACCGGCCCTCTCCTTGTCTACCGGTCTCTCTTAATGATCGAATTAAGTTTTATTTTCTAAGCTCTCCTTCCAATGACGACAAATTCTGATGTAGAAATAAGTAAAATATTTAATATGTTGATATATGATATAATTACAGAATAAATATATAAAAGATTTATGTGAACTACTAATAAGAACTGACTTATGAGTAAATTATGTTCAACAGAACTGCTGCGAAATGGACAGGGCACGTTGAGTGAATGAGTGACAAAAAGTGCAACAATAAAAAATGACTAAATATGAAAACACTCAATTATATAAAATCATGCCGTTTCCTTGTTGGGGTCAGTAACAGATAACCTGAAAAAAATTTGCTATTGTTTATATACATACGAGTATATAAGATTTTTAATTTAATAAAAATCCATCTCACATCCTCACATCATGATGAAATTGAAGGGCGGACTTCTTAAGTAGTTTAACTTCAAGGAGTGTATAAATTTGATTTAACCTGTGTTAGCGTTCTTAACCTTACTCGAACAGCTGCTTCCTTTAAGTTCGAGTATGTTTCTTCGGAGAGAAGTAGAATTTTATCCTCGATTTCTTAATTTAATATTGTTCCAAATTGATCCAATAGATCTTTTGGCTTTGCTGGTCTAGTTATTAGTTTCAGAGATATGGGTGGCGTGTGCAGCTTTAGGAAACACTTAAAAGACAACCCTTTTTTCAATCAAAATTAATGAACATATATATCATAGATGGCTCTAGTTGTCAATGAAGTGACTGTCAAACCGCGTCATTGACGCCTTTTTCTTGTATTTACATTTGTCAAAGACTTTTAACTCACAACAATACAATTTTAATACAAATACATATGTTTTTCATAGTGTTGAACATGTCTGTTTTTGTGCCTGAAAACTACGATTTGCGGACAGCATTGAATTTCTGTTACCATTTGAAGAAAACTGCTGCAGAATCGCATCGAATGCTTGTCAAAGCTTACGGTGAGCATGCTCTTGGTAAATCACAGTGCTTTGAGTGGTTTAAAAAATTCAAAAGTGGCGATTTTGACGTGAGAAACGAAGAACGTGGAAGACCACCGAGAAAGTTTGAAGACAGCGAATTGCAAGCATTGTTAGATGAGAATGATGCTCAAACGCAACAACAACTCGCAGACCAATTAAATGTGACACGAGAAGCCATCTCCATACGTTTGAAAGCCATGGGAAAGATCCAGAAGGTATGAAAATGGGTTCCACATGAACTGAATGAGACAGCAGGAAAACCGAAAAACTACTTGCGAAATGCTGCTCGCCAGATACAAAAGAAAATAATTTCTCTATCGAATTGTGACAGGCGATGAAAAATGGATATATTTCGAGAACCCTAAGTGTAAAAGATCATGGGTAACTCCAAGCAAACCAGCGACATTGATTGCAAGGCCAAATCGCTATGAACGGAAGACAATGCTCTGTGTTTGGTGGGATCAGAAGGGTGTTATCTATTATGAGCTGCTAAAACCTGGTGAAACCGTTAATAGTTAACGCTACCGACAACAAATGATGGATTCGAACCAAGCATTGTGTGAAAAACGACCAGAATATCAAGAGGCAACACAGTGATTTTGCTTCATGATAATGCACCATCGCACACAGCAAAACCGGTCAAGGAAATGATTGAGGCGTTTAGTTGGCAAATACTTTCGCATGCGGCTTACTCACCAGACTTGGCTCCATCCGATTACTACTTATTTGCATCGATGGGACACGCACTTGCTGAGCAGCGCTTCACTTCTTACGAAAATGGCTCGATGATTGGTTTGCCTCAAAAGAGCAAGAGATTCTTTGGCGTGGTATCCACAAATTACCAGAGATGGGGAAAGTGTGTAGCTAGCGATGGGCAATACTTGGAATAAAATATTTATTACTATTTTGATACAATAAATGTGTATTTTGTATAAAAAAATCCGGTTTTACATTTACAGACCTGATATGAGCAAATTCCGGTTTCATATTTACAGATCTGGTAAACACTACACACATACACTACACTACATCTAAAGTCGAATGTGTTACTATCATAATCTACAAAGGCTTCTTTGCAATTCGTTTTCCTTTGGTATGTTTTTTAAGCAAATATGTTTTTCTGAACATATGCAGATGTGGATAAGTAGTTAATCTAACGGCCACAAGCATTACTTTCCTATCCTTACAGTCAACTTATAAAGGGTCTTTCAAATTGAGTGTTTTTTTTTATTCTAATTTTTTTAATTCTTGAATAAAACACAATTTGCTTTGATTTCAAAAGACTTTTTATTGGTCATTGAAGTATAATTGTATGACATTTAAACACAAAAAATAATATCCGCCAAATGTCCACCTCTTGTAGCTCCACAGATGTCCACTCTTTTGTCAAAATTTTCGATGACATTTTGGCATAATTGCGGTTTCAACTCACCAATAACGTGAATAATTTCGTCCTTCAGCTCAGGAATTTAATGGGGGTCATTCTTATAGAACATATGCAGATGTGGATAAGTAGTTAATCTAACGGCCACAAGCATTACTTTCCTATCCTTACAGTCAACTTATAAAGGGTCTTTCAAATTGAGTGTTTTTTTTTATTCTAATTTTTTTAATTCTTGAATAAAACACAATTTGCTTTGATTTCAAAAGACTTTTTATTGGTCATTGAAGTATAATTGTATGACATTTAAACACAAAAAATAATATCCGCCAAATGTCCACCTCTTGCAGCTCCACAGATGTCCACTCTTTCTCGGGCTATGACAATGTCATAATGTATATTTTTTTCTGCCTTACTCTGACGTCTACCGCAAAAACACTAAAGCTTAATGGTAAATTTTTAGTTTAGCAAGCAAAGAAATTTGTCATACCAAGATCGATTTATTTACTCAATATTCAAAATGGCCGATAAAACACGCTCATACACATTTCTTGAACTGGAAACATTAAGTGAAAACGAGTTATATAATGTATTAGGCGAATCAGATTGTGGTGAATCTGAAGACGAAAGACTCTTCTATAGTGAGGATGAAGAAGAACCAGTTTCAGACAAGGAAATTCAGACCAGTTTCAAATTCGGAAGACGAATCGGGTGAAGGGAACATTTCAACCACCGGGCCGGGCCAAGTAATGAAGAAGTAGTCACTGTCCAGGATCCCACACTCGGTGCCTCATGAATAGGTCAGGGACCTCCGACACTTCTCTTAGACTATAAGGAAGAAACTCCCACATTCCTTATAAAATCCGTGGCAATGCTGGTGGAAAAAAGTATGTTACCAGAAAATGTATAGTAAGGCTAAAGCAAAGGCCTGAACGAGTGTCGGTGGAAACGCAGGACATGCCAGGTCTCACTACATAATGAAGATTGCTTCATTGATTTCCATTGTAAAAATAATTATTCCAAATTATTGTTTTTTTAATTTTATTTTATGTTTTTATAGTGTATTTTTTCATACACAATAAAAACATAAAATAAAATGATATAATTGAATTTTAATTATTACTTCATTTTTGACTGCCTCCAGACAAGTTAATCAAAATATTTTTTTGAATCTCATATAAAAATATGAATTCAGCATTATTGTTGAGTAAGTAACTCTTTATTTTTCTCAAATCAGACTCGTGTGTGATTTCTTATTAAATTTTTAAAGCATGATGTCATTTGACTAGAGAAATAGACAAAAAACATCCAGGTTTGAGTGGTCAGTTTCAGTTTTAACATGGTGATTGTCAAAGGGTTAAAGTACATCAGATAAAAGAAAAAATAAATTTGTTATAAACTTTTATTACATATACCTATTCTAATATATACACATATAGTTCTTTGAACTAATACAACTTAGCACATAACTATAACACTTACATTCTAAACTCGTCTGACACAAGAACAGGTCAAATAAAGCAATATCATTAGAAGTGGCCACGGAGGCCAATACCTCGGGATCACAATGCGGAGAAGGGAGAAAGGAGGTAGCTGATACACTAAAGTGCTATTATGTTCCATTCCACACTGAATCTGATGATATCATTTCAAGATCTTGAGATTATAAAACTGTATACGCCACATAAATATTTCGTGGAGAAAATAGACTTCACTAAATGAATTTTTATATTATTATATAACTTATTTGTATATTGAATTTATTGATGTATTAAAACATAGAACATATGAATGAACAAATACTATACTCAAGAAAATGTAGCATGGCCCCTGTGACGTTTGAAATGTCATGTCTCAAAGGGATGGGGTAAAATCGTTTTTATTTCAAAAGGAATAGTTGTTTTATAAATCAAAATTTTTTTTTTCTCTAAACTAACGTTTTAATTCCTACTTTTCATTATACTGACTTTCTAATGTATTGTATGATTTGTATCTATCTTTAAATAGGCCAAGATCTACTATGAATTAATACTAATTACGAACATTTAATTTTATGTATAAATAAAATTGAAAATCCAATTACCGTATACCCCATCCCTAGCCAATCCGGACTAATGTAGTGACTTTTGACAAATGTCCCCAAATATTATTTGATTTTAACAAACTGACATATTTTTGCTAATTTGTAACAAGATGTATTAATTTGTCATTTTTGTTAGTTTTATGTAATGTAATTACCTAAATAACTTGTTATTATTTAGAATCGAAGCTTATATTAAAGTTGATAAAATAATTAAAATTACTGAACGTCGTTACAAGGTTGAATTGGGGCAAATTTGTGAACGTCACAGGGACCATGATACATTTTCTTTAGTATAATGAAACAAATATACAGCGTAAATGTGAGTGAAAGGACTGTAAGGTTGGATCAAAGTGTATGAAAGAAGGAAATGTCAAGTCAGAGAAACCGTAGGAACTCTATGAGAAGGTTTATGGATGTAGAAGAGGCAAAAGATGTATGTCGTGACAAAAAAGTCTGGTGTTCTCTCCTCTTTGCCAGCCCTGACACCCGAAAGGGAGACGGCATGATAGTATGTATGCGTTAATTTTCAAAGATTTTTACACATATTGTACATACATATATATCATCCCGCCATTTTTCTATCAGGATAGGCAGAGAAGACAAAACACCAAACATTCCTGTTTCGATACACATCTTCGCCTCTCTACATCCATACACCTCATACAACTGCAATTCCTCTGAATTTTACATTTCCTTTTTTCAAAATATACAATTCTTTGTATTTGTTTAGTCCAACACTGTTATTCCACTTTATATAACGGTATAACCCTACCGGTTTCAAGGTTTTCACCTCACCATCAGGGAAGCACAAACAAGACTAATAAATAAATAACATATAATTCACTCGACCTAACCATTCTTTCCTTAGTCGTCCTCCACTCCTAGCACTCACATTTGGACTGTATATTTTTTTATGTTATTTATAGTTAAGGCATCAACATTGTGGAGGTTAAAAGACATTGTAATTTATTTTTATCAAACACTGTTTATTCCACTTTTTTGTAACGGTATAACCCTACCGGTTTAAAGGCTTTCACCTCATCTTCAGGGGAGCACAAACAAGACTAAATTCTGTTCGAACTGGTACCGATATACACGCTTCAACGGTTGGGGGCTGAGGGGTGAGGGAGGCATGGGACGATTTCGGCCAAGAGCGGAGAGATTTTTGGGATATAACAAAAAAATAGCTACAAATAATGGCTATCCTGGAAGCCTCATTGATTCACTTTTAAAAAATAAACTTATAAAAGATTATATATTTAATGACACCTATAAGCATAGCTATAAATGGAGCAAAGTCCTATTTATAAAAAACATATCATACGAAATAACCAAAAATATTCCAAGTCACATAAAGCCAGCTTTTTACACTAATTTTAATCTCCAGAAACTCTTATTTAATGGGAAAGGCAAAAATGGAATACTTAGCAACAGTGGTGTGTATAAACTTTTATGTGCTGACTGTGATCATTTCTATATAGGAAAGACAGGAAGATCTTTTGAAAAGAGATTTCGTGAACACAAATCCGCCTTAACAAATCCTCTAATTTATTCTGAAATGGCTAATCATTGTCACCGTGAAAATCATATTTTTTCTATCGATGATGCCAAATTCTTACATATCAGTAGTAACGGATATAAATTGGACAGATTAGAGGCCCTAGAAATTTCTAAGTCAGTACATTGATCCGAACATCTGGTGAACAGTTATATCTTTGATAAAAATAAATTACAAAGTATATTTTTTTGTTAGTCTTTTTTATTCATCCATTCTATATGTCCAACACATCTCAGTGCTCTTCTTCAAGATTTTTTATTCATTCATTCATATGGTACCCAACATTTGTTGATAAAGACATGTTAAAGAGCGTGGTCGGGAGACAATATTTTCTTCATCCCTAGTAATTGAGCTTTTAAGGTTAAGTACCACTGAAGTAGGTTCGTAACTCATAGTTTGCCATGGCATGTGCTGGAAATACTATCATAGGTGAACTTGTAACAACACTCACACACTTCTAGAGTATGCGAATATTATTACCATACTGTTATCCTTTTTTGGTACCATCGTGGATCGAACCCATAACCCTCGAGTGGTAGATCTGTCTCACAAACTAGTTCACGGAAGTCAACATATTTTTATTCAAGTTCTTTTAGTTGTTAAATTTACATATTTATTTTTCTTTAGTGACCAAAGATCACTCTAAGGATGCCTAAGTTTCAATGTAGCATTTTTCAAATAGTCTAAGCTTAAAAACCTCTTGAATACTTTTATGCTAACATTCCAGATGAAGTCTATTTCACGCTATAAGGTCAACCGATCAAGAAAGCCCGTATATAGATTATACATTAGAATTATTAAAATATTTTGACCATTGTAAAATGTGACTTACTGTGTTATTCCCCCAAGTCCTTCATTAGTTACATATTATACAATAGAAAAATAAATACAATATTTACTAAAAAAGAGAATTAATCAATGATACTCTGAAAAAAATCAAATTTGTCATGTTTTAGTTTCTACACAGATTTAAACCAAACCATAACAAAAATATATATAAGTAAACTTCAAAATTATTATTTATTTGTATTTTTCCCCCTCAACATATCTGAATATTGCCATGTTGAAGAGAATGGCAATATTATAATATTCAGCCTTAATAATCGAACCTTCTGGTTAAGAACCACTAGTACAGGCAAATAACTTGCCATTGCACATATTAAAAACACTATCGCACATGGACAGGCAACAACACTCGCAAACATCTAGTGCGTGCGAGTATTGTTACCAGACGAACTCTCAAACCAGACTGGAACCCTTTTATTAGTACCAGCGAGAATCAAACCCTGAACCCCCAGGTTGAAGTCAAGCATCATACCAAGTAAACAACGGAGATCATCAAGGTACAATTTCCAAATTATAGCAGTAGATATTTTACAAGTGCTCTCTACTGCTATAATAAGAAAGAGTTTTTTTAAACTTGTCACTTTTCCAAAGCTTTGAAATCTCAAGAACTTTGACAAATGATAAGTTTTTTTTTTTACAAAAGGTACAAATAAATATAAATAATATTTCTTCAAATATATTAATTATAAAAAGTAATTGAATCTAAGTTAACTATACCATTTGTGATGTGACCAATTGCTTGTTTGATTCAGTTCTAAGTCTTGATATAAAATATAGCTCATTGGATTAAAATAGACATTTTGTGACTAAATGTTCATATAAATTATGATATTTTCATTTCTAATATTGATCCGAGTGAATGAAAGAAACAATAGCTTTTATTGGAATATATTAATTTGACAGTTCGTGTAAATAATTACTTACGAAAACTTAAAGAATTATTTAGCTTAGAAGCATTTGAAAATATTATTTATGCAGTGTTTTCATTTAATTTAAAACTTTTATGCTAAAGACAATAGTTCCTTAACCTCTTTGGACTTGCGACCCCCAAAAGCAAAATTAAAACTGCGACCCCCTGCAAAAACTTTAAATATTCAACAAATAAATTACTTTATTATTTCACTAATTACATTAATCCTCGCTAGATATGTTTCTATCTCGAGATAGGAGGTGGAAACACGTGTAGCGGGGATTAATGTAATTAGTGGAATAACAAATGAATTGATTGTTAAATATTCTTATACAGA
The DNA here is from genome assembly GCA_949825065.1 of Odontocerum albicorne. Taxonomy (NCBI): domain Eukaryota; kingdom Metazoa; phylum Arthropoda; class Insecta; order Trichoptera; family Odontoceridae; genus Odontocerum; species Odontocerum albicorne. The sequence continues at coordinate 28,638,854 of OX463849.1, read as the reverse complement.
CTTCCACAAAATTAAAGCGGAAACCTATGATAAATTAAAAATAAATGTTAATTTTTTTTTCGGAAAATGTGTTATTTTCCTTTTGTACACGAAAGTTATTTTATTTTCGCAATCCCATGATGTATTTTTATGTATGGTTGCGAGACATGATGCATAGGCAAAAGGGATCGAAAAAGATTGGAGGCCTTCGAGATGTGGACCTATAGACGAATCCTAAGGATTTCCTGGAGACCACATTACAAATGACGAGGTTCTCAGCAGGATCGAAGAAACCAGGCACCTGTCAAACACCATATCGCAAAGGCGTGCAGAATGGATGCTGCGACACGAAAATCTCGTGCACAATATACTGGAGGGATCGATTAGCAGAGAGCGTCCTCGCTGAGAGTATCTGGAGCAAATATGCCACGATATGGACAGCACCTCCTATACAGAGCTCAAGAGGATCGCTGAAGACCGAGCGGAGTGGAAGAGGAGATGCAGAGCTTTGCTGCTAACCAATCCCCAAGATTGAAACTGAAAAAGAAGAATCGCCTGACATTTCACTGAAATCCCCCTGGGGGTTGCAACCCACAGGTTGAGAAACAATGCTATAAAAAATAATTTCTTAACCTATGGGTCTCTACACTAAATTGGGTAGGTTGGCATTTTAAATGGGTTACGAAATATTTTCAATAATAAAAATATTTGAATATTTTTGCAGTTACAAATGGACGAAAACTCATTTTAAAAACCTTCCGAGCCACTACTATATCGTAAAATATAATTAGGTACGGATGCAATTTAATTTTGCAATTAATGACTTGCATGAAGATATTGTCGATATCGATAACCTACAAGAACTAATCGTCACAATACAAAGTGACGACACAATTCACTACAGTTGAATCACAAAGTCTTCGGATGCATTCTGATTTAAAATAAAAAGGGAAAAGCCAACATTAGTAAACGAAGCATTGAAAGTATAATGCTACTACCCTTTACAACAACATACGTGTGCAAATCAGGGTTTTCAATTCTTAAGTATAATAAAAACTAAATTACGAAACTGACTGTAGCCTGAAGACAACCCAATGCCTATTTAAAATTGAGTTTCCAAACATATTCAAAGCCAAGGTTCACATTAAAAATATTCAATGTTGTTAACCCTTCAGGCACGTATGACATGAACCGCACGCGCACAAAAAATCCCACACAAGGATGGACGAAAACAGTGCCCTGTTTCACGTTCATGGTCGCCAATTTCGTTCGTTTCATGTTCGCCAATGACGTGATCGATATTATCGTGACAGAAACCAACAGATACGCAGATGATACCGAAAAAACCAACACTGTTCTCGGTTATCAGATTCACATTTAGACGCAACGGGTTACTACGCGTCTCTACTTCAGAAATGCGAGCTAATATAAAAATACTTGCAAGTCAAATACAGCCAGAAAAATCTCATTGATTTTATTAACTACAATAAATGTCGTAAAAACATATAATTAGCGTTTTATTTTCAAAACTAAAATATTTGTACACAAATATTGTAGGTATACTGTAATGACATATGGCCCAAGTGCGGCCCGCACTAATCACCACGAAAATTTTTGGCCCTGTTATAACAAAAGGTAGCCGACCCATAATCTAAACTGATTTAAAAAAAGCATTCCTAGTGGTTCGTAAAGTGTTAATTGAATTAAATTATGCTATAAAACCTTATATAAAATATTAATATCAATTTTACCTCTATCTCCATAAAAAAAAATTAAACGTCCCTGGGACTGAAAATATGTTTTAGGCATACGAGCTTGAAGGGTTAACGACAATAATGTATTTTTCATTATTAAATTTATTGAATTGTTATCTGTACGTGTTATTTCACTAACCTTTACTTTAAACTTTTAAGAAGGATGTTATGAATTCCACGAACGGCAAGTCGAACTAATACCTCCATTCTCGAAGAACTGAGAATCAACAACAAATTGTCGACAATATGTTATGCCTATGATGAGTCCTCCGATTCTTTGGACACATTGTTCGTAGTCAATGATATAGTACAGTTTGGAAAGACTTGTGATGTGAAGCGTGGAAGGGCAATGCAGAAGAGGAGGAGCCCCAATCTGTTGGACTGACCAAGTGAGAGACGCAACAGGAGTGCCCTTAACAACTGCTCATTGAATCACAGAGTACAGGGATGAATGAAAAGAAGTTGTAAAGGGTTATCGTGGGAGTCACAATGCTCAGTCATAACCTACAACACATACACAACAGGATGATGACTTAAAACTAAAACGCATATCCTAATCTGGGTTACGACTCAAAAAGGTTAAGAAACACGGGTAAAATCTGTGATTCTCTTATTGTCTTTATTAATTTAATAAATAATCCATGTTTAAAAAATAGGCTTCAAATTTCATTGTATTAAAATTATTTCATTCAGCGCAATAAATGGGGTATTCCTGTACCAGCTTTATAATCTATTGTACAACACTTGTTATATACAATACAACCTGATAAGTTTGTTACCATGTGGAAATCTCTTCCAACCAAACAAAAAGATTATAAAATGCAATAACTGAAAAATTTTAAAAAAATTGGGCACCGACAAGAATTGAACCCATAATCTCTGGATTGTATCACAAGTGTCGAGTTATACCTTACATTAAAAAAAACAATTAATGTGATGATAGAAAAGCATTTTTATTACACTTTCGTTGTATACAGTCATGCCATGTGGCAATCTCTTCCAACCAACAAAAATATGTTAGAGGCCTTAAGTGTAAACCAGACTGGAATCCTTTTTTTTTTTAATCAAACCCGCAACCTCTGGGTCAGAAGACAAGTGTCTTATTGAAATAATACGTTGACAATTCAATTATGCTCATGAGACTGAATTATGTACTTTACACATAGACAAAATAACAATAAAAATTAATATAAAATTAAACACAATATAATACAGACATTTTTATTTAAATAATTTTACGACTTAATCCTTCTGTGGTTATACAGCGATAAAAGGAAACTAATAATTTCTGTTCCGAATTTAAATCACCTTTAAAACATATATGGAATGTTAGAAGATAAATTAAAATACAAATAATTAACACGTACAATACTGTGTTGAGAAAGTCGCATGCTAGGGGTCACCCACACGATATAGCAAGGCTAGCTACAATAAATTATAGCCACGATCAAGAAATGAAGTATATGCCATTCATGGACTTTTTACTACTTGAACTTGCAGGAGGGGTAAGTTCTCAAGATTTGTGTGAACTCTTAAATGTGATGTGTTTATGATGATTGTATGCAGGACATTGTGAGATGGACTTTTCATTTGTCGGAAATTATGAAATACACCAAGGGTTGATTTGTGTGGTACATACATATAATTAAGTTTCACAACTTGATGAAAATTTGTGACAGGGGTAAATAATCAATCAACAATTGGTTCAAAGTGTCACCTTATTTTTCCATATTTATATGACCTTGATAAGATACATACTAGTTTATGTGGGGACACGAAAAATGAAAGGCAACATATAAATTACCTTTTTTATGCATTTGTCTCGTTTTTTTTAAATTATGCATTCATACAATTACTTGGCATAGATAATAAATAAAGAAAAAAAATGTAGATAGTTCTGATTTGTAAATAAAAGATGTCACTATTTTTTTTTCCTTTTGTAAATAAAATGAGATGCATGCTGTAATAATTCAATTGCATGATTGAAATCATTTCATTTTATCTACATCCTGATAGTGTTGAATAAATAATAGTCGTGAGTGAAATTTTTCTAGTTTTGAAATTCAGCTGTCGGTTGATGTGTCGTGGCGGTATTATTGTGAGGACATTGCTTATGTATGGAAAAACTATGTGTTATAATATAAGGAATGAGGACTTCACGAAAAAATGCAGATTAAAAAAGACGGAGCGCTTAAGATAAAAAAATAAGTGAGATGATTTGTTCTGAGGCTTTCGCGATTTTTGGTGTTATACCGTGTGGTTTGGTTTACGATGCCGACATTTCTAAAACGTAGCAGTTTTCAACTTCATAAGTCAAACCATGCGGTAAAACACTCGGAAAAACTTTATCCGATTACTTGAGACAATTAAGCCACATAAAAGAATGAATGATTATACAAGTACTATAGAAGATAAAAATTATACAAGTAGCAGAAAAGATAAAAATTATACAAGTAGTATAGAAGATAAAAATTATACAAGTAGTACAGAAGGTATAAAAAGTTTGGCAGGACCTATAAAAAGTGACACAACCAAATAAATCCAATTCCGAAAGGGGAAGAGTCAAAAGATTTTAAGAAAAAATAGGAGAGTATGCATGGACTTGTTGGACATGAAATATGTGTTCTGGGATAGAACGAAGCATAGATTTGTTCTCTTTTTCTACTCCAATAGGGACATCTCGTGATGGTGACGATGATGTTGATGTCAATCACAAATTTTTAGTCAATTATTTTCAAAACTGATGCAGATGATTTATTAGAATGGTTACAATATATATTTCTCGTAAGCTACCTTACATTTGAAAAAGATATGTGAAAACAAATAAATAGCTTCTTCTGGTCAAATTTTATACGTCTAAAGTCAATTAATGGAGAGCGAGAAAGAGGTAGACTGAGGAAAGCATAGAATGAGAATATTATTGTACAATTTTAGCTGTGGGAGATGAAAAAAGAATAACAAAAGAGCATGTGGGCCGAGATGTAAGGGTGCGGGGAGGCAAAACTAACATGTGTGTAAGTTTGTTCTCTCTTCCTACCTCAAAAGAGAACCAATATAATGATATGTATACATGTAATAAATTTGAAATATTATATTCATACAGAGTGCCAAACTTTCCTATTATTTTCATCCCATCCTCCAAATCTATACAACTCCTGTTTCTCTTACTCAAACCTTTACTTCTTTCAAAATTTCATCCACTTGATCCAACCATATTTTTATCGGTTGACCTCGACCAGCACTCCCGCTCATAAAATTATATACATTCTATTAATATTTTATAAAGCTGCTGCTTCAAAAAGTTTAGGATGCTGAACCTGACCACCGTCGTGAAGATTTTGTTGTTTTACATTATTCTTAGCTTTCTATTGTATACAAACCTTGTTTTGAATTTAATTTTCAAAAAACTTTTTTTATTAACATGTTCAGTGCTGAAAATGCTTATCCCTTATCTTGGCAAAGTTCAATTGATCCAAATATTAACGTTTTTCTTGGGTGATTCCTTGTTATATGGTAAATTATGAAGGAAAATTGAGGGAAAAAAATTACAACTTTTCCTTATAGTTTTTTTTTATATGTATCACCCATGTTACATTGCCAAAATATCAATTTTTATAAAACACAAAAAGGGCTACAAAATGATTCTATAATTTAAAACAAGAACAACATTTACATAGCTGAATTATCAACAAATAAAATGGTTTGAATAATTTTTCTCTACATGTAGTGATTAATAAGATATTTAGATTTACCCCAATTTTCAAAACGCACCCACGCTGTACAGACATGTTGACCCGATGTCGTTTGAAAGCTTGTAGCGTTATCAATATTTATCACCAGATGATACCACTGCACACAATAGTGCATGTATAGTATTTGAATGTGTTGCCATATTTGAAATTACGTTGGTTTCTGGATTTTTTTTAAAATTCCTAAATGAGTGTAACACCTGTGTTACAATGCCATGATATGGGTTATAGGTGGATCATGTAAACTTTCACTGGGTGCTCAAAATGCCATTCGATTCTGAATTTCTTTAGATGGATTAAAAAACCAGTGAGCCCGGAGGAACCTAACGGTACTGATAAGGTTTGTAAGGGAATATGACAATCCACTCTGTATATAGTATACCTGGTCTCACATTTTTACTTGTAAGAATATTAAATATGTGCAAAAAAATTGGACAAAAAACACTCTCATGATTTTAAAAGAAGTTATTCAGCAGTCAATGAGTTAACATCAGTAATAAAAACTGAAATTTCAGAATAGCTGTCATCATGTTGTTTGTTTTTCTTATAATTTAAATGTATTTATATATTAAATTAGTAGAAAAACCATTGTTTCATTAAAAAAATTATATTAATTAGACAAATAGGTTATTTTATTTTTCATAATTGATTTACTAAAGCCGTTTTTTTTTTCATTTAAGATAATGGTATGTATGATCCTACCGGTTGCAAGGTTTTCCCCTCATCATCGGGAGTACAAACAAGACTGAATTATGCCAGGGCTGACACAGACTGATTAGACGCAGTAAGCCAGATGTTAATTAAAAATATTTATAATTCATCAAAGTTTTCGGCTTTAACTTTGTGGAACTCCGTATTAGAATATTTAACAATAAATTACTTTGTTATTCCACTAATTACATTTATCTCTGCTACATGTGTTTCTACCTCCTGTCCATGATGTGTCAGCTGTTTTTCCAAGTTATATGTCATTATTATGTCCCTGCGATCAGTTTCTGCTGTTTTCTTTATGCTTTTAATCAGTTATCAAATACAATACGCCGGAAGAGAGCCTCGGGATAGAGTGGTAGAAACATGTGAAGTGGGGATTAATGTAATCAGTTAAATAACAAAGTAATACTCTTTCAAATGTATGAGTTGATTATTATTGTTCAATCCTACCGCTTTACAGATCAATTTTGTAATGTACCACCATTTTTTCCCCCGTGACTTTATAAAATATTTGAAGGGTTCCTACAACAAAAGTGACAGATAATACTGTCATATGGTATATACCAGGAGTGGCTAACCTTTTTGGGGCATTTGACAACACCAGTATTAAATAGAGGTTCGCAGCCGGCACATGTATATTTTTTATTTAATAGGCATATCAAAATTTGAGTGCCTGAAAACAAGTTAATGTGCTCCAAAGTACAGCGTTTAACTACAACTTAATGAGCCAAACAACTTAACCACTGAACCATGAGGACTGACAAATTCTTCGAATGATTTTTTTATTGAATATAAATAAAATTCACATCATATGTTAAACAAATACCTAGATTAATAAATATTTATATTATTTTGGATACTTATCACACTTAAAAAAAATATGGACCAATGTTGAATTATTTTACTTTCATTTTCGTCACATTTTACTTTAGACAAATTTAACTTTTTTTCTATTTTAATATTTTGGGTCACATTTAATTTTTTCAACATACGCTTTTAAAATTTTGATATAAATCTTATCAGAAATGTAAAGTGTGACACTATTGTTAAATATGTTTTATTATTTATTTCATGATTTAAATACAAATCGCGTCCAAGTCCGCGGTTGTAAATTAGTCATGCCCGGTATATATCAAATTTTTTGGTATTTGAGAGCAATTTTGCCCAATAGTATTTATAAATATGTGCTACCTAAATCACCCATACAGTAATATTGTTTAAAATTTGAAAAAAGTTCATTTTGGTCGTCGTTTTGTTATACACATAAAATATTAATTCCCACTCGACTGTGGTTATACTTTGAACTGACTATAGCATGCCCTGTGCCACATTTGTATAGACGGTGACATCCCCAGGTAATTTGCAATTTGTTCCCTATCCTCCCCAGCAATACGTAATTCAAAAAGTTCTTATCCTTTCCATTTCTGATGATGTATTTTGAAGCACACAACAAACGACTATAGTTTGCGTCTCGCTTTCTTTGCAAATACATCTATGATGTAATTGAAGTCCATATTCACTGTTGTGTCTGATAAAAATATGACATGTATGGGTGGTATGTAGTATTGGGTCACCCCTAGGTCACTTTGCAGGTGTCCATCACGTGGCTATGCGCTGATTTTATGTACATATATCACATCTTGTATCAACCCATTTAGCAGTGGTGTCGCACAATTATTTTTATAGCCTATTTATGAATCTTTGTATGCCTCTCTTTGGCTTGGCACCCCTTAGGCAAATGCCGAGGTTTGCCTATTAACAAACGCGACTCTGAGTATGCCGGTGGTAAATCAAACAACATAATTTTATTATAGCGTATTAAGTTGCTAGATTACCTACCTATAGCTTTTTTGACCATTGCAAACAAGCACGCGTCTAAAGTGTTAGCATTAAATCAGACCTAAGTGTTAAACATAAATTAAAATCTATTGTCAAATGGATTATTAAAAGTTCTAAGGGGTAGTTAAGTGGTGTGCAGCAGCAGTATTTATATTGTAATTCAAGATATGTAAACAAGAAGTAGCAAATTTTTATTTGTAAATCATTCAATAGTTAATTTAAATTTCCAATATTCTATTCAGTCAGAAGCTACGAATAAAACATACAAACACTATAACATAAATGTATTTTGAATTTAAAATAAAGTACTTTTATAATTTTATTATTTGTTCACTAAAACAATGTTTTTTCTTCTAAACCTTACAAGTTTCAAGGTTTTCACATCATCATCAGTCTAGGCATAAAACAGTCTTGTTTGTGATTCTCTGATAATGAGGTGGAAACCTTGAAACCAGTTATACCATTATCTTAAGTGGAAAAAACAATTTTATTAAATAAATTACAATGTCTTTAAGCCCCTATAGTATTTATGCCTTAACTATAAATAATATTGTATTTTAATATGAAATGAGGACAAAGCTATTCATAAAAAAACAAAACAAAATGCAAGAAATTCAGAAAATGTTGTGACAATAATAAATGCACAACCAGGCAACATTGCAACTCCTGTCCAATCCACGGTTATACTAAAAAATACAGGTTTTTCCCGCGACATTGTGTTTATCGATGATGTGGAAGTGCCGCATACCCTAATGGTTTATATTTGTTACGTGAACAAAAAACAATATGCTATCATATTAATTCTTCTTTAAATAAGCCTTCACAGAAGCGAGCTCAATCAAAGCCCCGTTTTTATCAAGTGTATTATTATTTTAATATTATGACTTTAACAAGCGCTGGTATTTTCTGACTATCAACAGCATTCCTCAACTCAAGTCACGCCACACCCACTTGTTTTTATATTACATACATACATACATACCATCACGCCATCTCCCTGTTGGGGTAGGCAGAGTAGAGTGCGCCAGACTTTCCCATCTTGACACACATCCTTAGCTTATATATCCATACAAATTCTAACATTTCTCTGACTTTCTACATTTCTTTCTTTCAGAATATCATTCACTTGATCCAACCATACTTTCCATGGGCTTCCTTTCGCACGCCTTGCACTCACATTTGCGATATATATTTGTTTTGTCGGTATTTTATCATTCATTCGTTCCACATGCCCGAACCGTCTCAGTGTGCTCTTTTTCAACATACTTAACACATCAGCCTTAAGTTCACATTCATCCCTTATCACTTCATTCTATATTCTGTCATACATTGTCACTTCTTGTGTTCGTCTTAACACGCTGACTGCCGATTATGCGTTTGTGCTTAATGAGAGGAGAGCGCTGGGTGCCGATCACGCACTTACGCGTAATATCAGTATGTCACTTCTATTGGTCAGTCTGACGCCGAACCCCGGCGTAGCACATTGTTTGTGCGTCGGCACTCAACGTGTTAATGCACGCATTTTTACAGCATTTATTCAGCTCCTCTCAGTTTTTTTATACAACCACGTTTCCTTCCATATATCAAAGTCGGCACCAAAATACTATTGTGAACTATCATTTTAGCAGATTCTGATGTTTTTACAAACTGTCGTAACAAAATAAAATAAGATATCTAAATTAAAAATAATACTTATCAACTGTACTCTCTGAGCCCCGAGGTATATGACTTCTTATCATTAAACTCTAGAAACAATCACAAAAATACACAATCAATTCAAATAAATCGGTTGAGATACAAATTCATTTACAATCAATCTGCAAACAGACAATATGTGGTACATGATAGAGAAAAGTGTAATGATATCCTTTGGAATGAAACTTCTGTATATTAATATGGAATATATTTTTGTGACACAAAAAAATTACAACCATCGTGATGTAATGAACATATTGTATCTATATAGTCCTACCATCGTGATGTAATGAACATATTGTATCTATCTAGTCCTACTATACGTTTTGTTACTAAGAAAATTGTGTTAGAGAAAAAACTTTTCTTTGATATTGTGTTACGAATCATGAGTTGCTTACATAAGACACATTAAGGCCTCGGCCACACAGGTAGGAGCCTCGCTTGGTGCTTAGAGCTACGTTGCAAGCTAGGCGACATATCCCAGCGAACCAACGCACCGCATACTATCGCAATGGGCACACTGCACGCTTCGCGCAACGCTACATGATGATTACTTACCTAGTAAGTCTCCTAGCGAACAGACGTGTTGGTTAATTTTATCGTGTCACCAAGTGATTTTACAAGATGGCGGAAGTTTTAATAACAGCTGTGTATAAAAGGGAGCCTTTGTGGAACCCATCGAGCAAATGATACAAAAATCTACCTGTAATAAAATCACTTTGGAACGAAGTTGTACAGGAAGTAGATAAAGATAAAGTTGTAATGAAATTGGTTAGTTTTGAGAGTGGCATCGTTTGTTGACTCAACCGCTCCCAAATGTCAAATGAATTTGTCTGAAGCACTTTGTTGAAGTCACCTAGTCTATTAGTCACGTAGCACTTAGCGAAGCACTTTGGTGTGGCCTTAGCCTAAGACACTTGAAAATTTTCCGCAGCAGCATCTCAGATAAATAACGAGAACTCGATGAAACCATGAAGCATCAAACAATTAAGTCTCTTGAGCAGAGCTTTGTGCTTTAACATCGAGATTCTATCAGTGCAGCATTTTAAGTACTAGAATTTGTGTTGCATTTTAATTATCTGGGTGGCATTGTGATGTCAAAGCAAACATAAATTATGAGAGTCAGAATATATTAAATGCGGGTTCTTCGCGGGCGAGATGGTTGCAGACTATTAGTTTACATATTAGGCCCTAATATGATTGCCCTAATAATTAGGGCAATCAGACAACATATTAGGCCCTAATATGATTGCCCTAATAATTAGGGCAATCAAAAAATGTTAACAGAGGTGCCTCACAAATATTGAAGATTCAATGGTATCATAGAGTATCAAATGATAAAGTTTGAGAACAGCAAACTGTTATGTGCTTGCATGCATTGGCTTGCATGCCTGATTCCAGGCTCCCAAAAAATATTCTCTTTGGTGAGCTGAGAGATGGCAGAAGAAAGCATGGTGGGAAGCGTAAGAGATATAAGGATGCACTGCATAACAAACTCAAAACTACAAATGCTCAACACAACTGAAAGCAAACAGCAGTAGATCGTGTAAAACGGCATAGAACTACTGCTAGTTATCAGGGACTTGATAAAAAAAGAAGACGCAGACAGTGTAGAAGTACTGAAGCTCCATTCCCTATATGCAAAAAGATATACCTATCCCAAATTGGCGGCTTACATGGTAATTTTGGTGGCAACAATGACAAGAGGGTCGAAGAGGTATTGGCAAGAGGCAAATTTCCTGGCTCCGCAATATACGTGATTGGACTAGTATAAGGAGCGTTGGGGATCTTTTTCGGGCTGCCGGGGACAGAGATGCTTACTCTCAGGTGATAGTCAACGTTGGGGGGACCTGACATGACACTAGGAAGAAGAAGAAGAATGACAAGTACCCTGATTGCACACTTGTGCCTTCTATTATACTCATCTTGGGTAATGGAACTAAAAAAGGGTATACATCACTGTAAATAACAGAAAGTATCATTCGAAAGGACAAGATTGCAACTTAAGCTCCTATGTTCATAGAAAAATTGGACAATACAATAATTTGGGTATAGCAAGAGGGAATCTTCTCATAGACGACGACAATCACCATTGTTGCCAAAATAACAACCGAGCCTCAGGGAGGCACTATTTTGACCATAATGATTCAAACTAAGTTTTGCTGGGTAAAACCACTTTTGGTCTAGATTAATCAGTTTATTAGTAACAAAAAGTATAGCAGGACTACATTTAATGAAATAAATAAAAACATATTAAAAGCTGAATAAAATTGGTTTGTTTGTGGTGTATAAAAACATTATTAAATGCTTCGTAATAATTATAAAATAATTATCAAAATTATGTAAAACTAAAATACAAAAATGTGACGAATGAATGAGAAAAATAGAAATTCAATTCCTTGTATCCGGTGGAAATGTGGATGAAACTGGCATTAAAATATGCTTTAAATAAATAATTTGTTATTAATAAATCAACACTTAATGTACAATACAAAAAAAATCTTAAAAATAACATATTTGATGCACTAGAAAGTTCAACAACATTGTGACAAGATGGAATCAGATTCTCTGATGAATAAAAAATAAACTGCGAAGATATGTGATGAATAATTATTGTTAAAATACTCAAAATTATGATAATGTACGGAGAGTGGAGCGTGTGGTCCCGATACGTAATATACGAGGGTCATCCAGAAAGTAAGGTTACAAAATTTATGTAGGATCGAAAAATGCTTGTATTTAATTGAAATTGACAGGATACTTCACAAACATATTAAACTATTTTTCAACATAATCGCCGTCGACATCGAGACATTTATGTAGTCGGGGCACCAGCTTTTGTATGCCAGTGTCATAGAACTCCGCCGCCAGCTCTTTCAGCAACTTCCTCACAGCTTCCTCGACTACCTGATCGTTGGAAAATTGTTGGGGTGTAGTGACACACCCATGTCTCATCCCCCGTCACGATCGAGTCCAGAAAAGCTTCTCCCTCCTGTGCAAAATGATCCAAAAATTCACGCGCGGCGGTCACGTGATTTTGACGGTGCTCCGGTGTGAACATTCTGGGCACCCATCTCGCACACAACTTCTTGTAACCTAGTTTTTTCGACACAATATTACCAAGGAGACTTCGAGAAATGTCAGGAAATTCTTCATGAAGGTCGTCAAGCGTCACACGGCGGTCATTTCGCACTTGTTCTTCAATTTTTTGCACAAATTCGTCAGAAATCACTGCCTTGCCTCGTCATGAGTATCAGTACGGCCTTCTCTGAACAACCTAACCCACTTCGTGACATGTTGTCGACTCATCACATCACTACCATAAACTTCCACGAGCTTCCGATGGATATTCGCGGCAATATTGTTCTGCAGTCAAAAAACGGATGACCGTGCGGGTCTCGCACGGATGAGAGGTGGCGGGAGCTCGCGACGACCTCTCCATTGGAAGAATTTACTGTGACTGAACAAAATGGCCGACAAACACGCGGGACCAAACAAACTGACCATTAGGATCCCCCCTACACGCCAGGTGCGCCAACTTTGAAACAAAAAACTTCCCCTGGCCTCAGGAGCCCTTGTAACCTTAGTTTCTGGATGACTCTCGTAGTTTCAGTTCAATAAGTCTACTCCGCCCTCCCACAGCCGCGGAGAATCCACTTTTCACTTCAATTCACTTTTGTAGATTTTCGTTACGGCAAAGTACAGTAAAAGTTCGTTAATTAGAATAACGATAAATCGTAATTCGAACTTTACGCCATTTTCTATGTCCTGAAATCGACTTAATGTAATTAGTTCTACTGATAATTCGAAGAACCGCGTATTTCGTAGTTTTTCACCAAAAAGACTGGTTAAATTTTCGGGACTCCCTCTAAATCTGAAGTTAATATCGAAATACCTCAAGATTACTATCGTAAGTATGGGCAAACCCACCTATAAAATAAGGAAACAATATAAAAAGGATATAATAAAAACATAAATTCAGGATTTTTTTGTGCAACTGTTCTTTTTAACCTTTTTGTAAATTAGCATTTTTTTCCTCACGAAATTTTAATTCTAAGATGAAATTCAACTAGAGCGAACTTTGATTATTATCGTATGGAGATTTCTTTTCATATAAATAATTACGTATGTTAAAGTTATTTAATTGTATCTTTAATAATTTCAAAACAGTGAAAATAAATTTGACAAAAACTTTGAATTGTAGTTCACAATATCGCAAGCAAATGCATTACCAAATAAAAACCAGTGACATCATCATATTTAACCAGTGACATTATTCATGCAAACATAATCAACTTAATCTGTGTAAAAAGTGATCATATCAAAATTAAATGAGGGACAATCGTGTTCTTTTATTTATTTATTTAACCATAAAATGTGTTATCATGTCTCAATATTGTAACACATTTAATGGTACTGTTATTTTAATGGTTGTGTAATTCCTAATTAGATTTTTTTTGTGAAATTTGGTCATTTGAATTTCGAATTAATAAACTTTTACTGTATCAAGTAGTCCGGCTTTTTCTAAGATTTAGGATAGCCCTCACATTCTCGACAATACGGGAGGTATTCTGTTTGATTTCATCATTTGGCTTGAAGCTATCGCTATGGTTCAGCTATTCACTATCTACAATGTAAGCCTGAGAGAAAGAACAATCAGTTCGTTATCGCTAAATTTGGTCAGCATCCTACTGTGTAAGCACTCACACGTGGAATTGTCCGCTCTGCAGGGATTACTAAACAGTTCCATATCACAATATCCCTTTAGTTTGGAGATCCATTTCCTCCGTTGCCAGAAGGGCTTCTTCTCGGGCCGAGGCCTGTCCCCTGGTAACCATGCTCTTGTTCTCTGACTCCTGGCTAGCAGATCTTCGTCTTGCTAAAGCTCGTATCCTGGCTAAAGTCTTTCGACGCGTTACAATTCTTCCTCTCACAACCAGTTTTTCTCCGGTTGAAGATTGGGTCCTAACCAATGCGCCAGTCTTCCTCCTTAACAAAACTCGACTTCTACACAATGTCTTAACAGAGATGGATGTTGAGGCTTGTGCTGTGTCGGTGGAGAGGGCTCTCCGACGGGCCCTTGCTCTGCCCCTGGCCAGTGCCCGCCCCCTCGCCAGAGCTCGTGCCCTGGCTAGTGCTCTTTTCCTAGCCAAAGCTCGCCCTCTCGCTATAGCACTTTCTTTAGTTGAAGAAACTTTTTCACTCGGAGGATTCTTTTCTCTTTCTGGAGAATCATGTTCCTTCTTGTCAGTTGGGTTTCGACGCGAAGGATCCTTGGTTAGAATGGGTCTTCGATCAGAACTGTCACTAGAAGAGCCTTCCTCTACTCTTCTGTCGGTGTTGGTATTTTGGTTCTGCCTGTTGCACCCCCTGGTGGGCAGCTGCCTCGTGCGGGGGGGCGGCAGGCGTCGCTAGGAAGCGGGGGGAGGCGGCACTGGGGCCGCGGGCTCATCCTCCTGCTTGGCCTGCAGCCGGGTGGTGGGTCAGGAGCCCACGGGACTGGGGGTGTAGTAGAAAGACTCTCCGAACCACTCTTCGTGCTCCTCCAGATACCTGATAAAGAAAGCAATACACAATTTCTTAGTTAACATTCAGAGCCGCATTCCCCTGAACAGCATGACGTGGATAGGCATATTCACCTGCCGAGTAGCACAAGGTCAGTCCTGAGATTCAGAGGACAGAAGGTTTGCACCCCTAGATGATTTCGTAAATTTTCTGAGCAGACTGTTTCGAGTACTAACCTTCGATTTTCCATTTCCGCCTATCTTTGAACTGCCCTGAAGAACCTGGAAATCTCTTAAAAGGTTCAGTACAGGAATTGAGAGAACCAAGAACATGTTAAAATGGGGAATGTTACGTGATGGATTGACTCTCTGTATCTCCGGAGAGGAGCAGTCTGTGCGACACTTGCTGCAGTAGCCGAGGAGCCTGGTGTCTTGCACTGAAGAGGACTTAATTCGTAAAACATCCAGTGCTATCCAGGTACCAGAATTCTGAGCGGTAATAGTATAGTGCCTTTTACACAAAAATAATAATAAACAATTTACATACTTCAATTATTAAGTTGTAAATATTATGTTAACATTGGTGGCTCGGAGGTATATTCGTATACCATTGTTTGGACTATGAATGGTTACTCCAAAATTATAACCGTACCTGATACCGCAACTTGGTCACTAATCACATTGGACATTGTAACGTGACTAACAACATGGATGTGTTTGCTTAAACTAGTTGGCTGGGTAACAATGACAATCTGTTCCACAAATGAATGAGCTTAACAACCTACCTTGACTACACAGTTAAAGATTAGAATTCTTAGTTCTAGTTAGCTATTTAAAATACAGAATGATACTCACTGGACAAAGTATTCAACATATTCTATGATCAGCTCCAATTTAGACTCTGGCATGTTTATTTCACTCAGGTATTCGGGGAGTTTCACTGAAAAAACACATTTCATTGGATTAATACAAAAATATATATAGTGGAACCTCGCTAGTCGTAGACAATTCGTTCCAGGAGATTGATCGAATTGTGATTTGTACGAATGCTGAATCAATTTTTCCACAAACAATAATGTTAGTTGGATGAATCCGTTCTAGACTCCTGGATGATTGTTTATAATAAATAAACCTTTATAATAAATAATACTTAAAGCATAAAATCATACATTACTATAAATGTACGAGGCATATCCAGAAACTAAGTGTACTGAATTTTTGTAGGTTACAATTTTTTTTATTTAAACAAAAAAATTACGTGGTTACCGTAGTACATATGTAAGCTATTTTTCGACATAGTCGCCATTCCTCTCAATGCAGGTGGTGAAGCGGGGTATCAACTTTTTAATGCCTTCCTCGAAGTAGTTTCCCGCCAACCCCTCCGTCCACTTCTCCACCTCCTCCTTTACCTCCTCGTCGGTTGAAAACCTTTTTCCACCCATGTGCAGCTTCAGGGAGGTAAAGAGATAGTAATCTGAAGGTGCTAGGTCAGGGGAATGCGCGGGATGGTTCAGGACATCCCATTTAAAGGAGGTGAGCAGTTCCTTCGTGGCGTTGGCCGTGTGTGGTCTTGCATTGTCGTGCAGCAGGCAGACTCCCTTTGTCAGCATGCCTCTCCTCTTGTTCTGAATCGCCCTCCGCAATTTTTTTAGGGTCTCACAGTATCTTGCAGAGTTGATGGTCTCCCCTTGAGGCATATATTCAATTAAAATTATGCCTTGACAGTCCCAAAACACGGATGCCATGATTTTCTTGGCTGAAATTGTGGTTTTGAACTTTTTGGCGGAGGGTGAAGAGGTGTGACGCCACTGTTGAGACTGCCTTTTGGTTTCAGGCATGTAGTGTGCAACCCAAGTTTCATCTCCAGTAACGATGGAGCGGAGAAATTCATCTCCATGGAGTTTGCAGCGCCTCAAAAACTCTTGCGGTCGTGAGAGCCTCAGTACACTTACTTTCTGGATACGCCTCGTACATGAAATAAATGGAAAGTTAACTGCACTTTACGTGCATTCAGGAGAGCTGACGGCGTCAGTGGAAGGTAGAGAAAAGGAGGGATGTTATTTTTTGGAAGATTCTATACTTAAAAACCTGTCAAATTTTGCGTGCTTTTGACAGAATAGTAATAAAATAACACAATGTTTCATGGAGCTTGTACAAATGATGCTTAGGGAATGATAGTCAATGTGAGACTGACCGTGTAACTCAGACTACGTGGTACAGTCCAAATTCCGACCAAATGAACGAATGGCGAGTTGAATTTTACTAGAAAAAGTTGAACGAATGCCGAGTTGTACGAGTAGAGAGGCGGACGAATGGTGGTGTACCTTTGTACTCTTAATTATAAATTTATTGTAATTGACTATAATGATAATTACCCTTAAGAATCTATAAACGGAAGTATATTTCCCATTTAGTAATTTTCCATAAATTTAAAAGTTTAAATTTGATTAGCATTTATTTAGTTCCATTTGACTATTCAAATAAGATAAACAAATGAACGGGGCTACATCCTGAAACATTCTTGTATGTAGTTCTAGTTGAACAGTTTTTGTAGTTACAATTAAAATTATTGTGATGTATGGTAGTGTTTTGTAGTTACAATTAAAATTATTGTGATGTATGGTAGTGTTTTGAAAGTATTTATTTATTTAATGATTAACAGTCAATTAGACCATTAAATATTTTTTAAATATTGTATAATCCAAGTGAAACTCAATAAAGAAACACAAGATGCTATAATAAAATACAAAAATATTAACACACTAACATGATTCATACAATCTGTTTACAAAAATAAGTAAATAACAGGGCGGGCCCGAAGTCCCAGGGCTACATAATATATTAACCCTTTAAATCCCATGGGGCCGATTATCGGCCCCAACTGGTGTATGTGAAAAATCCCACGGGGCCGATCATCGGCCTTCATACAAGTTTTTATGTTGAAAGAAAAAAATAAAAATATTTTTTTTATAAAAATTACTTATAATTTTACACTCTACAGGGAAGTCTCCACAAAAAATGGTTTTAAAACTAAATACTAACTGAGATAAAAAATAAAATATAAACTACTGTTTTTTTGCCAAAAAATTATTGGGATTTTTTGCACATTTTATGCAAAATATGCTGGGATTAAAAGGGTTAAACATTTGAAAATGTGCAGTCAATTAAATTCTGTCTCTTAAGAAGTTTTAGTCCACAATAATATTTTAACTCTGATATATGGTAGTGAAATGTGGATGTGGAACAAGAATGAAAAGAGCCGAATAAATGCTGTAGAAATGCACGCACTTAAAAGAATTCATGGGGAGACAATGTATGACAGAATATGGAATGAATGTGGACTTGAGGCTGATGTATTGAGTTAGACAAAAAAGAGCACTCTAAGATGGTTTGGACACGTGGAATGAATGAATGAAGAAAGTCTAATAAAACAAATATACAGTGCAAATGAGAGTAGAAGGCGTGGTAGAGGAAGACCAAGGAAAATATAGTTGAATCAAGTGTATGATATATTGAAAGAAGAAAATTTAAAGTCAGAGAAATTGTAGGATCTGTATGAAGTAGAAAAAGCGAAAAATGTACATTGCAATAGGAAAGTCTGGCACTCTCCTCTCTCTACCTACCCTGAAAGGTATGTATGTACGTAAGTTTTGATGAATCGGTCCCTTAAAAATCGTCTTTAAAGAGTTTCACTGTATAAATAAACAAATTCTCACCAAAGAGGCGAGCGAGGTGGATGGCCCCGTACACAGCGGCAGGGTAGGGGGGATGGTCCGCGGGCACTATCCGCCACTCCAGGGCCTGACGGAACTCCTCCGCAATACCCCCGTTCATCTCAGCTACCGGAGTTTCAGGGCTGAAATGTAACAATCATTTGCTTTTCCTACTTAAATGTACAAAATATGCAATATTCCTTTACAGCACATGAAAGTGAAATAAAAACATTTGGAAAAAAGACTGAAATGATCCCTATTCACAAAATTAAGACTTAAATATTAGGAATCCCCCATTTTGTTCTTTTAAGGAAGAAAATATAATCATATTTTTTTAGGCATGATTAACAGAATATGTTTTGAGATTTTCGTGGTTTTTCATATCAGTTCTATCTGTTTCGGAATGTTGTATTATATGGATTGACTTATGATGCTAACGTTTCAAAAACGTTGCAGCTTTCATCTACAAGGCTTGTTTGTAGTAAACTTCGACATAAGTGGATGCACGCCAGATACTGCCATAGGTCAAGCATCCACTTAGGCCTCGGCCACACAGGTAGGAGCCTCGCTTGGTGCTTAGAGCTACGCTGCGAGCTAGGTGACATATCCTAGCGAACCAACGCATCGTATACTATCGCAATGGCCACACAGCACGCTTCGCGCCACGCTACGTGACGATTAGTCACCAGTGAGTCTCCTAGCGAAGACGTGTTGGTTAATTTTATTGTGTCACCAAGTGATTTTACAAGATGGCGGAAGTTTTAACAGCAGTTGTGTATAAAAGGGAACCTTTGTGGAACCCATCAAGCAAATTATACAAAAATGTACCTGTAATAAAATCACTTTGGAATGAAGTTGCACAGGAAGTAAATAAAGATAAGGTAAGTTGTAATGAAATTGGTTAGTTTTGATAGTGGCATCGTTTGTTGACTCAACCGCTCCCAAATGTCAAATGAATTTGTACGAAGCACTTTGGTGTGATCAAGCATGAAGTCACCTAGTCTATTAGTCACGTAGCACCTAGCGAAGCACTTTGGTGTGGCCTTAGCCTTATGGATGAAGTTGACTGCAAACGAGCCTTGAAGATGAAAACTGCAATATTTTCAAAACTTCAACATTATAAGCCAAACTAAGCGGTACTAAACTTCAATGAACCTTAGACAATTAATCATTAACGGAAGTTTGTCTAAGATTTTTTTGACATTTTGGTTTAGTTTTTAAGGTGATCAACAAAATAAAGGGATCCTGACCACAAAGTTGAAAGAAATCTTTGTACAAATAAAGACAATGTTATTAAACGGCTGGACTTTTGAGGTCAAGAGAAATGTATAGGATTGCCTATAGGGAGAATTATTCCTATTAGTGCACTCTACGCCACATCATTTATGCCACTAAGATTCAAAAGTTTTCTGGTATCATGCCGATACCATGTCGACCACGCCAGTCGTATAGTCAGACGATGCTGAATGTATATTATAATGAAAGATAATAGTAAAGTGCATTTTTTCAGACATTGTTTACAACTAATTGCTTGAGTGTTTTTATTTTTGGCATAATTTTGAACATACAGGGTGTTTTTTTGGGTGTGATAGGATTTTGAATTGGCCGCCAAGATCGTGCGATTTAACGCCTCTGGATTATTTTCTTTGGGGTTAAGTTAAATCACAGGTTTACACCAACAAACCCAAGACTCTTGATGAACTTGAGGCCAGCATTTGTCGTGTTATTGGTGCCATACAGCCGGAAATGCTCCGAGTCATAAAAAATTGGCGTGATCCAATTGGCCAGTGCAAAAGAAACCGTGGAAGTCATTTGAACGATATCTTGTTTAAATCATAAACGGCATGAAATATTCTTTCAAATTAAACCTGCAGATCCATTTTTCGTTTATTAGTTGTTGTTTTATTTTATTTTAAAGTTCTATCGTTCTTAATGGGAAACCCATCTTATGATCGGTTAAGGTACATACAAGTATTGGGCATGAGAAAGCTGTCGGCGCGATGGGTGCCGCGTTTGCTCACTCCGGACAACAAGCGCAACCGTGAGACCACTTCAGAGCAGTGTTTGACGATGTTTAAGCGCAATCCGAAGGAGTTTCTGCGTCGTTTCGTGACCGTCGACGAAACGTACACACCCGAGACCAAGGAACAGTCGAAACAGTGGACTTCACCCGGCGAACGTGCTCCGAAGAAGGCGAAGACTGTCCTATCGGCCGGAAAGGTGATGGCCACCGTTTTCTGGGATTCAAAAGGTGTGATCTACATCGACTTCCTGGAGAAGGGCAAAACGGTCACAGGGCTCTACTATGCCGAATTATTGGGCCGATTCGACGCCGAATTGCAGAAAAAACGGCCCCATTTGGCGAAGAAGAGTGCTCTTCCATCATGACAACGCACCGGCTCACACCTCCGCCACGGCCAAATTGGTAGAATTAGGCTACGAACTGCTGCCCCATCCACCGTATTCTCCGGATTTGGCCCCGTGCGACTTCTTTTTGTTTCCAAATTTGAAAAAGTCACTCGCCGGGCAGAAATTTGAGTCGAATGAGGAGGTTATAGCCGCCACGGAGGCCTACTTTGCAGACCTCCAGAAAATGTATTTTTCAGACGGGTTAAAGAAGTTGGAGCATCGCTGGGTCAAGTGTATCGAACTCAAAGGAGATTATGTTGAGAAATAAATTGCCACTTTTCCAAAATTTTTCTTATTCTTCTGTAGGCTAAGTACTTATCGGACCACCCTCGTAGAACGTATGGGTACAATACAGTAAGCTATTGTATGTATCAAATGTGGTTTAAAAAATTCTGTAATGATGATAAAACACTCAAGGATGGTGTCCGCTCTGAGCTATTACCACTGATGATGACTAAATCAAGACTTTCATCGAGAACAAGAAGTGGTCTACAGTATGAAAGATTGCTGAGATAATGAAAATATTGTAAAACCAATTTTGCCTTTGAATTTGATCTAAAAATATGAAATTACATTCCGAACAATCTATTACACGGTGTGAACACAATAAAAGAGTACTCACGCATTGTTGGGTATTCGAGATGGGCCAGGCAACGGGGGCGGAAGAGGAGGGCGCTCGTCCAGTGTCCGTGACCGAGGTCTGTTAGAGCGTAACCTGCAACATACAACATAATTTCAATTTTTCTGCATAAATCTACATCAATATTGAACGCTAACAAGTGTAACACAGAAATTTGAAAATATGAAATACAAACTAATATTGAGGTGAAAAACAATCAATCCTGAAAAAGATATTCAGACAATTCAAAAAACTTCTAGATCCAAATTATGAATTTATAGTTGATGACTTTTAACCCCTTTAAATAAAAAAACCCCAGTAATTCGTAATTCATAAATGAATTCATTTTTACGGGCTGTGCCTACCCATGTGTAGCCTCCTTTATGTATGCTCTGGTATCTGCTGACACACTGCACACCTAAGCCTGCTTGTGTGGAACCTCCTTTTATGTCTCGGTTCCTGCTTTTTTCATTCGTTTTGAGATTTACACGAATTTCGAATTAACGGGGTTTAGTAATAGATTACATCGATCGATCGTTCCTCTATGCATAATTTCACCACAATATTTATTGAGAATTATATTCAATCGATCATTTTATCAAAATATTCAAATCATATTTGGGGTAAAGAAATTATTTTTTTTGTTTAAAACAAAATAATGGCACTATATTAAAGAACATGTAGCATGGTCCCTGTGACGTTTCACAAATTTGCCCCAATACAACCTTGTAACAACGTTTAGTAATTTTAATTATTTTATCAACTTTAATATAAGCCTCGATTCTAATAAATAGCAAGTTATTTAGGTAAATATTACATAAAACTAACAATAATGACAAATTAATACATCTTGTTACAAATTAGCAAAATTATGTCAGTTTGTCAAAGTCACTACGTTAGTCAATCAAGAGTCACTACGTTAGTCTGCATTGGCTAGGGATGGGGTACACGATAGTTGGATTTCGATTTTTTATAAATAAAATTAAATGTTCGTTAGTATTGATTCATAGTGGATCTTGGCCTATTTAAAGATAGACACAAATCATACAATACATTAGAAAGTCAGTATAATGAAAATTAGGAATTAAAACGTCAGTTTAGAGAAAAACAATTTTTCGATTTAAAAAAACTATTCGTTTTGTAAAAAAAAATCGATTTTACTCCATTCCTTTGAGACATGACATTTCAAACGTCACAGGGACCATACTACATTTTCTTGAGTATAGTAAATAATGAGCGGAACATTTGAGATGCAAGTGTTTCATTTGAATACTTGTTACTATATGCTGTCAGCGCTGCCACTTCCACTACCCATCTCGAAGAGGATAGTGGGGGGATGCAAGGTTGAAAGAGATAGTAGAAGTCAATGAAGAAGGTCTACCCTCTCCCTGTAACTTGGTTTTCGGAAATATACATGAAGTGGAAAAAATTTAAAACCTTTTTTTTATTCACATACAATAATGATGCCGAAAAGAATAACATTTCCAACACAGAAAACCAACTGTATACTTATGAAAACAGAATCGCCAAAAAACAAATGACGATGAAAGACTATTTTAATTTAATTAAAATGTTTTTATTTTGTTTTCAGTGCAACTTTATAATTTTATTTTTATTTACACACATGTGCAAATGTTTTTTTAGTATATCGAACATTTTGGAAAATTACTATTTTCTCATATCCTATCAATTGTTTTCCCGTATTCCTTGTTTAATTCAAAAAGTCTCCTCTAAAATGATATATAGAGGTTCCACTGTATTTCATTGCATATTGAATAACTGTATATTAACCATACATAACCAAACACTTCTTGAGAGATATCATAAATTCAGAACTAATTATGTTTGTATAAAACAGAGATGAAAATGTTGAGAACTGGATGAAATTATGGCCACATACCTTCTGGCTGGAAATCGAGGCCTTTTGCTGAGCTTAGCGTTTGTATTCTTAGTCCCATTTCTAGGAAGGTTGGATTTCTCAGTTCCCTGCTCTCTGCTGGGGAGCACCCTCAATGTTCTACCACTCTCCGAACCCACATTGTCTCGAGTGGAATCACTACCCAGACTCTGTTCGTTGGTCTCCTGCGTGTCCAGGGAGCATTCCATACTGAAAGCCTCCGAATCCTTCCAATCGCTATTGTTTGAGATCCTCGATTGAACTTGACAGCTGTCCTCGTCGTGAACCCTGGTAGTGTCAGACTGGCTGTCTTCAGGGGAGGAGAGAGTCGATCCGATATCTGAATTATCTTGGTCTAGATACTGAGAATCTGAGGGAGCTTCCGAGTTACACGAAGAATGTCTCAACTCTCTACTTGAATACTGGTTAGGTGATTCTCTACTTGTTCTGGAGTTGTCCTGAGAAGATATTTGTCTCAAGTTTAAATCTTTAGAGCCGTCTCTTTCCAACTTGCAGTTGTTCTCCCAGAGAACCGATTCGGGAACATTCTGTTGATAGTCTTCCTTAGAGGTGGCTTTCGAGGTGTCCGAGGTGTTTTCTTCAGTTTTAATTCGCAGCTCCTCCCAGTTCGGAGATACTCCTCGGTTGTTGCCATGGGGTGAGGGCTTCCGCTCTGATTCTGATCCGGCTGGATTTTGTGACGGAGAGACGGGTTCTTTCTTTATTTGTGGCCTGGAGAAACATGGACTGGGAGGCAGGTGGGCGTAATCTTCAGGATAACCTCTAATGGTGGTCTCATCTTCCTCTTTGACATCACTGGAAAAAACAGAAAAGGTTTCATTCAATATAATTGCTAAAAAAATATTTTTTTTCCATACTGTATAGAATTTTTTGGTAAAGCAAATTTGTTGATTATTTTTTTCAATTCCACTATGGTGAAATTTTGTTAAAAGAGGGGTCCTAAAGCGAAGTATGGGTAAATCAGGTCTGTAAATATGAAACCGGAATTTGCTCATAGATGGCTCTACTTGTCAATGTAGTGACTGTCAAACCGCGTCATTGGCGTCTTTTTCTTGTGTTTACATTTGTCAAAGACTTTTAACTCACAAAAATACAAGTTTAATACAACTACATATGTTTTCATAGCGTTGAACATGTCTGTTTTTGTGCCTGAAAACTACGATTTGCGGACAGCATTGATTTTCTGTTACCATTTGAAAAAACTGCTGCATAATCGCATCTAATGCTTGTCGAAGCTTACGGAGCGCATGCTCTTGGTAAAGTGCTTTAAGTGGTTTGAAAAATTAAAAAGTGGCGATTTTGACGTGAGAAACGAAGAACGTGGAAAACCACTGAGAATGTTTGAAGACACCGAATCGCAAGCATTGTTAGATGAGGATGACGCTCAAACAACAACTCGCGGATCAATTAAATGTGACACGAGAAGCCGTCTCCAAACGTTTGAATGCCATGGGAAAGATCCAGAAGGTGGGAAAATGGGTTCCACATGAACTGAATGAAAGACAGCAGGAAAACCGAAAAACCAATTGTGAAATGCTGCTCGCCAGGTACAAAAGAAAATCATTTCTCCATCGAATTGTGACTGGCGATGAAAAATGTATATACTTCGAGAATCCTAAGCGTAAAAGATCATGGGTAACTCCAAGCAAACCAACGGCATCGACTGCAAGGCCAAATCGCTATGGACGGAAGATAATGCTCTGTGTTTGGTGGGATCAGAAAGGTGTTATTATGAGCTGCTAAAACCTGTCAAAACCGTTAATACTGAACGCTACCGACAACAAATTATGGATTTGAACCAAGCATTGCGTGAAAAACGACCAGAATATCAAAAGAGGCAACACAAAGTGATTTTGCTTCATGATAATGCACCATCGCACACAGCTAAACCAGTCAAGGAAACGATTGAGGCGTTTAGTTGGCAAATACTTTCACATGCGGCTTACTCACCAGACTTGGCTCCATCTGATTACTACTTATTTGCATCGATGGGACACACACTTGCTGAGCAGCGCTTCACTTCTTACGAAAATGGCTCGATGATTGGTTTGCCTTAAAAGAGCAAGAGGTTTTTTAGCGTGGCATCCACAAATTGCCAGAGAGATGGGAAAAATGTGTAGCTAACGATGGGCAATACTTTGAATAAAATATTTCTTACCATTTTCATACAATAAATGTGTATTTTCTATTAAAAAAATCCGGTTTCATATTTACAGACCTGATATAATGTATGATTATTATTTATAGTTTTTTAACACCTTAAATATATAAATGGTGAAAAAGCAAGAAAATAATATCTGACTGTGGTGCCTTCAATTTGATCAAATATAAGGTAGATGCGAATTCAAGGGAAAAAAATAATGTAATAAAGGAATGAAAACTCACAGTGAGGTAGGTAATGTGTCAACAAGGATACCATCTGTCACGGCCTGGTGAAATTGCTGTCTCTCACTCTCGTACAGCAGCTGATCTCGCAGGATGAAGTCCAGGTAGATGCGCAGCCCGTCGGCCACCTCCCGGAGCATATTCAGTCTGAAACAATCGTCATCGACATCAATTATCAATCATGTTGACTAAATTTGGATAAGATAAAAAGTAAGAAATGATAGCATGTATTCTTAAAACAAAAACAGCTTCTATATTGCCCTTATGTGAGATTATCTAATGCCACATTTCTCTAAACTATATTTTCTGAAGGATTTGGAATTAAGACACCGCTTTGCCAACTCATAGGCCACAGAGGTTGCCTTTGGGATTTGCAGATATCTTAGTGTATCAACAGATTTGTTATATCGTGAAAAAAACAGGCTGGGTACCATGGTCAAGTATTTAGTGGACTTCCTTTCGAGGTATCAAAATATTACAGTATAATCCTTACATTACATCTTCGCAAACGCTTCGGGTTTTTTCAATGGTCCGATTTATGTCAAAATTTCAGACTTGTCATTTCAACGGTCTATAATTATTCATCTTTGTGGACATTGAAAAAGACTGAAAGAAGTCGAATGAATGCTGTAGAAATGCATGCACTGATATAGATATTTTCATGCATTCCACGAAAATTCAGTATTGTACTAAAAAGAAAATTCTTGATGCAATTTATTTTATGTAACTACTGAAACTAAAATATAATTAATTAGTGGAAAAAAATTGTACGGAGCATTTTTAAAAAATAAAGCATTAATTTCGACAACTAGACATTTTTCTTATTTTCATAAATAATGGAAGATTCATTTTTAGAGAAAAAAATCATTATTATTTACATAAAAATGTCACTAACCTTATTTTCGTCTTCCCTCCATCCTCACTCTTTTGTCAATCATTTGAAAAAAGTAATGTAGGGGTTTCGCTGTATACAGATTAAAAATCCAATTCATCAACAACACAAGATTGTCACCTAAAAGTGAAACTGACTGGGACACATTGCCAGATGTACCGATGATAGGGGTGGACCCAGAAAGTGATGGGGTGACAACCAAGGAATGAAAAACGAAGTGGAGGTCTATATGGGATGATGATGAGAATGTAGCACATACCTCCTGAGCTGTTCCTGAACATCTGGCTGGTTGTTCTGTGGCGGTTGAAGAGGCTGTATGGGTTGCGAGGCGGCCTTGTTGGTGTGCAGTTGCACACAGCCCTCCAGCACCTGCAGGGCGGTAGGTCGGCACGGCAGCCGCACCAGGCGGCCCCCGAGCTCCACCAGCTCATAGTCCAGAGTTAGTCTGTCCCTGAACACACATCACATGATATAAATTAAAGCATTACTCTTAATAGTAAGTTTACTATTTAAGCAATACTTCAGCTCAATCTCACCACTACCCACACCGTTATGGGGGACAAAATAAGTCCCCATCCAGCACAATCAACACAAGAAAATCAAAACGTTTTTATTTGTTATGAGCACGATGTCACTTAGTGACGAATAAGGAATTGCCCAAAGGGGCTTCTCCAGCGGCGCCACACCTGAATATAACGGTGGGGTGCCTATCATTGGACAGGTTGACATTTTCATTGAAGTTTTGAATATCCTTTTTTCTGAAACTATTCCTGGATTTCAATCTAGATATAGCTGGCTGATGAACATATAAGGGGTGTCATGGATCCTGGACTTGTTTTATTTTTTCTGTGTCAGTTGTAACACTTCTACAGATCTCAGGTGCTTTTAAGCATTCTTTTATTATCCTTCCGATTTTGTTGGTGGCGACGTCAATCTCCCTAGCATATGAGGCGCCACTCCAAACTGAAGCTGCATATTCTACTGCTGATCGTTATGAAAAATTAATACTGAAATTAAAATGGAGGTCTAAAAAACTAAGGGTACTTGTGAATAGTATCAAATGACTAAATTTAGGATTAACGGTGGAGTTATTCAGTTAAGTAAGCTGGCACTTACTTGAGGCCGGGTGTTATGGGTATGGCAGCATTGCCGTGTTCTTCCCCCGGATAGTCTGAGGAATCTGAGTCCTCGCAGCTGCTGCTGTCTCCTTCGCTGCATGAGGAGCGCTGCCCTTCGCCTTCACCCTCGGCCTCCCCGTCGCTGCTCTCTTCAGATTGCTCCTCTTCTGCATCTGAACAATACAATAACAAACAGATATAATTTAATATTTATTTCATTAACAATTGCCCTTATGGAATAAAAAGTTACTATAAACATTGTTTAATTTATGACTTAACTGTCAGTGCAAAGACCATTTGATGTGAAAAGATGACGAACAATGAAACTACAACATGAATATAAAGAGAATCTTGAAAAAATCAAGAAATACCAGATGGACATTTGATATAGTTGTGATCTCACAAAGAGGATTACCTTATACATAATATGGTAAGTAGAGTTGAATTGTAAACTATAAACGAAGCCTATGTTAAATATTGCACCAAGAGTGGCTGAGGATAATGATACGAGGGCGGTCCGATAAGTACTTAGCCTCACCGCCCGATAGCACCACTATTGCAAGAGCAATTTTTTATCGCGTAGTACATTCTCGTTGACAGCTACTGTCAAAATTTCAGCCGAATCAAACGCGTAGTTTTGTTTTGACCGCGTGTGGAAGCGAGCTTGTCCGCGGATTTGAGAAAAATGGAAAAAGAGCAATATCGGTCGGTGATTCGATTCTTGTTTTTGAAAGGGAAATCGCGCAGCGATCTAAGAGCGCTTGGAGGCTGTGTACGGTGACTCTTCTCCTTCGATGGCGACCGTCAAAAATTGGTTTAATGAGTTTCAACGTGGTCGCACGTCGGTTTTTGATGAGCCACGCCCAGGTGCCCCGAAAACGGCTACCACGGAGGATAACGTGACAAAAATCCACGATCTCGTATTGGCAGACCGCCGATTGAAGGTGCGCGAGATAGCTGAGACAGTAGGCATCTCAAAAGACCGCGTGGGTCATATCCTGCATAAAGTATTGGGCATGAGAAAGCTGTCGGCGCTATGGGTGTCGCGTTTGCTCACTCCGGACAAGCGCAACCGTGAGACCACTTCAGAGCAGTGTTTGACGATGTTTAAGCGCAATCCGAAGGAGTTTCTGCGTCGTTTCGTGACCGTCGACGAAACATGGATACACTGGTACACACCCGAGATCAAGGAACAGTCGAAACAGTGGACTTCACCTGGCGAACGTGCTCTGAAGAAGGCGAAGACTGTCCTATCGGCCGGAAAGGTGATGGCCACCGTTTTCTGGGATTCAATAGGTGTGATCTACATCGACTTCCTGGAGAAGGGCAAAACGGTCACAGGGCTCTACTATGCCGAATTATTGGGCCGATTCGACGCCGAATCGCAGAAAAAACGGCCCCATTTGGCGAAGAAAAAAGTGCCCTTCCATCATGACAACACACCGGCTCACACCTCCACCGTCGCCACGGCCAAATTGTTAGAATTAGGCTACGAACTGCTGCCCCATCCACCGTATTCTCCGGATTTGGCCCCGTGCGACTTCTTTGTTTCCAAATTTGAAAAAGTCACTCGCCGGGCAGAAATTTGAGTCGAATGAGGAGGTTATCGCCGCCACGGAGGCCTACTTTGCACACTCCAGAAAACGTATTTTTCAGACGAGTTAAAGAATTTGGAGCATCGCTGGGTTAAGTGTACCGAACTTAAAGGAGATTATGTTGAGAAATATATCGCCACTTTTCCAAAATTTTTGTTATTCTTTTGTAGGCTAAGTACTTATCGAACCACCCTCATATATCTATATTCTACCAAGAAAAGGATTAATCTTACACATTCTCTAAAATGGGAAGCAAAGTTAGCGAAGAATCAGTATAAAGGTGACTGGTGTAAATACCTAAAACTAAGTTCATGGTGTTTGGCCGGCAGGAGCACGTCTTACATTGAACGGTGCTGATATAGAGTGAAAACATTTAAATACCTCGAAAGTATCCTAGTGGAAGACCTCAACCCAGAAACCGAAGTCAAGTGCAGAATTGAATCGTCTCGTGCGGCTTTTAATAAAACGAGAAGCGTATTCTGCGATTATAATCTAAACTTGAAACTTCCACAACGGTTAGTCAAATGCTACGTTTGGTCAGTGTTATTGCATGGAGTGGAATCATGGACCCTCAAAGTTGCTAGTATGAACTGACTGGAAACATTCGAAATGTGGATGCACCGGAGAATGCTACGGATACCCTGGACGGGTATGGTCAGCAACACGGGGGTTCTTCAAAGCCAAAGTTGATAGAGAGTTGCTGACTAATATTAAAATCCGAAAGGTATCCTACTTGGGTCATGTACTTAGAGGAGCAAAATACAAATTACTGCACCTGATCATCCAAGGCAAAATAGAAGGTTATAAAAAACAGCTAGAAAAACTGAAGCAAATTAAACCTACTTCGAACATGTTCTCCTTACCATCAGAGCTTTGGGGTTTCTATATCAAGAAGCACAACAGCTCTCACACAATTAACCATTACTCCCATAAGCATCATCCATTCATAAGATGGCTGACAATCACCCACAATCGAGAAGTGTAAACAACAATAAAAATAAGTGTAAACAACAATCTATCACATAAGGGTAAACAACAATAAAAGATCGTGAAAGGTACTCACCGTCATCTTCCTGGGAGCTGAGCGCACTGGATTCGTCGTCGAACTCGGCGATACGGGCTCGCTTGCCCGCCCCCGAGGCACTGCCTGCCGAGCCCGCCTTCTTCCGCTCCCGCCGGTACAGGTACGCTCCTCTGGAAATACATTCCACACTTCCCCCTTTATTTCTCTAGAGCTCATTTTTCCTGATCACCACATGTACTCATTGTACTTAATAGAAATAATCATTCAAAATATATGTCTCTAATGAGAAACGAAATTTGTCATTGTTTCCGCAAAAATATTGAAATATTTCTTTGAGATATATCTTATGTGGAAAATAACCAATTTAGGATGTTTTAGTTTTTAGAGCGGAAAGAAATGTCATTGATGAGTGATACAGCAAATTTACTCTCCAGGCACGATTTGAAAGATTGCAGCAGATTAAACCTGCTGAATTTAATTCACTTGGTCTAACCTATCTGTGAATTTTTTAGTGCTTTTTTTGTGTCTATGAATCAGTGCATGATCCTTCATAAATTGAATGTTATAACTTTTCTATACATGTTTCTTAATATTTTTGTTTTATTTTGTGAAAAGTACCTGACTTAAGATGGGCATACACCTAGTTAGACAAGGGAGTGCTTTGTAAATGTCATTGAAAATATTAAAAAGTATAAAGAAATTTTTTAAAACATACTTTTGTTGGTCGTCCTCTCCCATGATTCCCACTCATGCTTGTGCATTGTAAATTTGTTTAGTCACTTTTTTCGCCATCTATGTCCAAAGTACCTCAATATGCTCTTTTTCACCCCACTTAATACATACATTTATAACTCAGTAGCAGTAAATACAGATTATGTAGATATTTCAATGAAAATAAACCCATATACTGATTGTATCGGAAGTATTTGTTTTCCTGTTTGTTTATGTTTTGTATAATATTGGTATTTTTTTATGTTTTGTATGTATATTTTTATATTTGTTGAAGTCCGTGCTGTGTCATGACCTTAACTGAAATGCTCCTTATGCGCAGCCATCGCGAGACAGTATCAAGTCGGCCGGCCCATGCATGCAAAAACTTGTGAGAATTGTGATATTTCGCAAGTCATGCACGGGCGAAAACAGGCGCTTGCGATGAGCGATTAGCCGCACATAAAGAGCCCAAAAGTCAAAAAACACATTCTCAGGTCACTATGTCTACTGCCTTTTACTTGCGACCATCTACTACCTGCTAAAAAGGAATCTCTTCTACCTTTCACCGACCTGCGACTTTTCACCGTGAGCTGAATTCTCCGAGCATTGAACAGTAGCCATCCACCTATTGCTACAGTCTTTGTACCTGTGCCGTACATATGGGATTGAAACGGGACTGGCAAAAATGGCGGGAAAATGTAAAATCTGTTAATGTAAAATCTGGGTTTTACTGTATCAATATACTTTCACTTACTTTCCACATTTTTTAATTTCTTTTTGGCCTTTACTCTTAGATATTCCTTTACTAGTACTTTTTTGGTTACTCCCTTTAGAAATCCTTCTAGTCTCGCTCCGACCTGTTCTACTTTTCTCTTTTATATCCGTTTTGGATTCTCCTCTATCTACTGAGTTTTCCCATTTTACTCTCACTGTTTTGGTGACGGTTTTAACTAAATTTACTCCCGACGTTTTGAGTCTGTTTCGATCACTTGATAAACTTGATTTATGAATGTTCACATTGGATGTTCCTGGACTCGCTTGATCTGACAAAATAATAGTTTTTCGAGTCGGTTTTTTTATACAAGATTTACATTCGTTAACTAATTTTTTAGAATTCTTTACACACTTGTTTATTGTTTTTATTTTACTTGTCACTTTTGATTTGTCAGTCAAGTTTTCATTATTTATACAAATATGTTTCAAAGTTGAATCAGGAACAGGAACATCGGGACAGAGTGTATTAGATATCGAACTGTTTGTGCTAATTATTTGTCTCGCTTCCGGTGTCGGTTCAGATTTCTTCTTTACTTTGACTTTTGTAAACTTTTGCCGTGACACCTTTCGAGTTTTGGAAATAATCACTTTATTTTTCTTCCGACCTGTCATTTCATATATTTCACAAAGAATCAACCAAATAAATAATAAATAAAACACTGTCTGATGGAAATCAACATAAAAACACTGTTTGATGAAAACCAACATAAAAACACTGTCTGATGGAAACCAACATAAAAACAAAATAAAAGCACACTAAATGTCAACACTTCATAATAATTACCTACATTTTGATATTGTTATTACTCAAAATTGTTACACATAGAACATAAAAGCTGTCAACTGAAATAGAAAAAAATACATTTCTATTCAGTTGTTAAGATAAAATGCTATAAAAAGATTTAAAAAAAAAAAGAAAAACTATCAAGTGACAAGTGACTTAGTGACAAGAGGATCTCCATGGCTTAGTTGAAAAAACACCTGTCTTCTGACCCGGGAGTTACAGGTGCGATTCACGTAGGAACACAGATTTAAAAATAAAAAGGATTCCAGTCTGGTTTTCACTTTATGTTTCTTTAACATCTTTCTGGATGGTTAGAAAAGATTATCACGTCGCAATATACCTGCCAAGTTGCACTGCATACAACAAAAGTGTTATAAATACAATACGATACAAGTGAAAGGTAAACAAACTGGAAGTTATAATACGTTTTTGAGAAACCTACTTTAGGATACTATACAAGTATGTGTATGTGCATAATTTTTACTTTCTTATAATTGCGAAAAAAGGTACAGTACCCGGCGGTAAGTAATACACATCGGACTTAAGAAAGAGACTGTTGGCCATAATCGGCTAACTTCGGCTTTGTAGAGCGTCGTCTCCGTCATTCATACACGTGATCATTGCGATTTGTCAGTTGTTGTCAAGTGCTCTTGTGCGACAGACGACACTCTACAAAGCCGAAGTTAGCCGATAGTCTCTTTTTTAAGCTTGATGTGTATTACTTACTGCCGGGTGCTGTAATTTCATATTTGTTTCTTTTTCAATAGTAATTAACTTTCGCATATTCTGAAAAATTGTTACTAGATAGACAACACTAATGTTCTTCTATTTTAGTGGCTGTTTCTTTGTGTTATTCCAATATTTGTATATATAGTACATATATACTTTCACAAACACATTCTATTTAATATACACCACTGTTATGTAGTTTATCTCCCTTGTCTTTGGTGTTAAAAATCTTTATACCTTTACTATTGTTGATGTAATATGCGGGTCTTATTTTCTATAGGGGATTAATGTAATTAGTAGACTATACTAAAGAAAACGTAGCATAGTCCCTGTGACATTTCACAAATTTGCCCCAATACAACCTTGTAACGACGTTCAGTAATTTTAATTATTTTATCAACTTTAATATAAGCCTAGATTCTGCTAAATACCAAGTTATTTAGGTAAATACATTACATAAAACCTAACAATAATGACAAATTAATACATCTTGTTACAAATTAGCAAAAACATGTCAGTTTGTTAAAATAACATTTGGCGACGTTCGTCAAAAGTCACGTTAGTCTGCATTGGCTAGGGATAGGGTGTACGATATTTGGATTTTTTTTATACATAAAATTAAATGTTCGTAATTAGTATTAATTCATAGTGGATCTTGGCCTATTTAAAGATAGATACAAATCATACAATACATTAGAAAGTCAGTATAATTAAAATTAGGAAAGAAAAACGTCAGTTTAGAGAAAAACAATTTTTCCATTTATAAAAAAACTATTCAATTTGTAAAAAAAAAACGATTTTACCTCATCCCTTTGACACATGACATTTCAAACGTCACAGGGACCATCCTACATTTTCTTGAGTATAACAAAGTAATTTATTTTAAAATATTCTAAAAAATATTGATTTAGAAGCAAAATTAATACTTAGCAGATGTCACTATTATGCATTTAAATTTTCAAATAGAATAAATGGAGGGGTTTCTGTAAATAAAATTGTTTATGACAAAATGTATGAATGTACTGGATGTAAAAGGTTTGATTTGTTTTCTCTGTGCACTCTGCAAAGGGTAAGGTATGAAGCTATGTATGTATATCATAACTATTCGTATTTTGGGTTTTTTTAAAACATGTGTTGAGACTCACATCTGTAGTTGCGCTTTGTCCGCCAGGGATCTCTGTAGCTGTCTGTTGAGCTCTGTGTCTTTGAGCACCAGGTCCTCCCCCACGTAGCGGTCCCATGAGGAGTTCCAGCCCTGGAAGTGGATCAGGTACTCCACGCTGCGCCGGCCCCGTTTGTCCTTGCGCTCTATCACCTCCAGCACCTGAAGATTTTAATTATTCTCACACAAAGACAAACCCACTCGAATATCACATCCTTTTAAGAAAAACATTATCAACAGCATATAAAAGATTTTAACGGTCTCTGTAGTCTAGTGGTAGCACTCCTGTCTTTCACCTGGGAGTTTCAAGTTCAATTTCTTTTAACATTATCTAGGTGGTTGGAAGAATTTGCTACACAGCAATAAAGCCCGCCAAGTTGCTTATTTAATACAGTAAAAAGAAGAAATATGCTAATATAAATAAATGTTAAAAGTGGAGTTATGAAAACTTCTATTTCTCTAGTATTTAGTAAACAAAGATCTTTCCATAGGTGCCTAAGTTATTGTGTAACATTTCTCAAAAAGTGCAAACTTAAGAAGCCTTTTAAAGGTCTCTCTGCCATCAGCCGGTATAGGTTAATATGAATTTTGACTGATATCTAAAGACATGACTTGTATTAAACATTTTATCAATTCAATGCTATGTATGCATGTCTTTACATTAAATTTCACAGCTCATGGTCCCATTCTGATCCCAAGACAAAACTTGGTCGACATATAGAAAAAATATAAAGAACTTTTTAGTTTTTTTTTTTTCAAATTTTAATATTAGGTCCTTACATATGAAATTGGCGTTTTGTTTGGGAGTACCATTGCGATCTATGCACTTTTGCCATCTCATAGGTAGTTCATCGATCCCTTTACTAAAAAAACCATTCGGACGGGAATCAATAAAATCTTTGAAGTCGGTTTGGACTGCCCCATCGGAGTTGAATTTTTTCCCTTGCATGAAGTTATCCAAATTTCGAAAAAAATAGTAATCTGTTGGGGCAAGGTCCGGAGAGTACGGTGGATGTCTTAGACATTCCAATTGAAGCTCTTCTAATTTGGTAGCCGTCTGTTGTGCAGTGTGTGGTCTAGCGTTATCATGAAGCAGCAGTGGCCTAGAGCGATTAACCAGCCTCGGTTGTTTAGCAGCTAGCTTTTCCATCATGGTTTGCAGTGGCTGACAATAGACATCTGCCGTAATCGTCTGGCCAGATTTAAGAAAGCTGTAGTGAACGACACCAGCACTAGTCCACCAAACGCTCACAAGTAACTTTTTTGGAGTCAATTTTCGCTTGGGGCATGGTTTGGCTGGTTCGGCAGGGTTCAGCCATTGCGATGAGCGCTTCCGATTATCATACAGGATCCACTTTTCATCACAGGTAATGATTCGATTTAAAATCCCTTCATTATTGTGCCGGTTGAGTAATGCAACGCAGCAGTCAACGCGCGTTTGTTGATTTGCTTCACTCAATTCGTGAGGTACCCACCTTTCAAGCTTTTTCACCTTCCCAATTTGCTTCAAGTGGATTAAAACAGTTTTATCACTAACACCGCAGCCTGCAGCTAACTCGGACGTGGTTTGCGATGGATCCGCTTCCACAATAGCCTTCAATTCTTCATTATCAACTTTGGTCTCCGGCCGTCCACGGGGCTTGTTCTGCAGGTCGAAATTTCCAGAACGAAAACGTTGGAACCAAAAACGCACTGTGTTTTCTTTTGCGGCACCGTCGCCATACACATCATTAATCCTTCGAGCCGTTTCTGCAGCACTGGTGCCACGGTGGAACTCGTACTCGTAAATAACGCGATATTTCAAGTTTTCCATTTTGTAAACTGAGTGACGCAAAGAAAAAAAACAATTGAGGAAAAAACAAATGAATTATAATTTTCGAAACACAAATACTTGAGTAAATAGCTGTATAAATTTGAATTTGGAATTCCTAACCAAAGAGAAGATATTTGAGATCAAAGTTGCCAGTACGGTAAAACGCCAATTTCATATGTAAGGACCTAATATTAGTTTTTGAGAAAATCAAATACGTCATTTTTGGTTCGGTTATTGATTTTTTCCTGTTAAGTTACATTTCTCTAGCATAAACCATTCAGGAAATATCAGCCAAGATGTATTTTCAAAACACGCAGGTTTTTCCATTCTTTGCCAAAACTCTGAAAAAATATTTTTTGGTGTATTAGATAGGCGCAAACAGAAATCAAAAATCAAGAAAATCTAGAGGGGGGTGGGGTAAGGAAGAATTTTTATGATAAATAAAAAATATATTAAACTATCCTTGTGATTGCAGCATTTAAGTGAGGAACTTATTAAGTGATCTGTTATTTATTTAAACTGTTGAACAGATTTATTACTTTTCAGCTATTTTCTATTCATAATTATATACTTTTCACATTTCTTTCTTTCAAAATATCAATCACTTAATCCAACCATAATTTGTTTGGTCTTCCTCTAACATTTGCACTGTATATTTGTTTAGTTATTCTTTTTTCATCAATTTGCTTTAGGTGTCCATTTCAGTGTGCTCTTCTTTATATTTTATCTTACCTAACACGTCAACCTTAAGTTTATATTCATCCCAAATCACTTTAATCTGTAATCTGTCAAATATTGCCACCCTGTGTATTTTTCTAAGTTCACAAATGTATATCTATAGCATTTATTCTTTTTTATCTCGGGCTTAAGTTCATATCTTATTCGACACATCGGGCTTAAATTTATATTCATCCCTAATCATACATTATTATCCTATGTATTCATCTCAGTACATAGATTTTTACAGCATTTATTCGACTAATTTCAATATTATTCAATATATCAAAGTTGGCACTAAAATAGTATATGTTTTAGTGCCCCATTGACTTCTTTAACTATCACTACACACCGTTATTTTTATTATTTTCTTTTCAAATTAAATAATATTCAATAAGAATGTTTCTATGCCCGATATTTTATTTTTATCATTGCAATGTTTGTGCATGTAATGTAAATAAATCTCGAAGGACAGTGATTTGAATCAATAAACAGCAATAATGGAAAAATAAAAATTATTTTATGCTATCTTTATTTATGTATCAAGATAATGGGTATACAATAGACCCATACCTCGCTTTACGGACCCTATTTTAATGGAATTAAAATCCACAATAAACAAATTCGCTATTAAGAAAAAAAACTATACATGGAATATTTTTCAAAGGACTTTTAAAAAAATATAAATTAAAATATTCAGTAAATTAGAGATCAAGTAAGAGCTGGATGACCTAAGTTATGTTTGAAGATTAGTTGAAAAATGACTTTGTTCTAGATAATATTCAAAGCAGCAAACTTTGGATATATATTTCTGTTAATTTTCTGCTTCCCAACTGACAAATTCTAATACATATTAAATCTCCATTATAAATGTTGTAATTTTCTTTATATTTGTATTGTATATGTCAGGGCTGCCCAACCTTTTGTACCCATGAGCTACTTTACGAAGTGCGACATCATGATCTTTACGAAGGGCGACATCTTGTATTTTTTCCTGTACTAGTGTACAGGAAAAAATACAAAATTATAATCAGATATAACAATTTAATATTTATTATAAGCAAACAAAAATTGTATATTTAATATAGGAAAAAGTAAAGATCTACATACTTAAAAACATGTGTGATCGATTGGTAGAACGCGATCAACTGGTTAGGTACCCCTGGTATATGTGTATGTTTTCTCTGTTTTATATATTTTAGAATATTTTGATTATATTTTGTCTTCACGGCACACGTCATACACATTTAATAAAATTTACATGGAAAAAAATATTTGATATACGGAATTTCAATTTACAGACAACTTTTCAGAAACGTATCTCTTCCGTAAAGCGAAGGATATGTGTTCTAACTAAAAAAAAAAAAACAAATACAAAAATGCCTTCACATGTCCTACAGTTAATGATAATATTAATTTCCAGTAATCAAAATTTCAGATTTTTTTCTTTGAAAAGAATGTCAAAGACTGGAAATATGTCCTTACATATTTTAAAACAAGCCACTTTTATTTAGTTTAGACCACCATCGTCCACTCGGTTAGTAAATATTCTAAAGTCTAATGATTTACAATTCATCAAGCACTTGTAATGAAAAAATACATTAATTTTGTAATTATTTTAAGTCAGAAGATCCAATATATTTAATTATTTTTCTAAATTAAAGAGAATTAAAAAATATCCAAAATATATTTATTGGACACTGTTATTAAGGCTTGATAATAAAAGGGAAACATAGTACCTGGGAATGAGACATTTCGATTAACTTACACGTGCTGGTATACTAGTATAGCGGAGGAAAACATTGAAATAAATATTAATAAAAACAATAATTATTTTGACAGATGTAAATCATCCCTAAGAGGGACATATATATTTGTAAACCAATAATGACATACTTAAAAGGGAAGAAATATAAATATGCCGTTAGATTATTTGTTTTTATACATATATCGGCAAAATAAAACATTTTTAAATATCAAAAATCTTCATTTACATTTCATCTCCGCCTTGACAACGTTAATGTTGACGTTTGACAGTTGTCGCATCGCATTGTCTCAAATTTATTTTATTGTAAATACGCAAAGAGTTTAATTGAAAATAAGGTGTAAATCACATCCAAGCTGTAAATTCAAGAAGATCGAAGCGTGGAAAGTAAAATTATACGAAAAGCGGCTGTGGAAAATGTCAACAAAAACATAAATAGAAGAGTCGTACCTTCGAATCGTACAGAACTTTTGCTTTTGTCGGGTCGGGCTCATAGCACAGCACTTTCTCTCCCTCGGTGAATTTATATCTCGGCCCTCTTGTCGAGACCATCCTAATTAAAATATAATTAAACTGAAATAATGTCGTTACAGATCACATAACCTACAAGTCAACCGGCGCGAAAAGGCAGCCATCTTTGTATGATGCTAATTTTCTTCTTCTTCTAGAGCGTCCTTTCGTCTTCTTGCGATTCTTGAAAAAGTTCAGCCAAAATTGTTAGATTTTATCCCTTATAATTTCAGATAAGTAGACAACAAAATATTATTAAGCAATGTTGAAACAAACCCTTGGTAAATAATGTATTTCCCATGAAACTTTATTCTCTACAACACTTGTCAAGTATGCTTGAAAATTTTTTTTTCTAACGAGTTTTATTTACATTATGTAAATGTGTACTTTTTAGAAAATTGATTCTGATCAATCAATCAATGAACACCTGTTGTATTTTTTAGAGGCCAAGTCAATCCGATGAAACTTTTGTTGTAACCTCACTCAAAGTGGTTTAAAAGGCACTTGAAGGTTTTTATTTTTCTCCTCCGACATTTTAGGGAAAGTCTATCTATGTGTTGGGGGAATTACTTTGAGAGCTCAATCAAAATAGCTGAGCCCGTTCCCCTGATTTGTTGTTACACAGTGACCAATAAGCTAATCTACACGATTTCGATAAATAACGTCTTCCAGAAGACAAGTCTCTAACTTACGATTATGCTAAAAAAAGA
Source organism: Odontocerum albicorne (assembly GCA_949825065.1). Lineage (NCBI taxonomy): Eukaryota > Metazoa > Arthropoda > Insecta > Trichoptera > Odontoceridae > Odontocerum > Odontocerum albicorne. Next base: position 28,598,275 of record OX463849.1, on the reverse strand, counting down.
CATCAAACATCTTTCGAATTGACTAAGAACAACAACTCATTATTGATATATTATATAAACAAATAATGTATTGCTTTAAATATAAAACATCATTCATCATAAAGTAAAGATAATATTTAAAAAAATCTTAACTCGTTAATAAATATTGATAAAAAAACTTCAAGACAAAATTATGTAATTTAATAATATTAAAAATGATAAACAAAACAATCCGAGACTCGTCTGGAATAAAAATCAGGTTATCAGAATACAAAGCCAGCATTCTTGCAATTAATTGAGATCGAAAGTAGTCGTTTTATTAGTTTTTGTCATAGACTAAGCTTTTCTAGATTAATAAATGATGATGATGGGCAATCTCTTGTGATCGAATATGATTGTAAGCTATCTTGTAAATGGAAGACGCATGTACTTGTATACGTTTATTGTATGCAACATGTTGCACTTCAGAAATCACACAGTCTTGACCGGCAACTCCAAAATTCCGATGACAATCTGAGTAAAGTTCCAATGCGATCTACATGTGTAATTTGCTACTGCTTTTCGTTAGGTAGAATCATTTTATATAGTTCTATTTTTGTGTTGTTAGTAGCGTGTTTATAATTTATAATAAGCAGTATATGAGCTACACAAAAACATAAAAATAGATGTAAAACGATCTAAGAGTAAAACCAGCCTGGAAGTGAATTTATGTAATGAAAAGTCATTTTAAAATATAGTAAAAAATCAAATAGTTCGATTACATTTTAAGCAATATCCATAGACAATAACCATCGCCACTGGAGCGTTCTGTGACATTACTAATCTTTGTCGATGACTTCATGTTGTTTTAACTCAGATAAGATATATTATTCTCTGTCATTGTCGCTTTTTCGCCCAGTTGTGTATTTTTAGCCTTAATAAGTGTGAAGTGCCTGTAAATGGTGTAAATATAATGAAAGTTCATTTAAATATTTAAAATTTCCGCAATGGGTACTAGTACAGCGGGCGGCGAGCTCCACTCGGACAAGCTCGCCAAACTACAGGCTCGCAAGAAAGAGTTGGAGGCTCTCCTGGCCGCCAAGAACGAAGAGCTGTACAAGCTGTGCGTGCAGGAGGTCAAGCTCACCGGAGTCATGCCGCCCGAGGTTCCCGCGGAGCCCGCCGCAACCGAGGGCGGAGCCGAGGCCGCCAACGAGAAGCACGGAGAGAAAAGGGAATCGGACATAACGTTTCGGAAAGATCCCGGGGAAATCCCACAATCCCGACGATCTCGACAGTCTCACCGACAGTGCACAGATAAAGGGAAAGAGCTCGCTTGTGCTTCGAGGAAACAGATATCTCATCGTTTGTCCACGCCGTCCATATCTGGAATGTCAATCAAGAGCGCTCCGACACGGCGCACTGATCTCGCCTCCGGCAGTTGCTCCACGCTACCGCACGACAACAGAGACTCCTTCTCGCTGCACAGCTCGCAAACCTACCCTAGTCTGCGGATGGAAGCACAGCAAGACAAGGGTGCGGCCCCCGCTCCTGCCGTGCCACGGGAGGAGGGCTACTCTCGTCAGCACACGCTGAGCACGCACGCGGAGCTCGCTAGCAAGTTGTACTACTCCAGTCAGCTGCCAGACACGCAGAGCTTCTCCCGCGCGCACGAGACTCACTTCAGTTCTAGCCACCCTGACATCACAAGCAGGTACAGTCACACCACTTTGGGCAGCCAGGTTGTCGCCCCAGGATCCACGGCTGCCCCTCTCCTGTACCAGTACGCTGCTCAGCTCAAGGCGCGCAGCTCACACCTGAGCGCCGTGCAACAGCAACGGCCGCGACGTAACACGCTGCACCGCACGAAGACCTACCACCTCACCGCGCACAGTGACCATCCGCCCCCTCACGAGGCTCTCGCTGCACTCACTATTAACCCTACGCCCGTCCAGCACTCTTACCAGTGCCAGGTGCCAGCCTCCTCCCCCCTTTCTCCGCACTCGCAACACTTTTCCATGTCTATCGGTTCTAATCCCTCCATCTTCTCTGGCCAATACCCGGACATGCAGGATCAGAAAGTGAAAGAAAAGGAATGGTACGAGTCTTCTTTGGATTCACCTTCCAGCTCTGGAGGAATGAATCTCTCCAAAGAATCTATACAGTATCATTCTCCGAAGAAAACTGTTCATAGATCTCCTAGCGTAGCCAAATCCATTTCACACGCTTCGCTTATAGATAGTTCTCCCCTGACGGCTCCTGATTACCCGCCTCCGGTGCCGGCCCCCATGATACAACCCTCCAATCTACCCCTTAGCCCCCTGGCCAATGTGCAGCACAGCCCGTTGTCTGTGGGACACAGTCCCCACACGGCTACCTCTCCCGCATGTGTACCTTTAGAGTCTCCCAAGAATTGTACTGTGGTGGAGTTAGGGAAATGTATTCCTTACAGAGAGGTGAGCAAGCCTTTTGAAATGGCAGATTTCTACAAATACTCCACTAAGTTTAGACAGAATAATAACAATAACACTCAAAAAGCTAAGATGACCTCTAGCCCCGGAGGCAACCCCGGTAGCTACCCCAACATGATGCCACTGCCTGAGGATGCGAGGTACAGCCAGCAGGAGCAGTGGAGGCACGCACATCCACTTTAATTATTTTTATTCTTACAGAACAATAAAAGCATGCATAAAATGCAACATGTACAAATACTATGAACAAAATGGAAACTATACAAGTAATCCATTTTCAAAACCTGTTATAATGTATTGGATACTCTGTGTTGATCGACTTAAATGTGTTGTCAGCATTTAAATATTAAAGTAAAATAGACTTGAACGTTTTAAATAGTGGAAATCTGTCTTAGAATGATACGTAATGTACACAACATATGTGAATCTGCACTTATGAGATCCTGTGAACTTAATATTGGCAAATGAAGGTCAGGACTATTTTCCATGAGAAAAATAAGATATTCCATAAAAGATGAAACATAACTCGAAGCAAAGAAACTCGAGCATTGTTTTATCCACTTAAAATAATTATATGACCCTACGGTTTCATGGTTTTCACCCCATCTATGAACCTTGGAACTGGTAGAGTTATACAATTATCTTGATTAGAAAAATTATAGTTATACTATTATTATCTTGATTAGTAAACCAATTACAATTTCGTTAAACCTCCACAGTGTTAATGCCTTAACTATAAATAATGTATAATTTATAGTGAAAAAAATTGAAGTTAAATAAAATAATTATCACAATAATATGATATCTAATAAACCACATAGTTGAGTCATTTTAGCCTTAAAATTATCAGTTTTATAGTAACAATGAAGCAAGACAACACTTGTATGAATTCTTAGCAAAAAAAGTATGCCTCTCTGACAAGTTGATTATTACCAAATTCAGGGAATTTTTATTGTTCAGAATCGTTCAGATAGTTTTTATTCTTCAATATTAATTTATTGAAAGTAGCCTGGCAGTCAATCATTGAATATATTTTCCACACAAAAAAGTTTATTTGCCAGAACATTACAACAGGTTTTATAACAACAATGTTTTGCACAATTTATCATCAAGTTGCTAATTACGTAGACCCTGATTAAATTTAGAATTTATTTGTGTTGATACAATATATTTAGTATACATATATTGTTGTTTTTGTCTAAAGAAATGTTTCAGATTATTATTGATATTAGATTTATGTTTAATATGCCTGATTAACCCACCTGCATTTTACCTTTTTTTTACGAAAGATTACACAAATAACTTGCCATGTTATTCAATCCCAATGTTTATAAAATCTAAACATATTGTAAATCAGTGTTAGGTTGTTGAGTTAAAATGTCCACTAATATTGTTATTCCGTATTAAAGAAATATTTTTTTGGTTTAGCAGTTTCATTTGGATTAGTTAAGTCATTGGAAAGAAAAGTATTTATTGTCTATGTGAAGTATTAACACATCGATCAATAAGTCCCGGGATTAACTACTAAAACAATATTTGTTTGCCAAAATTCTTCTTTATTCATTAACATAGTCTCCTTCAAGAGCGATACATTCATTCCAACGCTTTCCTAACTTTTCAATGCCAGCCGTGTAGAATGATTTATCTTTGGTTTCAAAATAGGTGTTAGTTTCGGTAATCACTTCTTCATTGGAGCCAAATCTCTTTCCCTGGAGCATCTTTTTGAGGTCTGCGAACAGCCAATAGTCGCTGGGGGCCAAATCTGGAGAATACGGTGGGTGCGGAAGCAATTCAAAGTTTAACTCGTGCAATTTGGCCATAGTTACCATCGACTTGTGACACGGTGCATTGTCCTGATGAAAGAGAACTTTTTTCTTCATATGGGGCCGTTTTTTTGCGATTTCTGCCTTCAAACGCTATGTAATATTCGTTATTGATGGTTTTTCCCTTTTCAAGGTGATCAATGAATATTATACCATGTGCATCCCAAAATACGGAGGCAATAACCTTCCCGTCCGACTGTTGAGTTTTTGGTCGCTTCGGACGACTTTCACCGGCTGCTCTCCACTCAGCTGACTGCCGATTTGATTCCGGAGTATAGTGGTGGATCCAAGTTTCATCCATTGTCACATACCGACGCAAAAACTCCTGTTTATTTCGCGTAAACAGTGCCAAACAGATCTCTGAATCATCGATGTGTTATTGTTTCTGTTCCATTGTGAGCAAACGCGCAAACCAAAAGTTCATGAAAAAAAATTGTGTAAACACTACCAAATGATATCTTCAGGATGTCGGCTATCTCACGCAACTTTACTTTGCAATTTTCCATCACGATTTTGAGAGTTTTTTTTTATGTTTTCTGGTGTAACAGCCTCATTTGGACAACGAGAGCATTCAGCATTATTTGTGTTTGTACGACCGCGTTTGAAATCAGCATACCACCGACAAAAGGTTGTTTTCAACGGAGCAGAGCCCGGATTACACTTTTCAAGCCATCGCTGAGTTTGAATGGTATTTTTTCCCATTAAAAAGCAATGTTTTATCAATACACGAAATTCGGTTTTTTCCATTGTTTTGAAAATAGCAAAAGTAGCATCACTAAAACCACTGTAAGTCAATGACATAATGTTGGAATGTCATGAAAGTTTGACACGTAATTTGTAAAGGTTGGTACTAACTGAGAATGGTGTGGATTTGTTATTAAAGGCGTCATCTGTTGGTTAGTCCCGGGACTTATTAATCAATGTGTTATATCTTCCCTGCATTTAAAAAAAAATTTAATACAAAAGATAAAAACTTAAATAGCATTTGAATATTTAACCCTTCCTGTCCTGTGATGTGTAACTAGTACACATTGCTTCTAAAAACTTAAATATCTCTATAAATATAATAAATACTGGGTTCAGATTTTAGGTATTCCTCCGTAATACATTTACGCATTAAATGAAAAAATAATATTAATAATAATTAACGCTGATCGGCCACATCAGAGATATTTTGTGAAAATCGGGAATAAATTCACCAAAACAATCAAACGTATGCCAGTGTGTGATGTAATATATTCATTCTAAATAACCGCCATGGGTGAGAAAGCGACGCTATTCACGTCTCACTCTCACTCTAATTCGGTATATGGGAATGCAAAAAGTAGAATCTCAGTTCACTCCCTTCTCTCTTTTTCGTAGCCAGCGGGCTTTCGTTCGAGGTGGTCGCTCCGTCCGTTTTGTGAACGTCGTCCGATGTTTTTTTTCATGTTTTCAGCAATTAAATTTCAATTATTATCACTTTTGACTTCAAATTTAAGCAATTGGCTATGAATATTCTTATTTTTCCGATTTTAAATAGCTCATTTTTACATGTGTATTGAATACACGGATTTTTTGTCACAGGAAGGGAAAGGTTAAATAAGTTTACTGAAAGATAATAATTTTAGGAAGGTTTCTAAAAACTGAGGCTGTTTAAAGTGATTTTAATAAGTTAAAATTTTAAACCAGAGGCGGGGAACATTTCATATTGGAAAGCTGCGTTAAGTTGGCTGTAACTTAATAAGGCCGCATTCAAGAAACTTTAATTAGATGTGCTTCAAAATATGTACATTATTTTTTTCAAATCTAACTTGTATGTACTAACTAAATTCACAAAAATAATAAAAGACGAACAATAACATATTAATAAAAATAAAAGAATTTGTTCTTTAATATTTGGAATCATTAAAAAAGCCACACTTAATGGCTTACAATGCCGCAGTTTCCCCACCCCTGTCTTAAACAACCTGGTAATATATAGAAACTCAACATTATAATGCAGTGTTTCATAACTTTTTTAGCTAACCTAGATGAAGATGTTAGTTTTGGGTAAAGATTAATAAAATGGCACATACAGATCACAAAAAAATAAATGTTATATTTTAGTAGTACAAAATGCATTATTTATATTAATAATATGAAACCTTACTAATGTGAACCTTGGGTTTGAATAAGTTTTGAAAGCTCATCAGCATAGCAATATTTTGTAAAGATATGCTATGTTTTTTTGTAATCAATTTGATTATTGATATTTATTTTTGAATAACAGTTATTTTATTTAATCTTGCCTAATAATGTCCTCGATTGTATCACACCTGTCGGAATGAATTTTGAAGTAGGTATATATTATACAAGTTGATAAATTCTGTTATCTAAGCAGTATGTTAACATATGGTGGTCGAGTCGAAAGGGATATTTAAAAGAAGGTAGTAACGGGAAATAAGTTGAATGAAGCACTTGATGGAATATACAACTGCGCAATATCAACAGTAGTTAAAATGATTACATAATAGTGTGTTGATGCCCACCTTGAAGTATGGAAGCGAAACATGGACTTGGCAAAAAGTAAGATCAATGCTGTGGGGATGTGTACACAAAAAAGAAAGTGTCAATGTATGAAAGAAGACGGAACGAAGATATAAATGTATGTATGAATAAAATGTATGTTTTAAGTAAAATGAAGAAAAGAACTTTAAGATGGTTTGGACATGTAGAGAGAATGAATTATGGAAGAATGATTAAGTGAATGTACAGCTCATAAGTGCATAGAAGAGGTAGACTGAGAGGAACATGACTGGATCAAATGTATCAGATTTTGAAAAAAGGTTAAATGAGAAGTATTAACAATAGAAGATTGTGCATGACTAGATGTACGAATTTGGAGGAGGCGAAAGTTGTGTGTTTGGATAGAAAAGTTTGGAGATCTGTTCTCTCTCCTTCTCCGCAAGGAACACGGCATGATGATATGTGTCTATTGATTTACATAATCAATTTAAATAAATACTCTTGTGATATACATATTTTATATATCTTTTATAAAAATCAATTAAAAAATTAAGAATGCAAACAAATTAATGTAATCTTTTAATGAAAGCGCTTTATTTAGAATATTATGCTAATTAAAATTCTAAGACTTTATTGTTGTATCTCACAAAATATTTGGATAAGTATAAACAATGTGACTTCATTGACGTCACATCTGATGTAATATTTATAAGAAGGGAGTGTTAAGAGAGTTGATTGTTTTATCTAGTGCCCTACTAATGTTGAAACCCTTGTATATCGTAAATCTGGCCTTTCCAAGGAAAACACCGTAACCAGCCTTTGGATCAGTAAAAGAACAATTTACTAAACAGTAACTGATATTATACGATAGGCTATCCCTCGAGATCAAGTATGATTATCAGCCATATTTTGGATGGAAGACGTCTGTGCTTGTATTGTGTGTAAGATTTTAATGTTAGCTTTATGAAAATAAATAAATAAAAAGTTCAGTGTGGGCCGTGTAGTTGTGCCTCTTCAGCAAGCATGCAGTGTTGACAAATAAAACCCAAAGTTCAGATGGCAAGGAGATTAAACTTCCACGACAATCGGCTGGTTTAATCCTTTCGGTAAGCAGTTTTTGTGTTGCTTAATAGCACTATAAGAATTTATGTTAAGCGGCATATAAGTTACATTAATTCAGATGTAGCAGTAAAACCAGTCTTGCTTGGTGTGTATGCTAACCGTAAGACCATGGCTGCGAACTAAATAGTATTTTAATAATATATATTCAAACCAAGAAATATTATGATGTACCAAAATGATTGTTCACAAGAGAATATTAGGCTAACATTAATGTATTAGAGTGAAATGTGGATGTGGAAAGAATGATGAAAGAAGTCTAATAAATGCTTTTGAAATGCGTGATGTTTGTCCAATCAGCGATTAGTCTCCTCCTGCATACAAAGTGTTAAACTTATTAACAATATTCCTTTATAATTACCTAAATGTTAGGTACGGAGTTTTCCTTAGAAGGCGTCAATATAATATTTTTTTTAGTAAGTTTTCATTAATAATTTTGGGAAGAATGCTTCCATATTACTTATTAGAAAATGAATCACATACATATTCATAGTTGCCTTATTTTTAATGCATATAAACTTATTTCACTGTTATTTTGACAAAATTTGTAATTTTGATGAATAATATAGTTTATGGTAAATAATTTATCTTGACCCGATCAGCAGATACTATGGACATAATTAAGCAAAAAAGGTGTTTTTTTAATTCATTTAGAATATCAAAAAAGTATAAATTACTACATTCTATATGTAAAAATATCAAACCCATTAAATGGGTATTTTTTGACCAATTTTCCATTCAAAGTAGTGAGATATTTCCTCAATTATTTCAGAAGAGGTAAATGTGGGTTGAGTCGTTTTTTGCATAATTACATCCGTATTATAAATCTGTCACATCAATATATTAAAAACAATGCTTGGTATTAATAAATAACCTTTAACTATTTATGGTAGCTTTATTCATTCATATTATTCCCCTCAACATATCAAATTTGATAATGCGGACATATGTTGTTGGGCTTTCATTATTATCTTTGTTGATTGGTTGGAACAAAGTGCTGTATAGCAATAAGCCCGCCAGATGTACCATGTTTATCCATGTACACAAAAGAATGAAAATAGAAATAAATTATTGAGATCTGCTAACATTCAAAATTTTAGCAAAAACCTTGTAATAATTATCTTCTTTGACACTTATATTTTTTACAACTCGAGTTTCAGAATTTATATAGTTTGAATAAAATAGGCAAAAGAGTGTACACAGTTAATCCCTTTTTAGATGTTTTTTCAAGAGTCAATAAAAATTTGAGAAAACTTCTTGAGAAGGAAAAAGTAGTTTTTGAAGCATTTGTTCCAAAAGATCGATTTTCAGAGTAAAAATTTAACTTCATAAACGGTATAACTTGATTTCTCTGTATGCAAAAATATAACATAATAAATAGTTAAGTATGAAATTATCAGCTGAAGTTTTATATAAAAAGTTTGCTGATAAGGTTAATTGTATTGAGGGTTCCAAATTACTTCAAACAGAGAACAAGAAATCAAAGGGAGTCCTTTCAGTGACTTATCAAGTTGTTCTCTGTTAAACCTGACCCTGACCTAGGTAATTTGTTGACCAATTTCAATCTCATCTCATTGAATTTATTGAAACACTCCAGGAATTATTGAAATCTTTGATATTTTGAAACCCTTGAATGTAAAATGTATATCGAAAAGATCCAACGTAGACAACAAAGTTTGTACAATGATCACCCACCTTTGGAAAATTTATATTTATTGTTGATGTAATGTTGTTAAACCATTACTGTTTGAGCTCTTTTATTTTATTGATAAACATTGTAATGTGTAAGATGATAGTCCACAACAGTATTTTAGTGCCAACTTTGATGTATGAACAAGACTGAAAAAAACCGAATGAATGCTGCAGAAATGTATGGACTTAGAAAAATACACAAGGTGACAATGTATGACAGAATACAGAATGAAGTGATTGGGGATGAGTGTGAGCTTAAGGCTGATGTGTCGAATAAGATGAAAAAAAATATGTTGAGATGGTTTGGGCGTATAGAAGGAATAAATGAAGAAAGAATAACAAAACAGATATACAGTGCAAATGTAAGAGGAAGGGCAAGGAAAGTATGGTTGGTATGTGATATTTTGAAAGAAGGAAAAGTAAAAAGTTAGAGAAATCGAAGGAGCTGTTGAAAGTGTACTAATGTAGAAGAGGCGACACATGTGTCGCGATAGGAAAGTGTGTCGTCTTCTCTGCCCACCCCGACAGCATGATGGTATGTATATATGTATGTAATGTTGTGGCCAAAATGCTGTTGTATACTAAACACTTAGTAAAATTCTGGTTGGTCGGTAGAAATGAAAGTTGTTATATACAGTTGAAGAACAAAAATTCAGTTATCTGAAATCCTGACCGTACTGAAAATCTATTTTACAATATATTTTTGTGTTGGAGGACGTGCATACCCATGTGATGCTATAAGTGGTAATAGAATGTTGCAAATATGAAAAAATAAATATACTAAATTTGGATAATTAAGTATAAATTGTATTTAAAACACATATTTCGGCTGTTTATATCTTTATTCAGTAATAGAATTTAAATTTTAAAATTATTCGCCATAAATACGGACTGATCAAAGCCAAAATCCGGAGCAGTCTTAATATTCGAAATTCTGTATTATTAAGAATAACGTTTTTTTTTGTATTTGATCCCTATTTATTAATATATTCTCTGATGTTACTGATTTGAAGAAAAAAATCATTTAATTTTTTTAATAATAACATTGTTATTTAAAAAAGAATAAGCATTTCAAATTGAATTTGATTAGCGTATTTTTTTTTATAATACAAAAATGACTTGCTAATGCAGCGATAAATGAATAACAGCCTTTTTAAACTTGCCAGTGCACATAAAATTCTAAAAACGTGTTTACACCATAATTTATTGAATGCGTAATCAGGCTAAGAGTGCCAAAATAGGAATAAAATAATACTACTATAGTTTTGCGAATCGTTAAATATTTTCATCCTTTATTTATGGTGTCAGATCTTTTTCTCTGTGCTTGCCAAAAATTTTGCCAGATGTTGAAAATAATTGTCAAAAAAATTATAAATGGTCAGATACATAATTGATTATAAGTATGAAATATATTTGATTTTTATATTTTATAAAAATAATAGTCAGGTGAAAAATGTGCCGAGAATGTTAACATAAAATGATCATCACATGTGACAGCCTGTTATCGCTTGTGCTCTTGTGTTATTGTCTGTTGCTGCTGGGGTTGGCAGTCAATTAAATTGTCATCATAAATAGAGGGCATACCAACACTAAAAAAGAGAACATGTTCTGTTTAATGATGTTCTTGTGTGATGTCTAAGATGTTAATAAAAAATGCACCGTAAATGTGAAGTGCTGTTTCTCTACTAAAATCACTTGTACTGACAAAAAAATGAGTAATTTGTATACTTTATTTATATGATGTATTTCTGTATGACATTAATGTAGGTAGACATGTTTAGTACTGTGTGAGTATCATATCCCGAGCCCTCATAAGAATAGAACTGAAAGTTTGTCGTTGATATTTGTATGAGCTTAATATATTAAATATATCCCTAGTTTATGAATTGTATTATTATTACATGTCCTATTTATATACAGGCATACCCCGACGCTTATATTAAATTCACTTATCTATTTATGTATGATAGCATCATATTGCTATGAAATCTAAAGCAAGGGTTTGCCTGTATTTTATATCTATACTTACGTTCAAATACACAAAATAAATCTAAAAGTTTATTTAATATTATTTTACTAATAAGTTGTTTCAGTCAATGAGTATCTTCGAAATACTCGACAAAGCAGTTTTGGTGAATAAGCATCTTCAGAATGCTCAATAAGTGGTTTTTGTCAATGAGTATCTTCAGAATGCTCAACAAGTAGATTCTGTCGAGCATCTTGAGAATACTCAACAAGCGGTTTTGCTGAATGAGCATCTTCAAAATTTACATCAAGTAGTTTTGCTCAACGAGCATTTTCATAATGCTCAACAAGCGGTTTTGCTGAATGAGCATCTTCAAAATACACAACAAGCGATTTTGCTGAATGAGCATCTTCAGAATGCACAAGCAGTTTTGCTCAGCGATCATTTTCAGAATACTCAACATGCGATTTTGCTGAATGAGCGTCTTCAGAATGCACAACAAGCAGTTTTGCTCAACAAGCATTTTCAGAATGCTCAACAAGCGGTTTTGCTGAGCATCTTCAAAATGTACAACAAGCAGTTTTGCTCAACGAGCGTTTTCAGAATGCTCAACAAGCGGTTTTGCTCAATGAGCATTCAGAATGCTCAACAAATGGTTTTCCTGAATAAGAATCTTCAGAATGCTGAACAAGCAGTTTCGCTCAACGAGCATCTTCAGAATGCTCAACAAGTAATTTCGCTAATTGAAAATGCTTATCGAGTGAAATCTAACAAAGTTACTAAAAATAAACTTTTCGATTAATTTCATGTCCAAAAAACAAGATCTGTTAAGAATGTTTGAATTATAAAAACAAACTTAAAAAGAAAATTGATTATTTAAAAAAAAAAAAAAAAACAGTTAACATTGGCCACATCCTAAATACATTCATCGGTTTTAAATTTTCGTTTTGTTTATTTTATCTAAATTTACTGTTTGGCTCTCCAGAAATTCATGTTTAGTTCAGATCCATTAAAAATCATGAAAAAATGTTAATGCGTGTTTCTTTTTATATAAAAAAATCATGTAAAGTGAATGTTTATTGTCGATTTATAATCTGTCACACTTTAAAATATTCTCTTTGTTAATAAATTAACCTGTAGATAAAATGCTTCAGTATTTAGATAGTTATCAACGTTAATAACTAGAGATTATCTGAATAAATATGACTCATAGAATAACTCAGTTAAGGAATTCAATGACTCAAATAGTTCTTTATAGAAATTATTATCTGCTGATTACAACTGAACTAAAGTGACATTTTGAAATCTTTATTAAATTGTATGTTTTTGTAGAATTAAAATAGTCCTCCCAATATAAAATTTATTAACAGTGAAAACAAAAAATTCTCAAGTATTATTAATATATACATAATTTTTTTTTATATTTCTAACAATGCATTTTAATAATTACAAAAAAATGTAATATTTTTTTACTAAAAATTTATTTGAAGAAAACTGGATTTACTTATTAACATACGTACTATGACATCATTTCCCTGTTGGATCAGAGAGAGTAGGCAGAGAGCGCCATACTTTCCTATCTCAACACGTACACATCCTTAGCCTCTTTTTCATCCATACAACTTTCTCTGACTTTCTACGTTTTCTTCTTTCAGAATATTCCTTTGATCCAACCATGCTTTCATTGGTCTACCTCTCACATGCCTTCCACTCACATTTGCACTATATATCTGTTTTGTTAATCTTTCTTCATTCATCAGATCGACATGCCCTGAATTGGAAACTTTTAATTAATTTTTTTCTTATAGAATGTCTTTCCTTCAGTTATATTTATCAACAGGAGTGCTTTAATCTGGACATCTCGCCATTGTCCTCAAAACAACATACTCAACTGAATTCTGGAAAATAGGTTAAATTCCTCCCTTTATTCATTCATCTTCATCAGCTGTACAATTCAGGCTGGGTAGTAACTGCCTGCAGGATTCTCTGTCCCCGTCTCTCTCAGCAGCAATGTTCCCCCAATTGTTTATACCCAGTATGTCACACCATCCAGCCATTTCAGCTTTGGTCTCCTCACTCTCCTACGCACCATTGGATTTTGAAGCCTTGGCAAGGGCTTTGTCCTGCATGCAGTATAAGTGTCGAAGCCAGTGCAGTCCAGCAATTTTTATAACTTGCAACGTTAGCTTCACCATACAGAGCTATGTAGAGCTCTTCGTTATACCTCTGTCTCCACACTACATTGTCATATAGTGGACCATAGGTAACTCATTCATCCCGCTTTATGAGTTCAGGTCTCCGATACGTAAGTTAGTACAGGTCTTAGCAGTGTTTTATCAAGTTACTTTTTATATTCCCGGAGAGTAAGCAAGGAGATAAGCCCAAAATAATATTTATTTGCTGACAGTATCTTATTGCCGTTTTCCTACCAAATATATTTTTCTGAACATTTGCAGATGTAGGGAAGTACCGAATCTAATTGTCACAGCCACTTTCTTCCTATCCTTACACTCAAGTTATATATAATATATTTATTTTGTACTATTTTTAATCTGTCAATAATGGTGCGGGTCCCGAATTGAACACCCTTGAGGAGTGAGCTCTCTAAATTTACTTTTTATTATTATTTAGTCATTGAAGTCTTCACGTAATTTCATATAGAAATATTTTGAGTTAAAAAAAATTATACTGTTAGTATGTTAAGTTATTGTATTCTAATGCTTTATTGCATACTGAACTTGATTTTCAAAGGATTCTATGTCGAATTTTTTTTGGCATTTGTATACTTGCCACTTTTCAAATTATATTCATTTTTGCATAGTGTTATGTAAATTATATTTCCCAATTCAGATGACACTGAAAGAAAAAAATCAGGCATATTTGAAATCTAACAATCCACTTTGAAGACTAGTCTGATCCACTGAAAACAGAACTGATGTGATTTATTTTGGAAATGATTTTATAAAGACTATAAGTGTTATTCTCTCTAAACCATACTTAAAATCATAAGAGGCTATTTGTTAAGTATAATGTTGATATATATATATATATATATATATATATATATAGATGATTGAATTGGTGCTAAATTTAACATTTGAAATTACAACCTACACTAAAATTTGTATTAACTTGCAATACAATAAAAAACACTGATAATATTTATGTACAATTTGAACCCACCAAAATTTAATAAAATTATATTTCTCATTAAGATTATTAATTTATATATTTCCCTTAGCTTTTATCTGCTATTTTTACAATTAATCTAAACCATTGATATTATTTTGTGTGCAAAGAATCAAACAATTTTTAATAAGATATAATTTTACTAATGTAAAAGTGTTTTCTCATATTTGTTGCCAGAAAAAAAATTAAATAGACATTTGATTTTTATTTACAAATCAAGCAATTTTGTTATAAAACACAAATGTGTTAATCTTAGTTGAAGACATAAAATAATTTAAACATATGCTTTTTGATGAAGAAATAATCTTTTAAAATATATATTCTGAAAGTATTAATGGTACACTTGGTTATGTGCAGAAAGAAAATATGTTTGGGACCAAATAATATTCTGATTTTAATATATTCAATTAAATATATTGTACATTTGTTGACTTGTATTATTTTAATTTTTATTGCCATTTACGGTCTGATGTGACCTTAAAATACTGTTATATTGAGACAACTGAGTGTAACAAAAAATATTAAATACCCTATAGGTAAAAATATAAACACCCTAATTAGTAAATCTGTTAATAAGATTTCATCTAGGTAACTAGGGTGATGATATATTTTATAAGTTTGTTGTAATACTTGAACTCTTAATTATTTGACTACTTTTCAATTGAAAAATATATTCTATCTTTTATATTCGCAAACAATTGTATTATAATTCTGTGTTATGCAGTACAACCTGGTGAATTTATGACAATTTCTCCCATCCAACTTTAAGGGTGTTAAAATGCCTTATGTGAAAAACCAGACAAAAGTCCCTTTTTTTGGATCCATCGAGAATTGAATCAGATTCACCTAGTTTGAAAGTCAAATATTCTATCAACTAAGGCATGGAAAATCAATCTTTATATTCTATGGTATTTTAATGTTATTTTCGTAACATATGTACATATTACCTTCTTTTTGTTAAATATTTCAAATGTTTCTATCAAAGCTGTCTTTTAATAATTCACTGTAAAATTCTTGGATTACAATGTTTTTAATAACTTCAATTTAGTTTTTATGTTATGAATTTCTTTTTACCAATTTTAAAATATATACGAATCAAGTGTGCTGTTTAAAAAACCTTCATTTGAGCAGCACAGTCTAAATACTCCCATCTCCAAGAACTGTATTGTACAAAAAATAGACTCGAAACATCAGTTATGTTACAAATCATATCTTTGATGTAGACAACTTGATTCATATCATGTGTTTATTTAATATGTGAAGATAGCGATTCACTCATTTGATGAGTGCATTATCTTTTATTGTATTATTATGTGAGTGAAGTATTATTTTTGCGCAAAATTAATTCTCATTTTTTATTCATAAAGCTATGTTAACTACATGATATGAATTAAATAGTTAAAATAATAAAGCTCAATTTTGATGAATTTCTACATTAAGTTTTTCTCATATACCAGGTCTGTAAATATGAAACTGGATTTTTTTACTAGAAAATACACATTTATTGTATGAAAATGATAAAAAATATTTTATTCAAAGTATTGTCCATCGCTAGCTACACATTTTTCCCATCTCTCTGGCAATTTGTGGATGCCACGCTAAAAAACCTCTTGCTCTTTTGAGGCAAACCAATCATCGAGCCATTTTCGTAATCAGTGAAGCGCTGCTCAGCAAGTGCGTGTCCCATCGATGCAAATAATTAGTAATCGGATGGAGCCAAGTCTGGTGAGTAAGCCGCATGCGAAAGTATTTGCCAACTAAACGCTTCAATCGTTTCCTTGACCGGTTTTGCTGTGTGCGATGGTGCATTATCATGAAGCAAAATCACTTTGTGTTGCCTCTTTTGATATTCTTGTCGTTTTTCACGCAATGCTTGGTTCAAATCCATTATTTGTTGTCGGTAGCGTTCAGTATTAACGGTTTTGCCAGGTTTTAGCAGCTCATAATAGATAACACCCTTCTGATCCCACCAAACACAGAGCATTGTCTACCATCCATAGTGATTTGGCCTTGCAGTCGATGTCGCTGTTTTGCTTGGAGCTACCCATGATCTTTTACGCTTATGATTCTCAAAATATATCCATTTTTCATCGCCAGTCACAATTCGATGGAGAAATGATTTTCTTTTGTACCTGGCGAGCAGCATTTCGGAAGTGGTTTTTCGGTTTTCCTGCTGTCTTTCGGTTTTCATTCAGTTCATGTGGAACCCATTTTCATACCTTCTGGATCTTTCCCATGGCTTTCAAACGTATGGACACGGCTTCTCGTGTCACATTTAATTGATCCGCGAGTTGTTGTTGCGTTTGAGCGTCATCCTCATCCAACAATGCTTGCAATTCGGCGTCTTCAAACTTTCTCGGTGGTCTTCCACGTTCTTCGTTTCTCACGTCAAAATCGCCACTTTTGAATTTTTTTAACCACTCAAAGCATTGTGATTTACCAAGAGCATGCTCACTGTAAGCTTTGACAACCATTCGATGCGATTCTGCAGCAGTTTTCTTCTAATGGTAACAGAAAACCAATACTGTCGCCGAATCGTAGTTTTCAAGCACAAAAACAGACATGTTCAACAACGCTATGAAAACATATGTAGTTGTATTAAACTTGGATTGTTGTGAGTTAAAAGTCTTTGACAAATGGAAACACAAGAAAAAGGCGCCAATGACGCTGCTTGACAGTCACTACATTGACAACTAGAGCCATCTATGAGCAAATTCCTGTTTCATATTTACAGACCTGGTACATATTTATGTTCATTAAAAACAATGCAATTTCAAGTGGGCACTGAATTTATATGCATTTGTGTGTTTTGCCTGTCATTTGTTGTGACCCCAGTAAACTGGTATTTTGCTACTATATTTCTGGGGAAATATAAACATTAATAAAAACAGGTTAAATTTTTTACATATTATTGACTATTATTTGATACAATCATCAAAAATTCTTATTAACTTGATAATTTGCGAGACTTAGTTACTATCACCATTTATTCGACAATTTTTTTATTTTTTATATTGAGACTTAACAGTCCCATGAGTAAACAAAGGATTAACAAAAATTCGTTATAACTCACGCCTTCTGCAAGTTCAAGTACTCAGATTCATGCCATGACCAGTGACCCTAGGCAGTTTGCAACTTATGTCCCCCCTTCCCAATATGTAATTAAAACAATGTTTACCCTTTCCATTTCGAATGATGACCTTGGACGATGAAGTATTTCACACTACGCAACAAGCCACTACAGTTGCTTTCTTCTCCGCAAATGCATCTACGATGTCATTGAAGTCAATATTCACTTTTATGTCTGATTATTTTGAGAATATGGCTAGTGCGTTCAATTTGTTTTGTTTTAGCGCGGATCTTAACCCTTATCTTGGCAAAGTTCAATTTATCCAAATATTAACGTTTTTCTTTGGTAATTCCTTGTTATATGGTAAGTTATGAAGGAAAATTGAGGAAAAAAATTACAACTTTTCCTTATAGATTTTTTTTTATATGTAACACCTACATTGCCAAAATATCAATTTGTATAAAACACAAAAAGGGCTTCTAAAATGATTCTATAATCTAAAACATGAACAACATTTACATAGCTGAATTATCAACAAATAAAATGGTTTGAATAAAATTTTCTCTACATGTAGTGATTAATAAGATATTTAGATTTACCGCAATTTTCAAAATGCACCCACGCTGTCCAGACATGTTGACCCGATGTCGTTTGAAAGCTTGTAGCGTTGTCAATATTTATCACCAGATGATACCAGTGCACACAATAGTGCATGTATAGTATTTGAATGTGTTGCTATATTTGAAATTACGTTACATTTTCTGTTTTTTTTTTTTTAATTCCTAAATGTGTGTAACACCTGTGTTACAATGTCATGATAAGGGTGAAATATGTTTTTAATTCTTTCAATACTGAAAAACTTCATTCCGCGGGACAGTTTGTTAATGGTATGAACAGTTACTAAACTTTTATTGATTATTAGTTGGCTAAGCTTCAGCACTGAACAATAATGGTTATCATTTGATTTTAAATATCAACTGAAGTGAACGCATTAATCTAAACTGTACTTGTACATATTTTTATAACCTATTTTTGAACCTTTGGTTAGCAAATGTGGCTCTGGTCATGATATTTGTTACTTTATTGTATGTCATGGGGTTCAGATAAGCATTGAAAGGACGCACAGCATGAAACATGGGAACATACTCCAAATTAGTGCGAGTCATGCCCATTTTTATATCTTAAATGGTCTACATTAATATTTTCGGTACCCTGCGAATCCGTGGATTAGAAATTCTATATCAAATGCCAGTGCATGCGAATTCATAGACACATGTTAATTGTATGAAGTTTTATTACATAATATATGTGATAGTAATATTATATCTCTCTGGTGTGTATTGTTCATGTTATAAATAATATAAAATTTGATCTGAATGTTATTCAGTATTATCGGAGGTCTGAATTTAAGTGTTCCAAATGCTAAGAGATGAATGACAAAATGAAAATATTTTTATATTTTAATTGAATATATATTTGTTATAGAGTTATACAATAAATACATCAATGGGTTTCTGGAAAATTGTGCATTTTATTTATAAATTATTCTCACCAAAAAAAATTTTTATTCGTAAGTGAAAATTTTCATTGCGTAGTAAAATTTAAAATTTTTGTTTAAAATAAAACTAACTAAAATTTAAATTAAATAAATAACATGAAATCAAGATATGAACAAAAAAGAAAAAAATATTTATGGGTGTGAAAACTGGGCATATTAAATCCAGCCACTCCAATATGTTAACAGAACTACTAAACGTAATGCATCAAAGCAAATAAACTGAAAATAGATTTTATTTTAAAATACGTCAAAATAATATTACGCAATGAAAAAAGTACACGAATTCAAAAGTCTAACCGCGATGTAGCATTTTGTGGGCCTTGATTCTGTTTTGCGCCATAATCCTCGCTCTGAGATGGTCAACGGACCTTTTACCAGGGTTGAAGTTCCCGCTGAGGTAGTCATCATCCGTGCCTGCTCCGGGCAGTTGCCCATTGCTGCAGCCATCGTCCCAGATGTTAGCGCAACGTTTGCCTGGATTAAATCCTCCATTCAGGTAGTCATCGTCTTGTCCTGTGTAATATTATATTTAATTATGACCACATCATTAAAGAAAATTGAAGACTTCACAAAAAAAGATTCAGTCAATTTTGGGAAAGCTGTTGAAACTTAAAATACCCCCTTTATTTTACTGAATCCCTTTTTTTCAAATATTTGTTATTTTCTTTGTCTTTTTTCATACCTCTGAGGACCTCTTCATTGCACACTTTGTCAACCCAGGAAATATTTGACATTCTCCTGAAACACCACATTTCAAACGCTTCTAATCATTTTGGTCGTAATTGAAGGCTCGGTCGAGTGTTCAAGTCTCCATGCCATAAATAATTACTGAAAAGATGTAACATTGTACAATGCACATTCTTAATTTGAGGTTGAAGTCCCTATTACTGAATATTTTTCATTTTAATCGATCCTGGTTCTGATTGCCCATATCCCAAAATTAGTGTTTAAGATGATGCCCAGAAGAAGATGTCTAGTGGAAAGGCCAAGAATAATGTAGAATTGGCAAAAGAAAGGAATGTTCGAGGATAGACTTCAGCTTGACAAAGAGATCATTCCCAAGAAGGATCAGGATTGACTAACAGGTGACAGCACTGCAGCCCTGATTCCGATGAATATGGAGAAGAGAAGATGTATTTTATTATTTGATATGTGATAATTAATCATGTTATCAGCATTCAAGTCACTTGTATTAAAACAGTAAAAAAAAAACTATGCAGAACAGTAAAAATAAAACTCATGAAGATGAAATAAGTTCTGATAAATGAAACCAGCTAGCTTTTATAAGAAACTATCGATAAGAGCCACTTACTTATTCACAATATTAATGAAAGTATATTATTTATAGTTAAGGCATTAACGTTGTGGGGGTTTAAAGACATTGTAATTGGTTTTATCAAACACCGTTTATTCCACACTTGTTTTATTAAACACTTTATTACACAAAAAGTGGAATAGACAGTGTTTGATAAAACAAATTACAAAAATTAATGAGAGCCATGAAAAGAAAATAAATTTTTGACTACCTGCTCCGGGTAACTGTCCATTGCTGCAGCCGTCATCCCAAATGTTAGCGCAACGCTTGCCAGGGTTAAACTCTCCATTAAGGTAGTCGTCATCTAATCCTGAAACAAGTTTATATATCAATATTCCATCTTAGATACTATGTTTAATTTCCCTTATGTTGGCAATTATCGGTAGAACAAGGTTATTTTTTCATACTGATCAATGACCACGATTGACGTGCTTTTGATTGATTGCATACCTTAGTGGTCACAATTGGTCAGCTTTTGATTTGAGGATGTTTCATCGAAACATTTGTAGCGTTAGTCATAATTTTGGCAATCTATTCGCAGTATTAGAATCTTTTGAATTTTTCAGTGAGTTATGGCTCAATCAGAACTATGTAAAAAAAATCATACAGGGCTATCAGGAATGTTATAGAAATGAAAAAACAGCTGTGTTTTAATTCATGTCATATACCAGGTCTGTAAATATGAAACCGGAATTTGCTCATAGATGTCTCTAGTTGTCAATGTAGTGACTGTCAAACCGCGTCATTGGCGCCTTTTTGTTGTGTTTACATTTGTCAAAGACTTTTAACTCACAACAATACAAGTTTAATACAACTACATATGTTTTCATAGTGTTGAACATGTCTGTTTTTGTGTCTGAAAACTACGATTTGCGGACAGCATTGATTTTCTGTTACCATTTGAAGAAAACTGCTGCAGAATCGCATCAAATGCTTGTCGAAGCTTACGGTGAGCATGCTCTTGGTAAATCACAGTGCTTTGAGTGGTTTAAAAAATTCAAAAGTGGCGATTTTGACGTGAGAAACGAAGAACGTGGAAGACCATCGAGAAAGTTTGAAGACGCCAAATTGCAAGCATTGTTGGGTGAAGATGACGCTCAAATGCAACAACAACTCGCCGATCAATTAAATGTGACACGAGAAGCCGTCTCCATACGTTTGAAAGCCATGGAAAAGATCCAGAAGGTGGGAAAATGGGTTCCACATGAACTGAATGAAAACCGAAAGACAGCACGAAAACCGAAAAACCACTTGCGAAATGCTGCTCGCCAGGTACAAAAGAAAATCATTTCTCCATCGAATTGTGACTGGCGATGAAAAATGGATATATTTCGAGAATCATAAGCATAAAAGATCATGGGTAGCTCCAAGCAAAACAGCGACATCGACTGCAAGGCCAAATCGCTATGGATAGAAGACAATGCTGTGTTTGGTGGGATCAGAAGGGTGTTATCTATTATGAGCTGCTCAAACCTGACGAAACCGTTTATACTGAACGCTACCGACAACAAATGATGGATTTGAACCAAGCATTGCGTGAAAAATTACCAGAATATCAAAAGAGGCAACACAAAGTGATTTGGCTTCATGATAATGCACCATCGCACACAGCAAAACCGGTCAAGGAAATGATTGAGGCGTTTAGTTGGCAAATACTTTCGCATGCGGCTTACTCACCAGACTTGGCTCCATCCGATTACTACTTATTTGCATCGACACACACTTGCTGAGCAGCGCTTCACTTTTTACGAAAATGGCTCGATGATTGGTTTGCCTCAAAAAAGCAACTGTTTTTTTGGCGTGGCATCCACAAATTACCAGAGAGATGGGAAAAATGTGTAGCTAGCGATGGACAATACTTTGAATAAAATATTTTTGACCATTTTCATACAATAAATATGTATTTTCTATAAAAAATTCCGGTTTCATATTTACAGACCTGATAAATGAAAAACAGCTGTATTTTAATTCATGTCATATGCTCTATTTACTCAAATTCAGGAAATTGACATGACGTAAGTAAATTGTCTGAAAAGAGCTGTGTGTTTATGCGATATACCGGGCCCTGTCAATATGTAATATCAATCTATTCTTAGAATCATTAATTAAAGTGCTGTAAGAAAATACTTTAGCTAAGCAGCGAATTATTATTGGTAATAAAATAAACATAACATTAGAAACAAATCACCAAACGGGATGATTACTTGAATTTAAATGGGAATATGGTTTTACTTCAATAACTGAATAGGTGCCGCGAATAAGGTGGTAACTAACAAAACTCATATTTTACAGTATTCAAGAAAAACACTTTTTTATTAAGTGTCGATATTTTAATAGTTTTTTTTAAATGAAAAGATATATTTTCATACACACACTTTATTTAAAAATAAAAAATTACCAAACTATATTCGAAACAACAAAAAAAACGTTTAAAACACTATGAACATGTGGAATAACGTGGTCCGCGAATGCAGTTACAACGTTATTCCACAACTCATATAAAACAAACACGTGTTGTTACAACTTTTATATGAAAAATCAATCATGTACGTTAGTTGCCACATTATTCTACTAATCTCTTCTGATCTTCTTTTACTCGTTACTTCTTTACCTTTTCTGTTTATATAGGATTGTCCGCTGTTTCTCAATTTCTTCCGTTTATTATCTGACCATTCTGCAACCCTTGCTTGTCGTTTTTTACCGAAATTAAGTTTATTTTCTACACTAGCAGAGTGAATGACGGGCGCCTCTCCAGACATGTTGATACTTGAAACCACGTTATTCCTCTGAGCGCATGCAAAAATCCATCAGCAATGTTGGCTTATCAGTAGAAATGAAAGAGATAGAAAATATTTTTATAGAGGGAACGAAGGACGTAACCACATAGCACGTTATTTCACAAAAAACTGGATTTTGAAAAAATGTTAGTTACCACCTTATTCGCGGCACGCATTCAATTGGTGTCAAAATGAGATGTCGGGTGCAAACAGTTCTAGCTTGAATCATATTGGTAAAAAAAAATTGTAAGTAAGATCTGAAACTGGTCAAAAAGTTTCACATGTGCTTAGTATATCACTTCAAAACATATAAATGAAGACCACAGAAATGTGGTGGAAAATGTCATTATTCAAAGGTTATATTATAAGGAGAACTTATGATGTAGAACTAATAAAAATAGTTTTGGTAGATCTGAGGCATGACGGTCTAGGATGAAAAAAATGTAGCTAGGATAAATACGAAGCAGAGTGCATTGGGGAAACAAGAAGTGAGGTATGTATTTATCACCAAGTGCAAAACGGCTGATGGTATATCTTAATGTTCAAACTGTACATAAATGCATTACTGACGATAAATTTGTTAGCACCGTGGCCTAGTGATTAACATGCTTGCTAGGCACCCAGGCGTCACGGGTTTAATTCTGGTGAAATTAAGTTTTTTTTTTATTCAAATTTATTGTTCTCGAATTTAGCGCCTGCCTAAAATAAATTCTTGGATAATCTACTTATATAGGTATATCATCATACCATTTCCCTTCTGGGGTAGGCAGAGAGGACAGAGTGCCAGACTTTCCTAGCTTGACACAGCTCTTATGATTTCTCTTATTTCTTAATTATCTTTCAAAATATCATTCACTTTATCAAACCATGTTTTCCTTGATGTTTCTCTACCACGCCTTCCACTCACATTTGAACTGTATATGTGTTTTGTTAGTTTTTCTTCATTCATTCACTTCACATGCCCAAACTATCTTAGACTGCTCTTATTCACCTTACTTAATATATCAGCTTTAAATTCACTCTTGGGTAAGAAACCGATGTTGCAAAATAGTGCAATATAAATTGTTAGCTTTTTAAGAAATAAGAAAATAAATGAGTATTGCTTACCGGATCCAGGTATCTCCCCATTATTGCATCCATCGTCCCAGATGTTGGCGCAACGCTTGCCAGGGTTAAATTCTCCATTCAGGTAATCGTCATCTTTTCCTGTAAGAAATTATTACTAAGCATTTTTTCAACAGTTAAATCCAGAAATGTAGATTCTTAATTATTACTTCATAAACAAAGATTTGCTTTGCTCAAAAGAACATTCTCTTAATAGAATGTATCATTTTCTACATGTTTTGAATAGAGTACAGTTTGCAAATATCTTGTGATTCTAATACACGATTACAGGATATGTTGGAAAAACTCCGAAATGTTTGCATCCAATTCATTTTTAACCTAAGGAAGTATGATCATGTTTCAGAACAGAGATAGCTTAAAATCAGGCAGCGAAAAAACCTTCGCATTCTGTCGACATTATTTTGCAAACTTAACAATTCCAATTCACTTTCATATCTTTGTGAACCATTTCAGTTTTTTTCACAACACGGTTATTCTCTTCAATCAGGCGATGGAAGACTCTTTTGCACACCAACACATCACGCCACATTTTACATAGCTTAATTTGTGGTTCACTTTCGGCGTGACTGTGTAACGAACTTGTACGATTTATCAGGTATGCATCCTTAGTTACATTTAAGAGAGAATTGAAAATATATTTCATTACTCGGAATATCCTTTCATCCAAATTAACACTTAAGAAAAGAATTTGAAAAAAATTCATGATCTACAGAGATATATAGAAGTATTTGTATTAATTGTTAAATATAGCAAAGCATATATCAAATTAGTAAAATAAACTTAATAATATAATATAATCACGGATATAACCGCGCTTGGCCTGTGCAGTATGGATTAATTATGCGGATAATTCCATCCATGGCATTGAAACGGTCAAAGTAATCAAGTTGACCTCAATACCTTATTATTTTTACATTGGATGTGCTGTTTTATTTAGATTTACATACACTTTCAAGTATCTGTTTTCTTCATCCAGTTTTACTCTGTAGTCTAATTAATCTCCTTATCTATGGTGGTTTTCCTGCTAGTAAAATATTATAAGGGATGATAGTAAAATAAAATTCATTATTATCCCCATCATTTCTATTGTTGAAGGCCGTGATCTATGGGTTGTTGAGGGTGCAGGCTGCGACAACACGTGTCCAATCCTCTCAGTCATTTGCGGTTTGCATAGTAATTTACAGGTTTTCCCCTATCAATTCATTCACCTGATCATTCTACCTTGATGGTGCTCTGCCTTTGCTTCTTCTTCCTGGCACACTTCCTATGACCATCGATTTCTCCAGGTTATCTGGCTGATGTCTGGAAATGGGCTCGAGGAAGCACAAAATAAAATTAAACAGCATGAATATATCAATACCTGCTCCAGGCAACTCTCCATTGATGCATCCTTCATCCCAAATGTTAGCGCACTTCTGTCTGGCAACATGACGACTCAAAGAACACTCCAGAACACTGATGAAAACTGCCAAAATGAAAACCTTCATTTTTAACACACAAGGAATCAAATAGAAACAAAATATAATTATTGTCACCGAGAAACGAGTGACAGAAATGACTGAGGAAATCTGCATTATGGCTTTTATAGTGCCTGTTTTACTTATCTATTCAATTAACTGCCAGAGCTTTTGATAATGTTTATTAATTAGGAATACTTGAAAGTTGAGTGAGGGGAATTAGTTAACAGTAAAACAATAAAGCTACCGGATATCTTCATAATTGCCGTTGCGAAGATAACACAATTATAGAAGAAGAAGATAATAAGTGATTTATAAAAATCATTCAAATAAGGCCACATTGATTAGCAGTTATTGATAATAAGGGATGAGTTGAGTTCATTTCTCATAGTAGGTAAGACAGGAAAATAACAGGATGGCAAGTTTTGCAATTTTGAGGTTGTAAATAAAATAAAAATGGTTTCTTAAGTATTTTAAGTAACCACAATAGATCAAAGTCACTGACAGAAAGACCAAATTCTCGGATATTATCAAATCTGTAACTAAATGGCAGTGGGCAGGTCATGATGAAGCTAAAAGATGACAATCTACAAACCTTGAATAGAAGGAAGACCATGAACCAAATGTATATAAGATATAGAACGTGAGGCAGCAGTTAGCATAGGATATGGTGGAAGATCACGGGAGAGACTCTTGACTTGACTCAATACTGAACCAAGAGACAGAATGATGCTGTTAAGTATGTTAACACTTTTTAAGAGTAGCTGTAAAGAACTACTTTATGAAGCTCATAGCTTTAAAGCAGCACTGTTTTCAGTGACGTAGCGAAAGACTTCTGCATCTGGAGACAAGGCACTAAATCTGTACTCCCTTTGGTAAAAATGTAACTGCATAAGGTAGAAGTCTAAAATGTAGTCCAAATCCTGTACATGTATTTTAGTGTTAAAATAAATGCTGTAGAAATGCGTGCATTGATGTGACAATGTACAATAGAATGAGGAATTAAGTGATAAGGGGTGAATGTGAACTTAAGGGTGATGTGTTAAGTAAGATGTAGAAGAGTATGTTGAGATATTTTGAGCATGTAGAATGAATGAATAAAAAAATAGTAACAAAACAAATATATATATATGGCCATATTATGTAGGTAGGCATATGAATGGGAAAATACATATTTTTCCATTGGAAATGTTTGCATTATCTTCCAGTAAAAAATGGGCCATACTGTAATACGAGATAAGAAGCTAATAAGCTGATTTTCTTATCTGTGAGAGACTCAATAAAATTGCAATGCAAACTCCAGATAAACTAAGGCTTCAATCAAATTCATTATTTATATATAACACTTGAACAAATTAATGAACTGTGGAATGAATAAATTAAGAAAGACTAACAAAGCAGATATATAGTGCAAATGCGAGTAGTTTTTGTTTTTCACTTTCCAAAGAAGTGCACTCTGAGATGGTTTGGGCATCTAGAGTGAATTGATGAGGAAAGTCTAATAAAACAAATATACAGTGCAAATGTGAGTGGAAGACCAAAGAAAGTATGGTTGAATCAAATGAATGATATTCTGAAAGAAGGAAGCGTATGGTATAGAAAGTTATATGGTATAGAAAAGTATGGCACTCTGTCCTCTCTGCCTACCCCGACAGGGAAATGGCGTGATGGTTTATATTTTTGGATGCATCATAAATCATAATATCCTTTTTTTATTTTTTTCCGTGTTACAAATATTGTATACATATAACAAAATTAACGATGAATACACTCAATTATGAAATATTTTAACTACTAAGTTATTATTTAGCTTAATAACTTATCATAATAACTACAGTATTCTTATATACAGTATCAGTACTAGTTTCATTATTTAAAATTGAAGTAGTTTTTACTGGAACATAGTTTCAAGTGCGATAGAAAGTAAAAACAAGACAATTGAAATTTTGAAAGAAATACAAAAAAGAAACTGATGTCAACAAGGTGTGACAAAATTAAGAAAAAGCTTTCAAGAAAATGTTCCTGTTTCTTGACCTTGTACTGTTTGCTTGACTCAACTCGGATGATCAGTTTTGTTTTACAGTAGTCCTCCCCTTATCCTGGATCCTGAAAGAGCAGATATTACCGATGCCTATATGTATTTTCCTATACACACATACCTATTATTTTATGAATTAGGTTCCGTAAGAGATTAACAACAATAACTAATAATGAAATAGAAACAATTATAACAAATGTACTGTTATAAAAGTTATATGAATGTGATCTCCCTCTCTCTCTTAAGATATCTTACTGTACTCGACTCACCCTTCTTGTGATTATGTGACGGATGAAATAAGGTGAATTAAGCAGGTATTGTCACACAGCATCAGGTCAGTTAGTAGTCTTACGCAACTATTGACCTTCTCGAATAACTGAAATCGCAGTGTGTGTTAGTATTGACCTTCTTGAGTTGTGAACCCCAGTTTTAAGAAATTCTTGATCTTTACGCATTAAACACATTCACGTATAAAATTATCTATCTAAACAATCTTGATAATTTACCTGTATACTCGTATACATGTCTTGTCAACAACTGTACACCAAAAATCTTTTGTATGCAAAGGGCTGCATCATTAAAACTAGAAGAAGAAACTTTACATAAAAAAAAAACCATATATGCGAACCACCTTCAGACAGAGAAGTTTCGTGTATTTAGCGCTTAAGTTATTTAATGCATTACCTAAAGCTATAAGAGATATGATAAATATAAAACTAGAATTAAAAAGTGGCTGATAGAAATCAGACCATATTTAGTAAGACATAATGTCAAAACACTTTGAAAACTAAAATTTTATCAAAATAATGCAAAGGTAAAATTGCTGGTTCAGTTCCCTTTCCATAAACTTTTTTTGTGGATTAACAAGTACTATTTTTTATTAATACCAATAGATTAATGATCCTTTGAAAAATAAATGTTTCTAATTTAAATATTTATGTAAAATGGGATTGTGGTGGGATTTTCCATACTTGATTTGGAATTTTTATACTACTTATTTTTTATTTTATACTTCATGCATGTTTATTTAATATTTTATTTTGTTTTGTTTTATGTAAACTACATCCCTTAGGACGGGCATACACCTAGTTATGCAAGATAATGCTTTGCATATCTAATTGTAAAAAAAATTAATAGTATGTATAAATAAAAAAAAATACACCTGAAAAGCTTTATCCCTACGCAATAATTCTTGGTTCAATCTGTACACCTCCATTCCATAGGGATTGAGAAAATTCTGGGTTCAATCTGCACACCTCCATTCCATAGGGATTGAGAAAATTTAACAACACAACTTACATTTCTGAATTTCAGTTCAAATGTTAATTTGTTTGTTTCATGAAGTATTTTAAATTTCCACTAAGGAAAAGATAATCAACTATATTTTTAAGGATGGGTGTTAACCTTTCCCTTCCGGTGTTAAAAAAATCTGCCCATTCCGGTGCTGTGTATTCAATACATATGTAAAAATGAGCTATTTAAAATCGGAAAAATAAGAATATTCATAGCCAATCGCTTAAATTAATTAAATTTGAAGTCAAAAGTGATAATAATTGATATTTAATTGCTGAAAACATGAAAAAAACATCAGCCGACGTTCACAAAACGGGTGAAGAGACCACCTCAAACGAAAGCCCACGAGCTACTGAAGTGAGCGAACTGAGATTCTATTACTTGAGTTCCCATATACCGAAGTAGAGTAAGAGTGAGATGCGAATAGCGTCGCTCCTTACCCATAGCGGGTTTTTAGAATGAATATACCTACGTCACACACTGGCACACATTTGATTGTATTGGTGAATTTATTCCCGATTTTCACAAAATATCTCTGATGTGCTAATTATTATTAATATTATTTTTTCATTCAATGCGTAAATGTATTACGGGGGAATACCTAAAATCTGAACCCAGTATTTATTATATTTATAGAGACAATAAAGTTTTTAGAAGCAATGTGTACTAGTTACACATCACAGGGAAGGGGAAGGGTTAAGAAAAATAAGGAAATGAAACACAGATTTATGTAAAAGATAATTTTATTCAACTTTAACACATTTCAATTTGAAAATTCAACATCATTTAGCAAGTATTAAATAATAGTAATTGCAAATATTTACATTTATTTACCAAATGAGATAGTTGTAACAATATTTTTTCAAGTCAATTATTAAATTATTATTTTTTGAAATCATTTATTGTCAGAAAGAAATAATATTAAACAAAAAATCAAATAGATTAGACTATGTTACATTGAGACAAATACATAGACATTTCAAATGATAATGAGTTTGCAGGCGTATTAGTTTTACTTCACAATATTCAAATTTATTCGCTTTCTTTGGTGGTTAGAAATGAAATTTAACAGTTTAGAACAAGCAGTGATCTGACACACTTAATCCACCTCAGAAACATACAAATATATCATTCTTAAAATAACTGGACAGTACATTTAGATTCCCAACTTGTTTATGTAGATTTTAATTCAAAATTTCGATAACAGAAAACATAGTTTCGACGTTTAACACTATTTAATATCTGCAATGAAAATGACAAGTTAGATTTTGGTGAGACACGGGCCACTTTAATTGCAAACAATTTATTTGACATGTCCTGAAGGGTAAAAGAGAGCACATAAGACCCCTGACTAGCACAAAAACGATGCAAATTGTTTTTTTGAATTGAAAAAAAAAATCTCGAATTACTTAAAAAAGAACACATAATAAATTTTATTAATTTCTCAAATAACTGAATTACAAATTTCGATTGAAAAATGCATTTTAGTAAAAACAGAAATTCCAAAAAAACAGAATTTCAAACTTCGAATTATCCTCGTTCGATTAAACAAGATTTTATTGTACTGTTATTCTTGTACCACAGTCATTTAAAAAAAATGCGTATACTACAATATTTTCAATTCCTAGTGTGATATGACTTTATTGTACATTATTTCAAATTTAAACAAAGTCAAAAATCAATTTTCGATCACAAATATTTTAAGATATCATTGAATAATTTATGTTAAAAGCATTCACAATTTTTCTTAGGTTTCATCTGTTAAATCAACATCCTCTTGTTAGTCACTTAAATGTTAAAAGATATGAAACATTAACAGAAAAGTAGCTTAGATCATTATAATTAATATATTTTACGTTACAAACAAATTATTGCAATAAATTCACAACTCGGCTAATTCCTTGCAGTGTACTTTCAAATCAAACCATACATTATACCATTATTAGATAATTAGGGATTCCATTATATACTGTGGATGATTTGTGCTAATAACAATTTAAAGAAAAAGAGACAGTGTGAGACTATGTAATTAAAAATAGGACGATGGTATGTATGGGCATTGCAGAAATGAAAGATTTACAACAGGATAGAAAAATGTGAAAATACGTGTATGTTCTCTCCACTTTTCAAATATGGGTAATTTTTTTTGCAGTCGATTTTAGAATAAATGATTCATTCTCTGAAAGCTGAGTACACTAAACCCTGATCAATTTAAACAATTCTAATATTAACCAGTATCTACTATGTATGTTATAAAGATATTACAAAAATTATTACAATGTATTATAAAAAAGTTGATTAAGTATTAAAACATTCGAATTAAATATTACAGCACTTTACTGAAAATATACATAGTTAAGTTACAAGAGATCACATTATATTTGACAATAATTTTAATTAATTACTCCATACGATGATAATTGACATTACAAATACTGATATTTCGAGTGTGAAGGCAGTATTTTCAGTTAGTGATTTTTCTAAATCACGTGTATATTGTATTACACGCCCATTGTATAAAGTACAACCTGGAGAGTGTAAAGGCCTAGAGTGAAAAAAAAACAAATTGGTGCCTATGTGTTCCATCAGGAATCAAATCCGAAACCTATAGGTTGGAAGTCGAGCATTCTACCACTACCACTAGGCTACGAAGGTTGTCTTTTACTTTACACAGAAGATTATGTTTAATTTGGAACAGATACATTGGATAAAAAAAACACGATACTACGTAAGGTTTGCCAATCTAGGAAACTCACGTTTATAGATTTTTTAAACATCAAAAATAAAATCCTGCGAATAGTTAAATTTTACCATCTTTTGTTAGCGTCAATGCCTAATGGTTAATGTGTTTCCTTAGGACCCAAAAACTCCAGGTTTGATTCCTAGAGACTTAACTTTTAGATTTATTTTACTTTCAAGTTTCTTTTATATTGGGTGTTAACATAAGTTGTGTCCGTTTTTTTCCAAATTACAAATGTGCACCAACAGTAAAACCAAATGGTAAAGGTTATACGTCATTCGAAAGAAAATTATCTGCTTTACAAGATATTGTGTTTGCTTTTACTTTACATATATTATTTTATTTGATTACAAGCATTCAAAATGAAATGTCAAGTAGACGAAAGTGAGCATTTTCGACACCTCCTTCTGTTCGCGTTCGAGGGAATAAACCTGCCAAAGCTGCTCACGATATTTGCGAAGTATACGGTGGAGATGCTATGAATGAAAGGACAGCTCGTCGATGGTTTTTGCGTTTCAAAGGCGGTAATTTCGACCTGAAAGACATGGAGCGTTCCGGACGACCAGTGGACTTCGATGTGAACCGCTTAAACTATATTATTCATGAAGATCCCCTTCAAACCACCGTAGAATTGGCTGAGGAGATGAATTGTAGTCACATGACTGTATACCGCCATCTTAAATCAATGGGAAAAGTCCAGAAGTTCGGCACTTGGGTTCCACATGTTTTGAGTGAAAACAACAAAAATCAACGCTCGACAATTTTCTTTCGAATGACGTATAACCTTTACCATTTTGTTTTACTTTTGGTGCACATTTTTAAATTTGGAAAAAAACAGACACAACTTATGTTAACACCTAATACATGAATTTATTATTGTAGTGTAACTTTGACGTAACAAAAAAAAATTTAATAAGTATTGGGTCTTGGGTCTCGGAAAGTTTTTCATTCAAAAAATTTATTGTATATATAATATCCCACTTCCATTGAATACAGCACAATCTGGCAGGCTAATTGCTATTTGCCAACTTTTTCCCACTAAATAGAAATATGTTAAAATACTGAGTAAATACCATACTAGGACCCTCGTTTTTTGGGATCCATCAGGAATTGAACCTGGAAGCCTCGTGATGGAAGGGAAGTATTCTACTAACTAGGCCATTCAGATCGTCATTGAAACGATAAGTTTTAACTATCAATAACATTTGAATTTTAATGTTACAAACCTTTATACATGTCTTTTCTAAAATTATGTTCTACCAAATGCTTAAAAAAAATGACTAATGATTTTATGAATAAAAAAACTTATATTACACCATTTTAAAATGAAATGTATCAAATGATTATTTTTCTGACCACATTTAAAATTAAATTACATAATGCATCCATAACTCATCTCTTGTTCTTGACCATAAACTCATTCATTACATGAAATTACATGACACACATTTTTTTTAATTAATCATGCGAAATCAAAAACATCATTCATACCATGGTCAATTTACATATTTTATTTGTACTGCACATATCAAAAAGATGAAAAAAATCTGCACTTTATATGGTGTTTTTATTTTTAATCTGATATTTTCTAAAACAAAAAATCAAGTTCAATTATATATTACCAAGTAACTAAAACGTTACGGACTTAAGTTATAATTTTCAGGAATTGATCACTTATGTCAGGGGTGTGCAAACAGACACTGTGATCTTAATTGATTCGAGTAGCTGTGGGTAAGACCTGGAACAGACTTTCTCTGGAGTGATAGAAGACTAACGACATTGGAGTCTTCAAAAGGATTTTTAAAAGATGTTACATTATAAGTACTTTAGAGTTATATAACTATTATTATATTACACTTTCGTTGTATACAATACGACCTGGTAGGCTTATTGCCATGTGCCAATTATTTCCAATCAACGATAAAGATTTAAAAGATGCCTTAAAAATAAGATTAGAACCCTTTTTTAAAAACAAATCTAGTTTCCAATACGAATCGAGTCCGCAACAACCAGCTTGGAAGACAAGCGTCTTACCAACTAGAGCATGATACTCACGCCAGGTCGCCACTAAATGAAACTGGAACTGGAGATATTAATTATAGGTTATGTTTATGTTCTGCCATTGCAATTTTGGAGGATTCCTGCCGAATGACTTAAGACTTGCGCCGAAGGTTTTGTCCGTTGAAAAGAAATTATATGTAACAAAATCAATATTAAAAAGGAAAATCATATAAAAAGTGCCTAGTGATTGTCGAATCCGTGATTTACTAACACATTTTACGCTAAGCGAATTAGTAAAAAAAATACACATTCAATCATTTTCCAATTATTTTAAAAATGTTATTTTTGTATGTACATTTTGGAGGCGGATTACGGAGATATACGAGTTCTACTTTTTACTTAACTAATTAATTTTATTTCCAAGACTAAAGGTTTGAAATAAATTCACAATTATAAGATTTCACTAATTCACCTTTAAACTAAATAAAAATCTTTATTTTAAAGTAACTGAAGAGTTGTATTTTTTCAAAAAATATATTTTAATAAAGGAAACATCTGCAACAAATAACTTAGTAGATCTGCAGGTTAGATAAAATTCCAAAATCGTAATCTGACTATTAAAATGTGCTTATCTATTGCACAGATACTAGCGTGATACAATCAGTTAGTATACTTTTCCAGTTAAAAGACAGTTGCGATTAGTGCATAATAAATACCCCACCAGCAAAATTAACCTTGTCTTTAATTAAGTAAAATGTTGCAATGTTTAAAACAAGATTTTTAAACATTGCAACATGAAAATTTAAATCACAATCTGATAAAATATTAACAATGTTTTCCAGAGAGGTCTAGTTCTAACAATGTTTTCCAGAGAGTCTAACAGATCAAAGCATTTTCACAACCGTTTTCCACTATCAACGTGCAGTCAAGTTGCTCAATCAAAAATAATCCATTTCTTGAATCCTAGAAAAGACGTTTGTTTCACTTTGTGACGTCATGTTTATAAATTTTTAATAAAATAAACAATACACAATTTTTTTATTTTTTATTCATCACTGTTTAATTTGAATTCAGTACCGGTTTCAAAGACCTTCGTCTTCCTCGTCAGGTGAAGTTGAAATAAATTATGTATAAAATACATTTTTTTAATTGTAATATGTACAGGAACTAATCCTTGAGAGGCCTACCTACTCCCCTCCCCTTATTAGCCACTTCTTCCCTCCTCTCTTGTACCTATTACAATTAGAAAAAATGTATTTTAGACATAATTTAGTTCAACTTCACCTAAAGAGAAAGGCAGAGGTTTTTGAAACCGGTAGTTAACTCAAATAAAACAGTGATGAACACACTATGACAAATATGTGTTTAATTTATTTTATGACTTTTTTTTAAAAACAATACAATTTAAATCAAAACTTCAACGTAATGCATATAATAAACGAATGAGAAATATTTTGGATTCATTATAAAAATACGTTGAATTAGTTAGTATTAAAATAAAATATAATTATTTATTATAAGTCAAGTAATTTTAGACACGCGTTTAATTTTCTGGAATATGTGACATGTATTTATCTTAAAACCTTAAATATAAAATTGAAATCAGTTGAAATATGTAGATTCAAACAAACTCATAACATAATTTAAACTGGGTTTTATGATGAAATGTCAAGGTTTTTGTTTCTATGATTTTGATAAAACCTAAGAAAAAAAATATTGTTGATAACGGTAGTATGGCATAGTAATTTAAAATAACCAATATTTGTATGTAACGGTAGTATGGCATAGTAATTTAAAATAACCAATATTTGTATTACTTATAGTTTTTCTTTCAAAAAAATAGTATATCTTCTTCATGGAGGAGTGTAAAGTAAGAAAATAAGATTGAATCAATAGTTTAAAAAGTCGCTTAGCAGAGATAACAATGTGGCAGTGATTAAGTCAAGAAACGGAGGTGGCTGTCATGGAGTGGATGCCTCTACCTTATATGGCTTCAAGTCCCATTAACTAGTTAAGCTAGTCTAATGTTTCCAATGTGGTCCTGTTCGGATCCTGGATCCCTCCAGTGGATGCATATACATGGGACTGTAGTTGACTAAATGTTCTAAGTTCTGAAACTGATCAGATTCCTTAAGGCCCAATTTGTGCATCATCACAGTGACCGTGACTGTGGCATGTGCGAACTTGGCTAAAGCGACTCCAAATTTTCTAAGCTAACCCCCGGTTTGCTCGACAGTTGGGTCTACCACCACATCTTTGCATTTAGATTATTCTTACCATCTCTCCTCAGGGCTTTGATTATTATGGACAAGGTTTGTTCACGGGTCCAGAAAGGTTTAAGGGAGAAAAGCCGAGTAGCTGATGGATTAGTGACTTCAAAATATAGTGGAATGGAGGTATTTTTTGCAAATACTAACTAGTCATATCTTACTCCATAAAACTTACATAAATGTTGGTTATTTTGAAAATAATACACCTCGCGATTATAAATTAATTTCCAGCATAGATTTTATTTAATAATAGACAAACCAATGACACTATTGACAAAATTTAAACTATCAAAATAGAACTTTAAAGAAAAAAATTAAATAATAAACAAACACAGAGCACAATGACACGTATCATAAACAGCATTTGGGCCAGATATAATTACAAAATGTATGAACACGAGTTTGCCAAACTGACGTTATAACTGATCATTTCATCCGATGATTCAAGTTAAGACGCACTTCAAAATATCAACAATGAATGTTAAACCAAATAATTGTTTTCAGTCCATCATCGAACGTCTGTCTCACCACTTAGTTTTAGTATAAAAATTAGATAGAAAATTTTAAAAAAGATAAGTGCTTGAACACAGAGCGTGACAATCTGAGTCCTACGCATTGTTGAGTCGCTCCAGCACTCTCTTGTAAGAATCTTCTACGTTCTTGTACTGGCTGTTGAGTCGCTGGTAGCTCTCCTCCTGTCCAGACATGGACAGTGTTGCAGCATACTCATCTGGGTTCAACACCTTCTGAAGTTTCTTTAGTTCATTTTTCTTTTTCTGTAAAAAATTAATTGAAACTTATTAATTGATTTATCAGGTCTGTAAATATGAAACCGGAATTTGCTCATAGATGTCTCTAGTTGTCAATATAGTGACTGTCAAACCGCGTCATTGGCGCCTTTTTGTTGTGTTTACATTTGTCAAAGACTTTTAACTCACAACAATACAAGTTTAATACAACTACATATGTTTTCATAGCGTTGAACATGTCTGTTTTTGTGCCTGAAAACTACGATTTGCGGACAGCATTGATTTTCTGTTACCATTTGAAGAAAACTGCTGCAGAATCACATCGAATGCTTGTAGAAGCTTACAGTGAGCATGCTCTTGGTAAATCACAGTGCTTTGAGTGGTTCAAAAAAATTCAAAAGTGACGATTTTGACGTGAGAAACGAAGAACGTGGAAGACCACCGAGAAAGTTCGAAGACGCCGAATTGCAAGCATTGTTGGATGAGGATGACGCTCAAATGCAACAACAACTCGCCGATCAATTAAATGTAACACGAGAAGCCATCTCCATACGTTTGAAAGCCATGGAAAAGATCAAGAAGGTGGGAAAATGGGTTCCACATGAACTGAATGAAAACCGAAAGACAGCACGAAAACCGAAAAACCACTTGCGAAATGCTGCTCGTCAGGTACAAAAGAAAATCATTTCTCCATCGAATTGCGACTGGCGATGAAAAATGGATATATTTTGAGAATCATAAGCGTAAAAGATCATGGGTAGCTCCAAGCAAACCAGCGACATCGACTGCAAGGCCAAATCGCTATGGATGGAAGACAATGCTGTGTTTGGTGGGATCAGAAGGGTGTTATCTATTATGAGCTGCTAAAACCTGGCAAAACCATTAATACTGAACGTTACCGACAACAAATAATGGATTTGAACCAAGCATTGCGTGAAAAACGACAAGAATATCAAAAGAGGCAACACAAAGTGATTTTGCTTCATGATAATGCACCATCGCACACAGCAAAACCGGTCAAGGAAATGATTGAGGCGTTTAGTTGGCAAATACTTTCGCATGCGGCTTACTCACCAGACTTGGCTCCATCCGATTACTACTTATTTGCATCGATGGGACACGCACTTGCTGAGCAGCGCTTCACTTTTTACGAAAATGTACAAAAATGGCTCAACGATTGGTTTGCCTCAAAAGAGCAACAGTTTTTTTGGCGTGACATCCACAAATTGCCAGAGAGATGGGAAAAATGTGTAGCTAGCGATGGGCAATACTTTGAATAAAATATTTTTTACCATTTTCATACAATAAATGTGTATTTTCTATTAAAAAATTCTGGTTTCATATTTACAGACCTGATAGTATTTATATTGTAGAGCTGCATTTTGTTCCAGAGTTATTTGACAGATCTGTTTCGCTTTGCAAAAGCATTTTCAAACATATAATGAGATACTTTCGTAAAACGAAACAGATCTGTCACTTTAATTTAAGTTATTGCGAAGAATTTTTTCACACTTAAGTGTCAAATCATTCTGTAATTAATTGAAACTATCTATTTCCACTGGTATTGAACTAGGGATGCCAAAATAGTTTTAAAAAACAATGTACGTGTTAATATAACAAATTGGAATGAAGTCCTCAAAGTAAAACATTAAATTTCCAATATATTCTCAAAAAACTATGAGTCACTGACAGATTGTCGACAATATGTCCTCCAATTCTTTCGACACATTGCTAGTGACCATTTGAAGAGGGCTTGTGGTCACTGGAAAGGTGGAAGGACGACGCACAAGAGGAAGAACCCCAATCCATGGAACTGACCAAGTGAGACGCAATAGGACTACCCTTAACAACTGCCCTTTGAACTTCGAAATGCAGGGATGGATGAAAAGGAGTCATATTGCGGAGTCATGAACTACACGACTGTATGATGATGAATATATTTTACTGTGCGCTTATGTTGAAAACATGAGCGTAAGACCAGTACTCTTGCTGTATTGAATCTCAAGAACAGAGATGTCATGTTACCCAACTGAGATATATAGAGATATATGAATAATCACATATCGGAAGATCTACAAAGGTTTCATTGGAGTTCGTCTTCTTGTGGTAAATTTACAATCTAATCACCACAGTCATCGCCTTCCTATTGTTACACTCAATTTGTTTTTTTTGTAGAGCTCCCTTGAGGAGAGCCTAGCTCCCTCAGATTAATGTTTTTCATGTGTCGCTAAACTCCTCCGTGTTCTGATTGGTAAGACGGTTGTCTACCAACCCAGAGGTTGCTGATTCAATTCCCATTGGAACCCAGATTTTTTTTAAAAAGGATTCCAGTCTGGTTTTCATTTAAGCCCTCTTTAACATTTGGATGGTTGGAAGATATTGCCACATGACAATAAGACCGCCAGGCTGTACTGTATACAACAAAAGTGTAATACAATATAATAAACTCCTTCAAGGGAAAATAGTAAAATTTTCAATATTTTTGTTGAAACTTTTAAGACATAAGCATATTTATACTCACATCTTTTGCCTCTTTTACATCCATACATCTTCCAATTCCACTTCCACGATTTCTATGTTTCCTCATTTCTTGTCTTTCTCTCTCATGCCTTTCACTCACAGTTAGATTATATATATATATTTGTTTTGTTTGTATATCTTCATTCATTCGTTCTACATATATGCCCAAACCATCTCAGAATACTCTACTTCATCTTACTCGACACACCAACCTTAACCTCTAAGCGAGTGAGATTTTGTAAGCAAAATAAAAAATTGATTTAGTAAGTATATAAATCACGTAATTGCGGCCACCATATACAAAACAATTGAATAGATAAAAACATTTGAGCCATGTCCGTTTTATGGATAAATTCATGTATTTGGGAAAAAAAACATCGGACGTACCGTGTCTCTTAAGGTAAAAACGTACGCCCATACTCTCTTAAGGTAAAAATTCGTTCGTCGTACACCGTACGACCATACTCCTTTAGAAGTTCAGTTCGCATTCATCCTTCATCGATACGACTTTTCAGTTACTTGTCAATAACTACGACTTGATTTGACTTTTTATAAAAAAGAATTATTGTACGAATCAGGGAAACCTGTACAAATGATTGTTATAAATAAATTAAAGGGAGTTTTTTTCATTTCCAAATAAGTCTCATCTATTTGTTGTTGTGAATAAGTGTGATATCTACCCAAGAGAGATATAATATGATAACAGTATCCGGTTCACAAAGGATTCCAAATGATAATTGATACCCTAGTAATAAGTTTCTCATTAATCATCATATTTTCGTGAAATTGTGATATTATTTGTCCTTCCTTATCTATCTGTTGGATTCAATTGAATCTATATTAAAAAAATAAGGTGTATAAATTTAACAATAAACAAAAATAATATGACAACTTCTGTGACGTAATTGATAAGATACCTGTCGTTGTCAACTAAATCATGGGTTACGGATTTCATTCATACTGTTTGTACCCAGATTTTTTTTTAATGCTTCTAGTCTTTTTTTCACTTAAAGAATTTTAAAAATTGTTACCTGGAAGGGAGCATTGAGTCTGTTCTTCACGTCAAGACGGTAGCGCTGGTAGTGTACGGGATTGTTCAGGTCCGTGTGACGCAGGCGCAGAATCTCGTACACACGTCGTGCTTGTCGCCCAGCCAGCTTAAGCCGGCTCTGAGCTTGCTGCGCCATCTCCTTGCTGAAGCCCTTGAGCAGCAGCTCGGGTTTGAAGGCAGACAGATCCTGGCAGTTGAGCACGTCCACGTAGTCCCGGATCCTCTGGAAATCCTCCGAGGGGTCCTCCACCGTGATGTCCACCACAGTGTTCATTGGTATAAAGTGATTGTACACTGCCTGAAATATTAGATACTCATTAATTACTACATAGTAAGAAAAGTCAAATAAATGCTATAGAAATACGTGCACTTAGAAGAATACATGGCGTGACAATGTATGACAATACAGAATGAAGTGATATGGGATGAGTGTGGGCTTAAGACTGATGTGTTGAATAAGATGAAGAGCACTCTAAGATGATTTGGATATGAGGAACAAATGAAAAATATCAATTTCTCAAGCTTCTGAGGGTAGCAGATACTATACTAATGAATAATACAAGTGGGTGGTGAAGATGAATTTCAGATTCATCGAATCTGTAGTGAGCAATAAAATAGCCCACTTCTTGAGAAACTATGAGACAAGATTCTCAATATGTTCCAACCACCTCAAGAGTCTGTAGTGAGGTGGAGGAGGGAAATATTAGAAATATGTTATAATACGTGAAATGGACGTATGCAGTGTAATGCTTCGCTATACCTGTAGGAGTTGCGCGCCCAGCCCCATACGCTGGAATGGGGGCAGCACGAGGCACTGAGAAATGCGGGGTCTTGTGTGGAAGGGGTACGCGTAGTAGCGGTACACGGTGCACAACCCAGCCACTGCACGGCGCACCAGCCCGTCACTGCCCGTGTAGCGCTCAAATCTGAAACACATTCACACAGTTACACAATTTTTTTTCTTCCATTAAATGTTTTCTATGCTGAGATCGGTACCGATCTATACTAAGAAGAAGTCTCTAATATTCTTCATAGCATTATATGGAATAGGAACATAGATGATGAGAAAGAAACAAACAAACATGATAGATGCCTTCGAGATGTGATTTTATAAGCAGATGCTATGTACCCCACGGATCCCAATACGCACCAACGTTTCTATCATTCAAAAATTAAAGATTACCGTAAGACTTTCGACAACATGCAGAAAAAGAATTATAACACACTTTGGGCATGTCGCTTGGGCAGGTCGAACGATGTTAAGTCTAGAGAAGTCTCAATCAACAGGATCCTTTTTAAACACCTGGGCCTGGGCCGAGAGGAATGGAGACAGGTGGTGCGACAAGTTCAAGACATAGCAAAGGATCACGATGCTCAGCATTGACCACATGATGAAGAAGAAACGTTTTAGGTAAACGTTACGTTACAAATGTAGCTTTATTGAAAGAATTAAAAGGAGATAGTAATTAACAAAAAGTCTTAGATAACTATATGTTATTATTTATAGTTAAGGTAATAACACTGTAAAGGTTTAAAGACATTGTAATTTTTTTTCTCTCTTCAATCTTCGAAAAGACTTTAGTTTCACTTATTGTGAGCAATTTAGTTTATCTTAACCTGATGATGAAGACGGAGGTCTTCGAAACCGGTAGTAAACTCAAAATAAATCAGTGGTGAACACAACACATATAAAATAAGTGTTTTATTTATTTTATTATGTGTTGTTTATATTGTGCTCCCCTGAAGATGAGGTGAAAGCCTTGAAACCGGTAGGGTTATACCGTTACAAAAAAGTGGAATAAACAGTGTTTGATAAAAATAAATTACAATTTTTTATTTTTTTTTCACTGTAATTTGTTTAGTCAAACACTGTTTATTTCACTTAATACTCGTATAATGGTATAAACCTTACCGGTTTAAAGATTTTTACCTCATCATTAGGGGAGCACAAACAAGTTTTGTTTGTACTCCCCTGATGATAAAGTAAAAACTTTGAAACCGGTAGGGTTATACCGTTATATAAATTGAAATGAACAGTGTTTGACGAAAGAAATTATAATGCCTTACATAACTCTTGATTTTTTAAAAGGTCCACAGTTTAGAGCTTACATACCTTATTATCTCTATTTAGTGGTGCATATGAGCTGCACTTTATAAATCCAAAAACAAAATGCTATTACAGTGATGTTTTGTTAGGAAATATTATTTAAGTAAACTACTTTATAATCATAATAAAAGGACAATTTATATAGCGCTGTTTAGAGAGCAAACTCTCTTGAAGGGCGCTCCAACTCAGGATTCAAACCGACTAATAAATTTTGATAAGATTGTCTTTAACCCTTCCTTCCCTGTGATGTGTAACTAGTACACATTGTTTATTTTTTTTTATACACTGTACGGATTTCTCCTGTTACCCAAATAGGGTCTGCTTCTAGCGTTAGCTTATCGTTAAGAATAATATCAGCCAGGATTCTTCTCATACTGCTAGACGGTACCGAGAATATATCAAGTGTCATTCAGTTGGTTCATTATCTCTATACCACGCGTGACTGAGTGTTTAGCCATGATATTCGTCCTGTAAGTTGGTATGT
The DNA here is from genome assembly GCA_949825065.1 of Odontocerum albicorne. NCBI lineage: Eukaryota > Metazoa > Arthropoda > Insecta > Trichoptera > Odontoceridae > Odontocerum > Odontocerum albicorne. The sequence goes on along the minus strand of OX463849.1, from coordinate 28,555,015 downwards.
AGAACAGAGGGTGATTCCTTGCACGGCTATATTTATTGGGTACATATAAACTTAGTGCTTCTAGAATCGCGGGACAGTTAAAGCAACCTTAGAAAACCTTAAGTAGGAATATCGCAATGGATTCTTGCCATCTTGTTTTGAGGCTTCTATAGTTCCACACCGTGAGAAGTTCGGCATGGTGAGCATATTTTGAGTAATCGCCTTTTGTTCTGTACCATAGATATCTATGGATTTTTTTTTGTATTTGTTCTATATTGTTTTTATATTTGAGCTGATGAGGAGCCCAAACCGTAGATGCATATTCTAATTTGGTTCTAATTAGATAATTATATAAGTTTCGGAGGTTATCGGTGCTGTTAAATTCTCTTGATATTCTCATTATAAAACCGAGTAGTTTGTAACAGTCCGATATCAAACGTGAGACATGGTTAACGAACGTGAGTCCGACATCAAAGGTTACGCCAAATCTTTGAATTCAGAAACTCTGTTTAATGCCACTCCCTGTATAGTATACTGATGGTGGATTGGTGAAAACGATCGACTATAAGATACACAGACACATTTATTAATGTTGAACAGAAGATGATTTTACTCACTCCAGGAGACTAGGGAGTCTAGGTCCTGTTGTAAGTGTGCACAGTCGGGAGGTGAATTGATCTTTTTGAAAATTTTCAAGTCGTCAGCGAACAATAAACATGTCGAGTGACTTATGGAATTTTAAATGTCGTCTATTAATATGAGGAATAGTAGGGGACCTAAATTGGATCCTTGTGGTATACCAGATCTTGCGACAAATTCCACAGAAGACTTGTTACGGATTGTTACGTATTGAGATCTTTCTTTTAGGTATGATGCAAATAATCCAATTAGATTATCGCTGAAGCCAAGTTTGTGCATTTTCTTAAGTAATATATCGTGATCAACTTTGTCGAAAGCTTTCTGAAGTCTGTATATATTACGTCCGTTTGTGAAAGTTCGTCTAAGTTTGACGCAATCTGTTGTGTGAGAGAGAGAAGGTTAGTGACAGTCGATCGTTTTGGCAAAAAGCCATGCTGGTTTCCAATAAGTCTTGTTGATACTTGATGGGTCAATTGGTTGCACAGTACAGTTTCGAAAATTTTTGGAAGCAAAGAGAGAACAGCTACAGGTCTGTAATTGTGAGTATCTAACGGGTCTCCTGATTTGAAGATAGTGCAGACCCTGGTTGTTTTCCAGCTTATGGGAAATGTATTGGTATTTATGCTCAAGTTAAATATGTAGCAGATGGGATCACACACGTATTTTGCACAGACTTTGAAAATGTCAGCTGATAACCCATCTGGTCCGATTGCTTTGTCGGTTTGCAAGGAGTTTATGTTTTTCAACACTTCTTCCTTAGAAATGGAATGGAGCGACATGCTTTTGCTGTCTGACGAACTGTTTAATATATTTTTCATGTCATATTTAGCCGTCGAATCTAGGTAAACTGATTGAAAATATTGTGCAAAGTTTTCTGCAATATTTTGGGGGTCTTCAATTATACTGACTCCCAGTTTCATAGATTTGAAGCTAGTTTTGTTCGTTTTTCTATTCTTTACATAATTCGAAAGATTCGAAGGGTTGTTTCGGATGTCGGTCTCTATCTTCGCTAAATAAATAAATATTAGGTTTATTGACAGCAACATAGTATGTACAAGATCACACCTGAATAACACTTCTAAAACACATAAATTGCAGACAATACATCAGACACAGAAGCTGTCAAAAGGTCTGGGCTCATCTAATAGCATCCCCTCGGCCAAAATACACCCCAGCAATATAGGGCGAACCCAGCCACGGGGACACCAGATGTTTTTCAGCCCACACCCTTAAACACGTAGAAACAGGAATATATACAAAAAAATATATGCTCATGGCACGATTTTTTTATTTGAGTTTTTAATTGGGCTCTCAGCCTCGAGTATTCTAAGTAGTCAGCCTGGTTTCTGCTTTGATAATTGTTATGAAGTTTGTTTTTATTTTTGAGATCTCGGATTATATCGACATTGAACCAAACTGGATAGTTGGGCAAATTTGGTAGATTATGTTTCTGTGGGACGCAAATATCTAGCGTTCCGTAAATGACACTATGGAGGTACTCTACGTCTTCGTCAATATTATCTATACTATACAGAGTATTCCAATCGAAATGTAGTAAAATGTTATTTAAGAGTAAAAAATTTGCCTTATAGTAGTTATATGTAGGGCGGGAGTCGCGCGGGGAGGGGGATGAGCTCTGGGTGGCGGAGGCGGTACTTGCAGCCCCTCCCTCGGCCCACATTGCTTCTAAAAACTTTAATATCTCTATAAATATGATAAATACTGGGTTCAGATTTTAGGTATTCCTTCGTAATACATTTACGCATTGAATGAAAAAAAATATATTAATAATAATTAGCACTTATCGACCATATCAGAGATATTTTGTGAAAATCGGGAATAAATTCACCAATACAATAAAACGTGTGCCTGTGTGTGACATAGGTATATTAATTCTAAAAAACCGCTATGGGTGAGGAAGCGACGCTATTCACGTCTCACTCTCACTCTACTTCAATATATGGGAACGCAAGAAATAGAATCTTAGTTCGCTCGCTTCTCTTGCTTCAGTAGCTCTCAGGCTTTCGTTTGAGGTGGTCGCTTCGCCCATTTTGTGAACGTCGGCCAATTTTTTTGTGTTTTCAGCAATTAAATATAAATTATCACTTTAGACTTCAAATTTAATTAATTTAAGCGATTGGCTATGAATATTCTTATTTTTCCGATTTTAAATAGCTCATTTTTACATGTGTATTGATGTGTATTGAATACACAGCACCGGAACGCGCGGATTTTTTTAGCACAGGAAGGGAAAGGTTTCGTAAAAATGCACACGCCACCCATATCTCTGGCCACAGGACCAGGAACGACAAAAGCTCTATCATAATATCCCGCCCTGTTGGATTGACTTGGAACAGCCAATTTATTAAATGAAGAAGAAATTGACTTCAAAGTTCTACTTCTCTCGGAAGAAACATCGCTCAGGCACAGACTTACATAATTATTATCAACATAATATTTAATTGAATACCCAAAGTAAATTTGTAAATTAGTAACCGGTACTCTTCAACATATCTACATTAGTATCCAGAAGTCAGCAGCTGTCTAACGGTTAGCATTCACAATAAGCAAGCAGGCGCCCTAGGTTCAATTCCTGGCGGGTTGACTTCCAGACTGGTTTTACAGTTAGACCCTTTTAAAGGGGTATTCTACTCTAGAGACGTGAATTTCTGGCGTTTTTTCAGACTAAATAAAAAAAACTAAAAATATTTTTTCTATACATTTTTTACAGATGATTTGAGAATGTACAAAAAAAAATTTAATTTAAGATCAGCTGTTATATCTTGTCGTAAAAAAAAAGGGGGTGAGCGGGTCGACATGATTGGAGCCCTTTCGTAATTCTGAAACCACAATCATACAGTTTCTAGATAAGAAATAATGTCGTTATAGTTGGTACCAAAGAGAAAAAAAAAAGTAAAATGGAGGCTGTTTGAATCAAATTTTAATTTTTTTACCCTTTTTTTTCAAATTTTTTAAAAATAGTATAAAAAATATTTTTGACTTTTCCAAGGTAGGGACAATAAAAAAACATTTATCGATATTTAGTTTCATACCAAATTTTAAGGCAATCGGTTGGATAGAACTTGAGATTTTATGTCGACCAGGTCGAAAAAAGTAGTTTAGAGAAAAACGCATTTAAAGTTTTGAGATTATTGTCCGAGTCATTCCAGCGCGGTGTAATTCCTGCCTCATTTATAGCTATAACTTCGTAAATATTGTAAATTTAAAAATTTCCTTTTGAGAGGATTATTCTTAAAGGTCTAAACTTGATTATGCAAAAAAAAAAAGATTTTTTCAAATTTCTAGAGTAGAATACCCCCTTAAATCAAAATTTGTTTTAGTATGTAGCTCATGTAATTAAAAATAAGTCATTTCTAAATGAGAAAAAAAAAATGAAAAGTTATTTCCAAATTATTTAAGCAAAAAGACTTACAGTATGAAGAATGTCCACTGGTCATCGTCAACATCGATAAAGGAGGCAGCATCCACATACCACAGCAGGAAAGTTTGCAGGCGCGTGTGGAACGCCAGGAAGCCTGGAGTGCATGTCTCGTTATAGTATACTTCGAACTTCCTCTCGCACATATCTGTGATACAAAACAATTTCATGTGTTACGTATGTGTGGAAGAGGGTGATCATTTTCTAAAAGGGATCTGAGATTATTGGAACTTGATGAAACACATTTCTTCTATATACCCTACAACTATTTGAACAATGTACGGTCGATTTTGACCATAAATAAATCAACTTAAAAAAATAACAGTAATATTCGGTTATAAAAATTAAACATGATTCTCAAAAATGTATAACACAACATACAAATTCAATACAACAAATTTACTTATAGTTCTTCAAAACGGTAAAATCACAAGAGATATAAAAAAATGTTTCACCAAAAAAAAAAACAACAAATAAGCTTAAAAACACCATTATTATAAGTAAAATCTACGCACATGTAAAAAGAAATATTAACACATCGATCAATAAGTCCCGGGACTAACTACGAAAACAATATTTGTTTGCCAAAATTCTTCTTTATTCATCAACATAGTCTCCTTCAAGAGCGATACATTAATTCCAACGCTTTCCTAACTTTTCTATGCCAGCTGTGTAGAACGATTTATCTTTGGTTTCAAAATAGGCGTTAGTTTCGGCAATCACTTCTTCATTGGAGACAAAACTCTTTCCCTGGAGCATCTTTTTGAGGTCTACGAACAGCCAATAGTTGCTGGGGGTTAAATCTGGAGAATACGATGGGTGCGGAAGCAATTCGAAGTTCAACTCATGCTATTTGGCTATCGTTACCATCGACTTGTGACACGGCGCATTGTCCTGATGAAAGAGAACTTTTTTCTTCTTCATATGGGGCCGTTTTTTTTGCAATTTCTGCCTTCAAACGCTCCAATAACGCTATGTAATATTCGCTATTGATGGTTTTTCCTTTTTCAAGGTGATCGATGAATATTATACCATGCGCATCCCAAAATATGGAGGCCATAACCTTCCCGGCCGACTGTTGATTTTTTGGTCGCTTCGGACGACTTTCACCGGCTGCTCTCCACTCAGCTGACTGCCGATTTGATTCCGGAGTATAGTGGTGGATCCAAGTTTCATCCATTGTCACATACCGACGCAAAAACTCCTGTTTATTTCGCGTAAACAGTGCCAAACAGCGCTCTGAATCATCGATGCGTGGTTGTTTCTGTTCCATTGTGAGCAAACGCGGCACCCATTTCAAAAAAAGCTTTTTCATGACCAAATGTTCATGCAAAATCGTGTAAACACTACCAAATGATATCTTCAGGATGTCAGCTATCTCACGCAACTTTACTTTGCGATTTTTCATCACGATTTTGAGTTTTTATTTTATGTTTTCTGGTTTAACAGCCTCATTTGGATGACCAGAACGTTCAGCATCACTTGTGTCTGTACGACCGCGTTTGAAATCAGCATACCACCGACAAATGGTTGTTTTCGACGGAGCAGAGCCCGGATAACACTTTTCAAGCCATCGCTGAGTTTGAACGGTATTTTTTCCCATTAAAAAGCAATGTTTTATCAACACACGAAATTCGGTTTTTTCCATTGTTTTGAAAATAGCAAAATTAGCATCACTAAAACCACTATAACTCAATGACACAATGTCGGAATGTCATAAAAGTTTGACACGTAACTTCTAAAGGTTGATACTAACTGAAAATGGTATGGATTTGTTATTAGAGGTGCTATCTGTTAGTTAGTCCCGGGACTTATTGATTGATGTGTTATGATGATATTGCTGGATTGCAATTGTTGGTAACTCTGAACAGTGTATTTGAATAAACAATAATTCTGTTTTCTGCTTCTAATTCATAAGCACATTTTGTTTTACAGTCTACTCGAAACAAGCCCCTAAAATAATAGTCCTTGACGATTAACCGACGCCATGCATGGTTTCAGAGTTTTTCCAACTATTATAAGATTATAAAACGGTGTTTATATATAAACACATTTAATATAAATTTTCCAAATAAAATACAATATTTAACACTACAATACCACCCCGACACATCAACTGACAGCTGAATGTCGAAACTATAAAATCCTCACTCCTAAGTATTATTTATTCAATGTGTAAGGAAATGAATAAAAAATAATGTTAATGTTATAATTAAATTATTACAGCACGCACCCCATTTTATGTATAAAAGTGAAATAGTGTGACATATTTTATTACAAATCGAGAATATTGTGTCATCTATTTTAATTTTTTTTTTCATCTTGGACGGACCACCGAGCATTCCAGATACATCTCCGTGTTTATTATTATAATTAAATATATTACAAATGCATATTATGACAAAACAACTGATAAAGACCCATGACGTATACCATACATTAAAGGGTTAAAAGAGTATCATTTCATGCATTTATTCTAAAAGATTTTTCCAAGCTTAGGCAGGTAAATATCTTAATCTATGTATAATATCTCACCATTCTTGATGGAGAATGAGTGCTTGAGTGTGCCGTGAGGTACAAAGGTGTCATCTTTAGCAATGCACTTGACAAAGTCATCCACGTTGGTCAGGTAGTTGGGAGCCAGCACCTCTGACAGCTTGCCAGCGATGTCATCTGGTTTAACGCCATCAAAGTGTGTTGGGTCTACCTGCAAGAATTAAAAATGTCATGCAGTAAATGTAGGTTTAATATCCACTTGATCATGCTCACACTGCGAGCTGCTTACGAGTTGCCATTGAATGCTCATACATACGAGTTGCCACACAATTGTTTTTACGGTGTGTCGACTTGGTAGTCTACCTTCAGATTTTAATACCATCGGTTGATCGTTGTGAAGTTCACAGAAGCAAACTTGTTATATAATCGCAGATTTTCTTTAGGTCTGGTTGTACTTAAAGATCTTATTCCACTCGAATTTGTTTTTTTTTAAGCAGTAGCAGCGACAAAAAACACAATTTTATAAATCTGACCAACAAAAGCAAATTGAATCCGCTGACAGTCTTGAAATTTGAATTTGTCAAGATGCTTGTTGAAGAGTAACGGATTGCACATAACAAAGTAATATATTCACAGGCATCATTAATTATGAATATCTTCTAAGATAATAGTTCACAATAGTATTTTAGTAATAACTTTGATGAATGAGAGTGAAATGTGGAAAAAGAATAAAAACAGGAAAAGCTGAATAAATTCTGTAGTGCACTGAAAAGAATACACGGGGGTGACAATTTATGAGAGAATTTATAAGAATCAATTAATAAGGGATGAATGTTAACTTAAGGCTGATGTATTAAGAAAGATGAAGAGCATGCTGAGATGGTTTGGGCACGTGAAATGAATGAATAAAGAATGACTCAGAAAACAAATATACAGTACAAATGTGCGTGGAAAGCGTGGTAGAGGAAGAACAGTATAGTTAGATCAAGCAAATGAAATTTTGAATAAAGAAAAGGTAAGGAGTACGAGAAACAGAGGCAGCTGTATGAGATGTATAGATGTAGAAGAGGTGACACTTTCTCCTCTCCGCCTACATTAACAGGGAAATGATGTTATAGTACATACAGTGAAACCCCGTTTTTACGTGCCCGGAATTCACGTTTTCTCGATATTTGCGTTTTATTTTAGTACATTAAGTACCCGCTTTTACGTTTTTATTTCCCGCAATTTACGTTTGAAATTTTTAAAATGCAAATCAATTTATAAACATATTTAATTAATTGCGCGATGATTTAAAGTATTTGAAATGAATATAAGGAAGCAGAAATATGTTGTTTCTATTTATAGACACGTGTGCACCTGCAGCGCTCATGGTCAAGGTTACACGAGTCGTGTAATACGATGCAATTGGTGGAAAATTTTGCGAATCAGAGGCAGGCAAACTGTATATGTATTTGGTCGATCTATGCTTGTGTTTTCAACGTGTCGGTCGTGTACATACAATTTCAATTGTCAATTGTCGTGTATCTCGTGTGTCAATTTACATTTTTTTTATTTCTTTTAATTTTTCGTTGAATCCCTTCAAATAATGTCTCAGCAAAGAAAAATATTATCGATTCAAGAGAAAAGGAAAATTCTCGAAAAAGTGAATAAACATGTTGGTTCACGTGTTTCACTCGTGCGTGATTTGGGGATACCCATTACAATTTTGACTACGATAATAAAAAATCGCGAATCGATTGAAAAAAAAATCCGATTTGCGTGATTATCTAAATAAAAAATAATTTTCAATTTTACATTTTTTTTTCTAACCCCGAATCTACGTTTTCCCTCCAATTACGTTTTTTTTGTCAGTCCCTTCAAAAACGTAAAAACGGGGTTTCACTGTATGTATAAGTACATTGTTCACATATGTATAGAATCAGATTATTAATACATTTGTTATGGATATTTTTAATGAAAACACATGATAATACTCAACAATTTTTACAGTAAAATTAATTTTCGAGGTCTTATTAAAATTTACGATTACAGTTAACTTCCATGTAGAAAGTCACTGGTTTCAGCCCCGCACAGTGCTACTCCTCTTGAATGACCGACATTTTTTCTGCCCAGTTTGAAGTACAATGGGATGCAGTAACATCTTGAACTTTCATGTAAATCACCCATTTGAGCCTCGCAGTGTTACTCCCCTAAGGAGACAGAATTTTTATAAGAGTTGCATTTGAGGGTATAAACATAGATATGACCGAAATCATACGATCTTATATATATAAAAATATCGGATAAATATATTTTTGGTCCTATCAACAATTGTTTCAAAAAAATTCTCTTCCGTTCTCTTAGATAGTTTTTAAACAGCTGATGCTTTTGATAAGGTATTTTTATTAATTAAACTTTATTACAACCTGGTGAATTTATTGACATGTGTAAATTTCTTTATGATCTTTATTTTTTAGTTAATGATCGTTTTCTCAAATAATATTTAAATTGCATCAATTTTTATCTGCTGCAAAGTTTTAGATATGAGTGGTGTGTGCAGCTTTAAGAAGTATTTGAAGAAACACTTTTTGAGAGGATTGAGAAAAGATAAGCAAGAGGAAGGTGTCCTATAAGATAGATGGATCAAATAAAGGAGTGAACATCTTTAAACGCTGCATTCAATTTGGCCCAGGACCAGGAGAGATGGAGACATAGCAGATGACTATGATGCTCAGCATTGAGCTGCGATGAAGTTGATATTTAGATGTATGTGTTGAGCAAATGTTTCAATTCAGAATAATACCAGAAGCAATGATATATACCTTATCAGAGAAACTGATTCCTAAATATGTTTGTAGTGAAGCAGCTGTATAATAAAGGCGGATGTGCAAGTCCATGTAGCCGAAAATATTCTCGCTATCTCCAAACACCTGGTGGCACATCTCTGGGCCGAACGATGTGCTGTCATCCTCTAACTCTTCAGGAGTTCGCACTGCAAAAAAGAAAATAATTTCATACCAAGTCGTCAGATTATGAGATCAAAATTAATACATTAGAAAAATTACTTTGATCGATTTTGTTATACAAGTGGCGCATAAAAACATTTATATTTTAGTTATAATACTTTCATTTTTGTTAAAAAACTGAAACGCAACTTATGGACCTTTCAAATAATTCACTAACTTTTTTCAAGTTCTTACGACTCTCTGTAGTTTTTCAAAAAAACATGTTTTTTTTAAGACTTATAGATTTGAAGAAGTCTTCACTCTTCATATCCTACATTCGAAAAATTACTTATTACTTTTTTCTAATTTACCAATAACTTTTAATCAATATCCTTATACTTGGATTTGATTCCTTAAATACATACATATATATGTCATTTGGTGAACAATGAAAGATTACAGCAAGTTGAAAAATTCAGCTATTTGGGTATTTTCTCAGATGATGGAAGATATGCTAGGGATTTGGCGTGTAGCAATAGGAAACAGTCTATAGGGCATTAAGGCCTCGGCCACACAGGTAGGAGCCTCGCTTGGTGTTTATAGCTACGCAGTGAACTAGGTGACATATCCTAGCGAACAAATGCACCACATACTATCGCAATGGCCACACTGCACGCATCGCACCACGCTACGTGACGATTAGTCACCTAGTGAGTCTCCTAGCGAACAGACATGTTGGTTAATTTTATGGGGTCACCAAGTGATTTTACAAGATAGAGGAAGTTTTAATAACATCTGTGTATAAAAGGGAGCCTTTGTGGAACCCATCGACCAAATTATACAAAAATGTACCTGTAATAAAATCACTTTGGAATGAAGTTGCACAGGAAGTAAATAAAGATGAGGTAAGTTGTAATGAAATTGGTTAGTTTTGAGAGTGGCATCGTTTGTTGACTCAACCACTCCCAAATGTCAAATGAATTTGTGCCAAGCACTTTGGTGTGGCCATGCATGAAGTCACCTAGTCTATTAGTCACGTAGCCCCTAGCTTAGCACCTAGCGAAACACTTTGGTGTAGCCTTAGCCTAAAACACATATACTCGAATTGGACTATATCAAAATCTGCTGAGATGATATTTCACTACAGTATTTTAGTACTAACTTTAATGTATGGGAGTGGATGTGGAAAAGACTGAAAGGAGATGAATAAATGCTGTAGACATGAGTGCACTGAGATGAATACATGGAGTGACAATGTATGACATAATACATAATGAAATGATTAGGGATGAATATGAACATAAGGCAGATGTGCTGAGTAAGATGAAGAACACTGAAATGATGTCGACACGTAGAATGACTAGCAAAAAGATAAATGATGAAAAAAGATCAGCAAAACAAATATATAATGCAAATGTGAGTGATAGAGAAATAGAAAAGATATCTTCAACATTCTTTGGCAACAACACATTGTCTTGAAAGCTAACATGTCTTATTTGTGACATGTGCTATGGACGCTAGATAACCTAAACAATGTTCAGAAAAATATAAATGAAATTGGCAGAAACAGGACTAATTGAATAGACTTGAACTGAACTGGAAGCCTGTACTGTGGGAGGTTGCAGATGCAACCTAGAAGGATAAGAGGAAGCAAAGATAGAGATAATAAAGCAGCTATATATGAATATACAACGATAAATAGAAAAGGGCTGACATTATGACGCTTTAAAGGGTGTAGAGGTTAAACTGAGAAAATAAATATTTGGAAATAATTTGGTTACTCATTAGGTGATTCCTGTGGGCCGAGAATAATATTAAGGTGTCAACTCCTGCCTGACATTCTATACTAGAAGGTTAATAGCGTTATGGCATGCGAAGTAAAATAAAAAAATAACCAACTTATTAAATTCAAATACATGTGTCAAATGTAATATTACCTAGTTTTAACTCCAAAACACTATTTGCATCCACAACCAAGTGGGAGAGGGCGTCCATCCTGAAAGTAAATAAACACAAATCACTCGAAAAAATATTTTAACGAAAATTTGTAGCAATTAAAGAATGAATTGCCGCCAAAACTTGGCTAACTCATTGCGGTTGACATATGTAATTCGTAATATTAAACAACTTATAGTTACATTTTAGAAGACATTTTCCAGCTTTACAAGTATGAAGTCTCCGATTTAAAAGATGTAAGAGTGAAATGTTCAGATAAATTAAATTTAAAGCAAAAATCGGCGCACCGACATTCAATAAAAAAAATCACAGACAACACACAATTTTGATGACAGTTGTTAAAAAAATATGACTTTAAATACGATTCACACTATTATATATTCCAAATTGTAAAATGATTATCTGAGGTGTCGGTTTTGACGCTTCATATTAGAATATTTCATTTAAAAAATGTTTAGTTATTCCACTCATTAAATATAATATCACGATACGTGTTCCTACCTAATGTTTCAAGGCGATATTTGAATAATTCCAGATTGTTACAAGAATAATGCTTATTCAACTGATGTGAAATTTTGTCCCATAAAAACTTATGCTATGCCATATATTTTTTTCTGTGAATAAGACTATTTTTGCATATATGTGTCAAATTTCAATGATTTACTGAACATAAGTGAAATTAATTAAATATTCATTATGTTAGTTACCATACTAAATAAATTTCTTTTCTTATACTAAATAAGTTTCTAAACCATATCTTATCCTCAAATGAAACAAATAAAAATTGCAATTGAGAAACAAAATGTTTCAACGGTTTGTAAAGTCAGATTGTCAAGTTGTCTATAATATTTTAATCATCCGCAATATTTTTTTTGTTGAATTATAACCAAGAACTCCTATATATGAAAGAGTATACACCAGTATCACGAAGAACGAAACTAGCATGGAGCTTATTTAGACGTTTGAACAACATCTTCAAAAATGATTTGAAGCAAACGGTTAACAACCAGTGTATTCTATCAGTTCTTTAATATGGCTGTGATACATGAAGACTCTCAGCAAAAAATACACAGAAACTTCAGATTGTACATGGAGTATAGAGAGATGTATGCTGAGATATACTTAAAGAAACTGTAAACGAAACTCTTGAATTTGCAACCAAACAAGGACGGAAGATTTAATAAAAGTGTACAAGAAGATGAAGTGGTAATGAGCGGGGCATGTAGCCAGTATGTCAGATTACCGATGGACATCCGAAATAATCCAGTGGTACCCAGAAAGCATAAAGAGGTCCAGAAAAAGATCTAAGTGGACTGCATGGATGAAATCAAGATGCATGGCAGCACCAACGAGTACAAAACCGCATTGTTTGAAATCGACTTGGGAAGACCTTCATCCAGCAGTGGATCGACCCTGGTTCACAATGATGATAAAATGCCAGTTTCAAATGATGTATTGGGAATTCGTTATATATTTCGTGTAAGTAAGTTTACACTATGACCGCGATCAAGTAGGAATCTGGCATAAAGCTAATTTCAAAATGATTTTGAACGTATCATTTTCCTTATAAAGGTAGAAATCGTAAGTTTGAGAAAGCTTACCACAAACTCATTATATACAATAAAAGAGTATTAAAATTTCAAATTAATTAATTGATTTTTATTTTACTTTTGATAAACAAAAGTAACATAAAGTTACTAAAAGAGTATTAAAATTTCAAATTAATTAATTGATTTTTATTTTACTTTTGATAAACAAAAGTAACATAAAGTTACTATGTTTTTTTATCGTTCATTAAGGACTCGACAAATCGTACGCTCATCTTTCACCATCTACCAGTGTTATTATTGATTAGAACACCCTTGAGGAGAGTCTGCTCTCTGAACGGTACTATATTAATTGTCATTTATTATTATTATTAAAAATATACCAAACCTTGGTCTTACACGGGTAAACGTAATGAAAAGGTGTGCGGCCCGACCTGGATATAATGTTAAAATTTTGAGACAATATGACATTTTAAATTGCTTTGACTGAAATCCTATCTGTACTCCGAAATACTAAACTAAGAAAAAATATTCGTTTCATTGAGAGGAGTAGCACAATGCGGGACTTAAACCAGCCACCTTCCTCACGGAATTCCAATACAACATATTTTGAAAGACATTGCACTATACGCTTTTGTACGCAATATTGATAGTATAGATATATTATTTGATAAATGTTGTGGCTTATTTGATTAAAACTATAAAGTTTTGGTGCAAAACATTCGATAAGAAAAAGAAAATTGAATACGTATTGGGCTATTCAGAAATAAATTCGCATCAAGTTATAGAAATTAATCTCAGAATGCAACATAACGATCTAACTTGCCAAAACTTAAAAAATAAGCCCTGTCGTATTGTATATATACTACGATCAATTAATAATTCCAAGTTCGTTAATGGACTGCCGTCAAGTGCAATTCTAGTCTAAAATAAATATAAATTCTTCTTTAATTTTTTTATTACAAATATGCAACATTTTAGGCTATGACCCAAAAGTATTGGCGTGAAGTTGGTGCTTAGCAGTTCGCACTGTGGTATTATGTGACGTCATAAAATGGCCTAGTTGGGTTAGGTTCGTCGTAGAAATTTCTGTTAAAAAAATTGTCATTGCCCATGTTAGCGCTAATATTAGAGTCGATTTATATTTACGGGAAGGAAGGTGCTCAAAGTGATTCACAAGTAAAGTAGCCCCACTGCATTGGAGCTGCGCTTTAGCTAAAAATGAGTCGCCATGAAGGTAGGTGCTTCTGGTGGTGATAATCAAAATTTACTATACACACACACTATTTCATTTCCCGTTTAAAACTATATCCATTTCGTATGCTATCATTCCTTGCGCCGTTTTGTCGATCCCGTAACAAGTATGTTTGTTTATTATGAGTTTAGAATGTTTTGAGAGTGACCTAGCTCCTAATATGAAGGACATGGGGGTTTTTCTTTCCCTTTGTTGCTGTGACAATTATTACGCACCTGTCAAGTTCAATGATACAAAATAGCAACTTGAAAGGAGGAAAATGTACGGCCAGTTTATCATTATTTTTATCGAACAATTTAGAGTGCTATTATCACAACACAAAACTGTTTTCACGCGGAGACGATCGAATAAGCGGCTCGCTGTATTGAAATATTGTTTTAATTGATCAGGTCGACACTACAAATACTGGTTTTCTTTTCCCATAATTTTAAATAGTCGGAGACTTGTAATTATAAAATGTCACACAAAGAGAAAATCCAACGGACCCAATGTCACCTGATTATGTGCTTGACAGATTCAGGCGAAAGAGGACTGCTATTTTGGCCTTTCAGTTAGATTAGGCATGGAGGTAGAGAAAAATACAGACGATGGAAGAATATTGCAGAGCTATTTCAAAAGAATGAGTCATATACCAACCATCCTAATGAATAATCTGTTTATTGTGCAAGAATGGAAAGTTCCTTTGTGCAAATCTTCCATGTTTAAGAAACACTCTTCAAAATACTGTTTAGTTAGACATTAAATTTCACCGTTAAGCTTCAAAAGTCCATTTTTTACTGTCAGATAGTCGAGGCATTGCTTCTAACCAGAAATGGTTGTCATACCATAACCACAGGACATATAAAAACGTTTGACCTAAAAACTACAGCTGTGTTCATAAAAATAGTTTTTCAAGTATCTAAATTCATTCTTGTATTTATATGACCAAAGAATAATTTTAGCAAGTCATTTTCAACTGAATTAACAACAGAGCTTCAACATTTTGTGTTCATATTCATTCAATATGATTTGTGATATGTTAAGGGCTTAAATGGTGTTGAAATATTTCTATTTCATTAAATAGAATTATTCTATTACAATATAAGTGAGAATACATTATATATTGTGCAAATCTACAGTGTGAGGCCTTAGAAAATATAATATGGGATTCGAAAACTGAATTTATTGTAAATTCAAATAAATCCTCACCTTAGTACATATTATTGGATTAATTATTAGGTGTAGGAATGCATTTGTTCCAGTTTTCACGGCATTGGACTAACACTTGGTAGCAAAACTATGTAGATTTTTTTTTAAATGATCCAATTCATAATTATTGGCAGATAGTATGAATGTGGTCTAACAGTTAACATTCACATTAAGGACTCACTTCTAGACTGGTTTTACTCTTAGATCATATTGGTAGTTAGTATGAACATGGTCTAACGGTTAACATTCACATTAAGGACTCACTTCTAGACTGGTTTTATTCTTAGATCATATTGACAGTTAGTATGAACGTGGTCTAATGGTTAACATTCACATTAAGGACTCGCTTCTAGACTGGTTTTACTCTTAGATCATATTGTATATGAATTTATGGCTTTCTTTAACTTGTAATTTATTTATAAGCAACACAAAAGTAGCAATTTAAAATCAGCCTTACGAAAAGCTGCAGCACATTACTGCCGATCATCTCGAACTTTGATATTTTTGCTATCCGAATTTTTAGTTTTATCGGTCAAGACCATGCTTGCTTAAGTAAAAATAAACCAATACAACTCGGGTGTCTTTATTCACAGGATGGTTGACAATTGTACTTGACTATGAACCTAAAGATTAGTGAGACAAAATCAAACACATAGCTAAATCAGAGAACTTAATGAACCTAAATATCAAATTGTGATAGATAAATAAATAATATCAGTGAGTAGTTTTGGCACAGAGTAATAGCGACAAGTGTTACTTTGACTTAAGTTACAATCAAAATGTTGTCATGCAGCCCTCAAACAAAAGTATTATCACATCTTATATAGTTATGTTAAAAAGAAAAATACTACAGAGATTATTTGGACCAATATGAAAAACAGGTGTTTAGTACATCATATACAATCAGGAATTTTACAATCTCTTCTGAAATTGACAGACAAGCTACTATGATATATACTGAATCACAGATCAGAATGTGTTGTGGTGCTAGAGATAAGAACATACAGACATAATTGAAAAATGTAGAAAACTTATAAAAGAGTCATAATTTATTTTTGTTGATCTTGTGATTAGGATGTTATGAAGATGCTGGTGATACAAAGCAAAATTGAAGAATCGATGCAATAATATATAGAAAATGGAATTGATTTAATAAAAACATTCATCGATAACCATTAGAAACAGGAGCAGGTTCATTAGCAGATTACGAATTACTGCAGAAGGGAAGAAAAAAATAACATATATTAAACAGATTTCGTACAGAAAGAAGTTTGTACAGAAACTATGAAATTTGGGGAAAAGAAGACCTTATTCCTGAGGTGTTGTCGCCCATCAACATGACTATCTTTACTGCAGCCTGGAGCAACTCAGTTCATCCGAACCCAAACTGTTCAAACCAGTTCTTGAGATTTAGAAAAGGAAATAATTTATTCAGGCAAAGGATTCCCAATTTGTATTTACAAAGGATATATCAATAAAATGTTCTGAATCTTCGAAAACTTATGAATATCCGGAATAAATTTCTGAAAATTGTTATACAGCTTTATAAGTGATCGTTTTTCAACAACCGATATTTTTTTCTCTTTATTATAGTCATCCCAGAGAAAAGTGTGATGAAACATTCGAATATATAGGGTGTAAATCCACATTTACGGTCAACTGCATTAATAAATTATCTTTATATCTATATAAGAAAAAATACTGTGGAACACTTAAATTAATTTTATTCCAGATGCTAGTCATTTTTCAGTTGTAAGTGATGGTATATTTATCTAGTATTTCTTAGATTAATATTGTCAATTTCTATTTTAAACTAAATACCACAGAAACATCAAAGAAACTAATAGACCAATCGATTTATGAAAGTATAATAACGCGCCAATTATCCAAGACTCAATTATTCATGAGTTGAATTAACCGTGGTCCTATGTATAACTTTTTTTTGTGTTCTCGAATTTTTTTTTTTAATAATACAAAAACGTCCATGTTTTGACAGTTACAAAGCAAGGACCTAAACTGTTATAAAATCTATGATTTACACTACCAATTGACTAAAGCTAGTAAGTTGGCAGTGTTTCCCTACATCCACACCGACAGGCAAATATGTGGATTCGAGGCTTCTCAATGTAATTGCAGTGGTATGATACCGGCATTTAGCAGATGTATCTGTCAAATATTGAGAAAGCTTGTTCATTTACTCATCTTGCGTAGAAAAATTTATCTAGCATTTTGACTTTTAAAATATTTAACTAAATAAAAACTTTATTTGGATTGACTGTGTTTTTCAACTATCCGGGCTCGAGTGTCCTCCAATTGCCACAGATAGTCGGAATATGAAAACCATGTCTAATACAGTATGCTCTCGAAAAAAAAATACCTAGATTAAAAAAACCCGTATTATCTCTGTCTAAAAAAAATTAAATCAGCGCTCATCTTTGTGACACAAAATATAAAATACAAAAACATTAAAAAAGTCTAAAGTAAATAATAAATCAACCGAAATTCATGCCTATTTGAAATTAGCAATTTGACTTGACTCGTTTACCCGCTTTCATCAAAAGTTAACACTGAATCTAAGAGTACCCAAATAATAATTGGAGAACAGGTCGCCAACCAGAAACACTGGTGTTCGCAATTTCACCAGTTTTATTTTTTGTTACACTTTATCAATTTCACCAGTTTATTTTTCTGGTACATATTACGTAATCGAATAACAATAATTTTTATATTTTAAATATTATTTCAAAATGTTGGCATTTTTATTGCCCTGGTTGATCTGTAACCTGATTAATGCTACCCCGGATAATCGAGAAGCTACTGTACTTTGTTTCGAAACTTTATATACAGTAACATACTATTTATGGATTCAAGTAAAAAAAAAAACATATAAGGGATATTTAATATTCTAACATGGTTTCTTTTTGATAGTTTCATTTCTTCTGCAATAATGTGCATTGTAATTATCGTATTGGTCCGACTATAGGGTGACCCTGATTATAAGACGACCCCTATTTATTAATCTGCTTTTTATAAGAAAAAAAACATTTCCCTCACCATTATAATATTATAAAAAATAAAATGCAAAATGTTTAACGGAAACTATTTATTAAAACAAAGTACCCAGATAATAGTAAAGTACATGTTTAAACATGAAAAGAAGAAATAATAAGTCTAACTACAGTAGCTAATCAGATAAGTTAGATTCACATATGGCTGTATAGGTAGCATCCTCATTCCTCAGCATCAGTCTCATCTTCAGTGATATTATCGTCTTCGGAATCCTCAATCATATTTTCCCACAATATATCATCTTCAGCACCGTCCATTTTACTACGCACAGGCATGTGTAAACAATGATGCCTTTTGAGCGCTCCCATTACAATGTTGCCATTTCGCTAATCACGAGTAGTGAATTTATTGCTACCCACAATGTTTGCGACTCGAATATAAGGCGACCCCCCTATTTATGTGTCACCTTTTTAAATAAAAACCTCGCCTTATAGTCGGGCTAATATGGTATGTTTTATGCTTTCATTGTTTTTATAATTAATTATGGTTGCTTTTCTGTGAAATAAATATTAATATTTTTGATTTTCTTATTTCCAGGAGTCAGTTGTGATTCTTGTTTGAAAAGCAACTTCCGAGGGCGGCGGTACAAATGCCTTATTTGCTACGATTATGACTTATGTGCTTCGTGTTTTGAGAATGGGGCTAACTCGGCCAGACATACGACAGATCATCCTATGCAGTGTATCCTAACGAGATCTGACTTTGGTAATCTTCATTCATTACGTTATATTATTTATCAAGTATAAGGGTTAAGAGGTGTATTGAACGGTGTATAGCGAAAGGAAACAAAGTCAATAAGGTACTTGAACAATACTATTTTGATGCTAACTTTGATATATGGGAGGGAAAAGAAGATGTGGAAAAATACTGATAGTAGTCGAATAAATGCTGTAGAAATACGTGCATTGAGAAGAATACATGGAGTGACAATGTATGACAATATGGAATGAATGTGAACTTAAGACTGATGTGTTAAGTAAGATGAAGAAGAGCATACTGAGATGTTTTAGGCACGTGGAATGAACGAATGAAGAAAGACTAACAAAACAGGTATATAGTGGAAATGTGAGGGAAAAGCGTGTGATAGGAAAACCAAGGAAAGTATGTTTTGAATCAAATGTAGAAAGTCAGAGAAATTGTAGAAGTTGTATGGATATAGAAAAGGCTAAGAATATGTGTCCAGATAGGAGTGTCTGTTGCTTTGTCCTCACTGCCTACCCTGACAGAGAATTGGCATGATGGTATGTACGTATCAAGTATTGGGTTTTGGTTAGTAGGAAAAATTGTGTATTAAAGGCTGGCGTGTTAAGGACTCAACAAAATGAGCGAATGGAATGTTCATCTTAAACTGTTCACTGGTATTATAGAAAGATTGCAGTCTTGGACTTGCCTGTGAGTGCATAAATTGCTGGATTGCAGATTAACCTGGACGAATGTATTTTGTGCAACCCCAGTGTTCCATAATGGAAAGGGTGTTTAATTGATTCTGCTCGTTCAAGTAGATCTATGTTATCTCCTTAACAATAATTGGGAGATCTTGTAAAACCAACTCCATTTGCAGCATGCTACTAAGAAACCCTTTATGAAAAGATCTATAAGTTAGGAAGGCAAACTTTTTTATCTTAAAACTAGCGTTTATTTATTATTTTTACTTATGCATTGCCAACGATATATGAGAGTGAAACGTGATCGTGTAAATGACAGTGGAGCTGAATAAATGGTGTAGAAATGCATGTATTGAGAAGAATACATGCAGTAACAATATATGATAGAACACGGAATGAAGTGATATGGGATGAATGTGAACGATGTGTTAAGTAAGATGAAGAGTACATTGAGATAGTTTGGGAATGTGGAACGAATGAATGAAACAAGACTAACAGATAAAAAGTGCAAATGCAAGTGGAAGGCGTGTGAGAGGAAGATGAAGGAAGGTATGGATAGATCAAGTGAATGATATTCTGAAAGAAGGAAATTTAAAAAGTTTAAAAAATTATAGAAGTTATACGAGAAAGTGTATGGATGTACAAGAGGCTAAGGATGTACCCCGACGGCAGGGAAATTACGTGATGGTATGTATGTATGTGTACTTGTACATTGACTGTTTGACATTGGGATATTATGCACTTAATAAATTATAAGTAAAACATATTTCTAGGCTTTTATATCCTCGGGCAAGTTAAAAAGACAGTGATTTTCTTTATGGCAATATTTGCTTTATAGTGAAGGTAACCTGATGTATAAGCGAGGTGCGCCTGTCCTCTAAACATATTAGAGTGCCCTTGTAAGATAGGTACTAAGTAACAGAAAGAAAATGGGAAATAGTATGATAGTACGAGTATAACCAGCCCAAAGCCTTCGGAACGGAACCTGAATGAATATATGGATTCATGTTTGTTATGAAAAACTTGTGTTTATTTTTTATTTCTTTGTGTCTTACCAACTAGACCTCTGTGTCCTAATTGTTAACAAACTTATGTTCCAATCCAGGAGTTACAGGTTCGATTCCCCTCGATATCTAATTTTTTTAAAAAGTATTAGTATCGTGTTTTTACTTCATTATTTATTAATTAACACCCTAAATGTTTCATCAGCAAGCAACACAGGGATTCCATAAAATGTCTCCAACTAGGTCAGTCTGGCATTTTATGTATTTCGAAACTGTGTCCAAACCAACTTCGAGGGTGGTCTATAGATATTGTAATAATTTACTTTAAGGGTGCTGAGGGATTTACCCACAAGCCCCTTGTACTGGTGGAAGCCCTAAGGACGACTCATCCTATAATATTATTAGCGAATATCTACCTCTTTCAAACTACTGATAAAAATACAGGTTGTATTCGACTTACTCTGCGATCCCACAGGTTTTAACAAGTCATTTAAAATCTTACTTGGACGTGGAAAGAAAGTGATGAGTCGAGTAAATGCTGTAGAAATGTGAGCATTGAGAAGAATACGAATAAATGTTGTAGAAATGTGTGCATTGAGAAGAATACGAATAAATGTTGTAAAAATGTGTCCATTGAGAAGAATACAAATAAATGTTGTAGAAATGTGCATTCAGAAGAATACGAATAAATGTTGTAGAAATGGGTGCATTGAGAAGAATACGAATAAATGCTGTAGAAATGTGTGCATTGAGAAGAATACAAATAAATGTTGTAGAAATGTGTGCATTGAGAAGAATACGAATAAATGCTGTAGAAATGCTTGCATTAAGAAGAATACGAAGAAATGCTGTAGAAATGTGTGCATTGAGAAGAATACGAATAAATGCTGTAGAAATGCGTGCATTGAGAAGAATACCAATAAATGCTGTAGAAATGCGTGCATTGAGGAAAAATATATGACAGAATACAGAATGAAGTGATCATTCTGTATAATGTCATATACTATATTTTCCTAGGGACGAATGTGAACTTAATGCTGATATGTTGAGTAAGATGAAAAAGAGCATGTTGAGATGATTTGGGCATGTGAATTGAATGAATGAAGAAAGACTATTAATATAAATGTAAAGTGCAAATGTGAGTGGAAGGCGTGTGAGAGGAATATACAGGAATGCATGGCTGGATCAGGTGAATGGTATTTTGAAAGAAGAAATCGTAGAAGGTGTATGGATGTGGAGGAGGCTATGGATGTATGTCGAGATAGGAAAATCTGACACTGTCTAACCTGCCAGGGAAATGGCGTGATGATATGTGTATTTAAAATCTTATATTTGACATCCCTCCAAACTGAATATCGATCTCCGTGACTTTGTAAGGCTTTAGACTTTCTATTTTTTATTTGAGGTTCAGGATTACTCCGATCACTGTATCTCGGATTTATTTGAAAGCTAAAGCATTTTTACTAATTTCTCAATATAAACACCACTATGACTCGTTTTAGCATGTCGAAGCTTACAATTATAACCAGTTGAATTGTTTATTTCCATCCTTTTATATACCCTATCCTAAGTCTCTCACATGGTCCTATTTTCTTATATTACTGGTGAATTTGCGTATATTTTCCGAGTGTCGTCTCATCAATAAGTAGAAACCGGCTTTGTTTACATTTTTTATTTTAAACCTTTTGAATTACTCAGATTTTTGTCCCAGTTAATCAATCCGTTTCCCGATTAATCTAATTCCGGTAAATCAAAAGCATGGTGTACTTGTCTAAATGATATATATATATATATATATATATATATATATATATATATATATATATATATATATATATATATATATATATATGTGTGTGTGTGTGTGTGTGTGTGTGTGTGTGTGTGTGTGTGTGTGTGTGTGTGTGTGTGTGTGTGTGTGTGTGTGTGTGTGTGTGTGTGTGTGTGTGTGTGTGTGTGTGTGTGTGTGTGTGTGTGTGTGTGTGTGTGTGTGTGTGTGTGTGTGTGTGTGTGTGTGTGTGTGTGTGTGTGTGTGTGTGTGTGTGTGTGTGTGTGTGTGTGTGTGTGTATAATTTTAAAATGATCAGCTGTTATGGAATTATTTGTTGAAACATACGAATGAGTTCTACCCAACCGATGCAATATTTCCTTGAAAAGCAATGTTTTATTTTTAGGAAGAGGAATGCCTCTGTGTTTTGGTTAGGTTTTATTATTAGTATAGTTTATAATAGCACTAAGAAAACATTGTAAGCATAAATTACAATACCCACCTCGACATATGGAAGTGAAGTTTGGACTTTCTAGAAGAAAGATAAAAGTAAGATTAATGGTGTGGTGATGTGTGCACAAATAAATATTTGTGGGGTGTCGATTTATGAAAGAAAGCGGAATGAAGACATCAGAAATATGAAAACATGAATAAACTGGTTGTTTTAAGTAAGATGATGAAAGAAGCATTTAGATGGTTGAGAGAATGAACGATCAAATAATTACTAACCGATTATACAAGTCAGAAGTGCAGGGTGTGCGTGGAAGACATAGACTGAGGAATATGTGGCTGAATCAAATACATACCAACGTGCTGTCTCCTTATCGGGGTAGGCAGAAAGGAGAGAGTGCTAGACTTTCCTATTATGATGCACATATTTCGCCTCTTCTACATCCGTACAGCTCTTACGATTTCTCAGACTTTATATTTCCTTTTAAGATATTCGCTGGATCCAACCATACTTTCCTTGGACTTCCTCTATATTTGTTTTGTTAATCTTTCTTCATTCGTTCGTTCCACATGCCCAAACCATTTCAGAGTGAATCAAGTAGACCAGATTTTAAAAGAAGGTAAAGTGAGAAATATAAATAATAGCAAGTTGTGTGAATATGGAGGAGGCGAAAGTTTTTTGCTAGGATAGAAAAGTATGGAAATTTGTTCTCTCTACGTACCCTGAAAGGGATACGGCATGATGATATGTATGTATATTTATTGTTGAATAGTGATAATTATTTGAAATTGTGACTTACTGGCACAAATATATGCTGTAAATTTATGAAATTAAGGAGAAAAAAATCCAATTTATTGAGTTTGGAAAATAGCCTCTTTGAGATTTATAGTAGATGATTCCTTGTCAACAAGCACTGACGAGGACCACTACCGATCTTATTATAATAAATTTGCTTTCCCCGCTAGGGACGTGGCTTAATGAGATGAATGTTAATGTCATGTTATGTATTTGCTCAGATTTGTATTACGGAGGCGAGTCCCTGGGCCTTGAGCAGCCACAGGCTTACACGTGTCCCTTCTGCAACAGAATGGGCTTCACGGACGCAACCCTACAGGAGCATGTGGCCTCGGACCATGCCGACACAACGCAAGAGGTAACAACACACTATAATTTCCTCTTTCCGTTTTACAATGTGCTTTATTTCAAATATTGCATTAAACAGAGTTCCTCCCTTTGCATTAATACAAACCTCCTCCTGTTGACCTCCATGACCTAGTTGATAAGATAAGATCTTTCGACCCAGGGGTTTCTGGTTCGATTCTGATTAGTACCCAGATTTAAAAAACAGAAGGGATCTACTGTTTTTTTTATTTAATGTTTGTTTAACAGCACCTTTCTGGTTGGTTGGAAGAGATTGTCACATGGCAATAAACCCACCAGGTTTTACTGTATACAACTTAAGTGTTTTATAATACAACCATCGCTAGTAACTAACTACTATTCAATTATGTCCTCAGTGAGATACAGGCAAAAGCCTAGTTTACTGGGGACACGACGAATGAAAGGCAACAAACCCAGATCCATTAAAATTGTGTGTCCAAATTAAATTAGCTGTTGTTTTTTCGCAAATTATGTATATTTCTTGTCATGTGTAAAATAAATAAAAATAAATTCATAATATTAATAATTAAAAGACAATTTATATAGCTTTATTTAGAGAACAAGCTCCTCAAGCGACCTTGAATTCACTTTTATTGATAAATAAACTTTGTGGTTGACAATTGTGCTGCCAGCTGTGCCCATGTGGATCTCTTCAGCCTTAGATCTAAAGGTGAAGCATCAGCTGTTTGACACTTGCATCTTATGTACGGTTCTGAAGCTTATAGTGTTACTAAGGCTCACGAGAAAAAAAACTTCGAGTAGAGTAGAAACACCTTAGGGCAGGGGCCGGCAGACTTTCTAGTGACAAGAGCCAAATAGTAAGTAAATAGAATATCAAAATTTTCATAGAGCCGCAACATAAATTTTCACTAGCTATGTACATTTTACTATGACGAAAAAAAGCGAGATAAAATCAAGTTTTTTTATTTAAAACTCAAATTCACAATACAATCGTAGGCGTATTATCAAGATTTTTTTCTACAGCATTCGCAATATCTTCTCCACGCGTTTGTTCCTTGAGTGGCGGCAGTCCTAGAAGTTCTTTGGGATCTTGTGTCGACATATATCGCTCAAAGAGTGATACTTGTGCTGTGTCACTTATGTCACATGACTCATCGATTGCAATCGATATTGCAGATGTCAGCTTAATATCTTCGACTCTTACATTCAAAGACATTTTGGCAGTTCTGGTGCGAACACGCAGGTAGAGAATATGCATTGCGATTGTGCCATTTGTGTTCGGTCGGCGGCCGTGTTCATGCTCTTCTGAAGAGGCTGCGGAGTGAAGATGAAGCTGGAGTTGAAGAATCGCAAATGCCTATGAAAAGAGCCACATGTGGCTCACGAACCGCAGTATGCCGACCCCTGCCTTAGGGCAATGGTTTTAAAAAAAATTGTTTCGGGTGACTTCACCACACAGTTTCTCTTGGAATTCAACTACACACAGTTTTTTTAATATGACGTGGCATCCCTGATAATTAATTGCGGCGCCGAGACACTGAGACTAACACTTTGAAAACCTCTGTCTTAGGAGGATGATGGGTTCAAGTTGTGTGACAAATGTAAGGGATTGTCTTCGAACCTAATAGGATATTCTTAATCCCTAATAGGGGTTGTCTTCGAACCTAAAGGGGTTCTCTTCGAATCTATAACTGCAACTCTATGGGTGAAGTGCCGGAGATGATCGAGTATAGAGCAGTGCTACTTAAAATTGCTCATGAGGTGGACCAATACATAATATATTTTTCAGTGTCACTTAAAAACCGTTTTTTTTAAAGTGGGTATGAAAAAAGGATTTGTAAATATAGTTTTATTGAATTCAAAGAAAAATGTGTAGAAATTCTGCCATTTGAGCTGCACTGGTATATAGAATGCTACCTGATAATTCAGTCTTTTCCTAATATGTGAGGATGTAAAATTGCAGGCCGCACACTGACATGGTTGGAAGCATTTTTGGTATTAGGAAGAGTTGAATTAATTGACTGTAGCTAAAAATGATATGGAATATCTCAATAACAACTTGTAAAGTTTCAGTTTTACACTTTGTTTTTGTTTTTGGTTGGAATTGTGGCTTCTCTTCTGCCCTCTTAATACCTATTTTATTAAATATGCAGTTGTATGTAATCTATATGGATGACTAAACTACATTTTAACTTGTTTTGGACAACTGAACTATATTTTCAAGAGCAATCTCCCAATCTGTTTCAAACTACAAAGGTATTTAACCAATGTATCTTACCAGCGCTGACATATGGATGCGAAACTTGCGCTCTATATATACGAATGATACAAAAACTCCAGACAACACAATGCAGCATGGAGAGGTGTATACTAGGTTATACCAGGTGGAACCGCAAACATAATGAATAGAAATGCGCCCGAACAAAAGTTGATGATGTTATAGAGGTCGCAAAAAGACTCAAGTGAAAGTGGGCTGGGTGAGTCGCCCGAACAATGGACCATCCTAGGACATATGAAGTAATCCAGTAGCACCCAATAGGCACAACTAGGCCTGTAAGAAGACCAAAGGCACACTGGGTGCACGGAATATGTAAAGAAACACCTATTAACACATTGTTGTCGGGCGGTTTTTTCATCAATCTATGCCTTTAAGCGGGCAATTAATTAAGATTCATGCGCGAAATTACGTTTCAAATAAAATTACTATAACTTGAGAACTATTGATCATATTTAAATAAAATTTTCAGCATTTTATCATTAATGAAACCGTTTTTAATGATCTATTTATAAACTTATATATATTTGGGTAAACAATTATGATATTTAAGGTTAAATTACATTTTTACCTTGCTGTTCATTTAGTCATTCTGTACATGTTCAACATAATATATATTTTGTAAAATACGAAAACATAAACACCAATATTGTTTTAAAGTATGATATCGTTGAAATTGTTCGTCGGAAAAATGTCCGAGGACGCGCGGTAACTTCATTATTACTAGTTTCAAATTCGCCATCTGTATTTTTCTCAACACAAGAATAATCTGACAAATTATCAGCACACAATTCCCCATCGCTCTCATTACTATCGTAATCCATTTTTATTGGGTATTTTTTATGAAAAAAATATTCATCGATATTGTATAAAAATACGGAACAAATAACTTTTCAAACACAACAGCGATCGATATCCACTATACTATATGATAGGTATTTTGTAATATTTTTTTAGTAAAAATAATTAGCAATAGCGTAATGTAGGCAGAAACGAAAATGGAGAACATCTTGAACTAAACAATATCGCCTCAATACTGAAGAATTATAAAGATAAAAAGGAAATGTTTATCTTACAACTATTGTAATTCGAGTGCATGTTATATGATGACAGTCTGCCACCCGACCCTAATTATACTAAGCAGGCTGCCACCCGACCCTCATTATACTAATCGCTTCACTTCACAAGTAACCGCAAACCCAATTCCGATCTGTACAACGTTTTTTGGCGTCTCCCGCGCTCTACCAACAGTAAGCAAATACAACGCTTTTAAGTGTCTCCCGCTCTCTACCAACAGTATGTAAAAGACGCTTTTAAGCGTTTCCCGCAAACAATGTGTTAAATGGCAGCAGTAGGCAAAGGTCAGGATTTTTTGGAAACAACTTAGAGAGGCATAGAGATACTGCAGTGGATGAATGTAGGCTGATTGTGATGATGTTATCCATAGTAAATTTCATAAAACAATATATGTATGAAACCGGAATTTGCTCATAGATGGCTCTAGTTGTCAATGTAGTGACTGTCAAACCGCGTCATTAGTGACTTTTTCTTGTGTTTACATTTGTCAATGACTTTTAACTCACAACAATACAAGAGTAATACAACTACATATGTTTTCATAGCATTGAACATGTCTGTTTTTGTGCCTGAAAACTACAATTTGCGGACACCATTGATTTTCTGTTACCATTTGAAGAAAACTGTTGCAGAATCGCATTGAATGCTTGTCAAAGCTTACGGTGAGCATGCTCTTGGTAAATCACAGTGCTTTAAGCAGTTTAAAAAATTCAAAAGTGGCGATTTTGACGTGAGAAATGAAGAACGTGGAAGACCACCGAGGAAGTTTGAAGACGCCGAATTGCAAGCATTGTTGGATGAGGATGACACTCAAATGTAACAACAACTTGTGGATCAATTAAATACATGCACTTGCTGAGCAGCGCTTTGCCTCAAAAGAGCAACAGTTTTTTTGGCGTGGCATCCACAAATTGCCAGAGAGATGGGAAAAATGTGTAGCTAGCGATGGGCAATACTTTGAATAAAATATTTTTTACCATTTTCATACAATAAATGTGTATTTTCTATAAAAAAAAATCTGGTTTCATATTTACAGACCTGACATAATGTACAGTACCCGGCGATAAGTAATACACATCGATCTTAAGAAAGAGACTGTGGGCTATAATCAGCTAACTTCGGCTTTGTAGAGCGTCGTCTCTGTCACACGATGCGCTGACAAATCGCGACGGAACACGTATATGAATGACGGAGGCGACGCTCTACAAAGGTGAAGTTAGCCGATTATGGGCGACAGTCTCTTTCTTAAGCCCGATGTGTATTACTTAACACCGGGTACTGTAACTATGCATGGGTATTCCCGGAAAGTATAT
Source organism: Odontocerum albicorne (assembly GCA_949825065.1). NCBI lineage: Eukaryota > Metazoa > Arthropoda > Insecta > Trichoptera > Odontoceridae > Odontocerum > Odontocerum albicorne. The sequence continues at coordinate 28,526,125 of OX463849.1, read as the reverse complement.
AATGTAACCATGTGTGGGTGTTCCAGGAAAGATGATAAAAAAAGACTCACCTTTAAAAGTGGCACACTTCATTTCCTTGTTTACACACATCTGTCTGTTGTCCATCCGCCTCTAAACTGATTCATCTTTATCTAAATATATCTATATGTATCTAAAGATCTGAATGTGATAGTCAGAAGTATTATTTATTTTCATAAGGAACATTTACGGAATATTAACCTGATCAAATATAATTAAAAATTGAAATACTATTTTATCCACTTGAAAATATATATTTAACCCTACTATGTGACATCTTCAGGAGTGGATAAAACATTGTTTCAATTTTTAATTATATTTGAATATTAATTTCCAGTGTTAACGCTAAAACTCTAAGAATATTATTAACCTGTTATTGGAATGGGATGCAATACATCCCAATATACATTCCACAAAGCATCACTTTGTGGAATGTTCAATCAAATTTTTATCATTAAAATATTAGAAACATGTCGAAAGTGATCTGGGAATATGTTATATCTAAATGTTTTTGCTAGCATTTTGATAATAACAGCAATTTAATATGTAGAAACTTCACCTGAAAGTACAAAACTGTTTTCATTTTGTGAATAAGTAAACATGAATAATTGCATGTTTTCTTTAAGTCATATTGGTGTATCTTTATTTCATTCATTTGTATGGTACCCAGTGCCGCATTTGTATAGATGACGTCTCTAGGCATTTGTATGGTACCCAGTGCCGCATTTGTATAGATAATGTCTCTAGGCAGTTTGCAACTTGCACCGCTCCCGAATACATAATTAAAATAATGTTTACCCTTTCTGTTTTGGGTGATGATATATATTTCGCACCACACAACAAACCACTATAGTTTGTCTCGCTTTCGTCTTCGCAAATACATTTACTCATTGAAGCCCATATTCACTGCTTTGTCTGATTTTATTGATAATATGACTGACACATTTTATCTGTTTTGTTTTATTGTGGATCTTAAATGTTTTTAATAGTTTCGATAATCAAAAACTTAGTTCCGCTGAACAATTAATATAGCATTAGACACTCGTGGTTATCATTAGATTTTAAATATGAACTGTATTGAATGCATTCTTCCATAAAGCATCCATCTAAATCATTATTTTATATATTTTTAAACATATTTATGAATCTTTGGTTCCACCTTTCGCTTGGTGCCTCTAGGCAAATGCCTAGGTTTGCCTGTTACCAAACACGCCTCTGATTGTCCCCTCAAGATATCCGAATTGATAATGCTGACATGTTGACGAGTATGGCCGGGAAACAATGTTGTCTTCGGTGCCAGTATTTTTCGAGCCTTTGGGTTAAAAACCACTATAGTAGACATTGCTGGATAGCCGTCCAGGTCACCTTCAAGTCCGCACAATTCCTACTTAAGAATATTACTATATTAGTTCATGTGGGTTTTTAAAATATATGTGACTAGTATTTATTTTCTTAAAAAAAAAAACTATTTATTCTTTTCTTGAAATAATTGCTAAGGTTGGCAAGTGCTATTGTATGTAAAAAAATAAGTGACTATAAGTCAAAATGTCAAGTAAAATGAAATTGAACTGCTTTTACGCTTAAGTTAAGTGGAAATCGAACCTGTAACCCCCAGGTTGGAAGGATTAAGTCTTACTAATTAGGCTATGTCACATTGTAGATGTTTGTTTTGTTAATCTTTCACTCTCATTTTTAGAGATAAAGAATAATAATAATGATGTATTGATTGATTGTACAGGTAGTGTGTCCGGTGTGTGCGTCGGTGCCGGGTGGAGAGCCCAATCTAGTGACTGATGACTTCGCCGGCCACCTCACCCTCGAGCACCGTACCGGGCCCAGGGACCTCATCTCTTTCCTCATATCCTTTTTATATATTTATTTTACACTTGCACGCAAATACATCTGGCCGATTTATCGCTTTAACGTCTAAACGAGTATGGCCGTATGGCGAACGAATTTTCGCCTCAAGAGAGTATGGATGGACACGGTATATCCAATGTTTTTATTCCTGAATTTATCCATAAAACGTACATGGCTCAAATGTTTTTATCTTTTCAATTATTTTGTATATGGCGGCCGCAATTAAGTTTTTTATATTACTTACAAAATTTCACTCGCAGTTAAAACAATTTCTTCCAATAAACCAGTTCATGTTACATAATTATTATAGGCAGTGGCCTAAAAAAATTGGGTGCCAATGCAAAATGGAAAAAAGGCCCCTATATATGTATTGTGTATAACACAGGTACTCAACCAGTCGATTGCGATCTATCAATCGATCGCAGTATGCATTTAAATAGACCATTACTTTTTATCCACTGCATATACTAAATATTATTTTAGTAGATTCTATTATAATAAGAAATACAAAAAACTGAAAAATTGTAAGGATATCTAGTGGTTCACCAGATATACTATATACTTACATATTTAATTTGATGCCGTAAAGGTTTCCTTTTACTCAGCAATATATTGGGTGTTAACATAAGTTGTGTCCGTTTTTTTCCAAATTAAAAATGAGCACCAAAAGTAAAACAAAATGGTAAAGGTTATACGTCATTCGAAAGAAAATTTTCTGCTCTACAAGATATTGTGTTTGCTTTTACGTTACATATATTATTTTATTTGATTACAATCCTTCAAAATGGAATGTCAAGTAGACGAAAGTGAGCATTTTCGACACCTCCTTCTGTTCGCGTTCAATCGAGGGAAGAAAGCTGCTCGCGATATTTGCGAAGTGTACGGTGAAGATGCTATGAATGAAAGGACAGCTCGTCAATGGTTTTTGCGTTTCAAAGACAGTAATTTTGACCTGAAAGACATGGAGCGTTCCGGACAACCAGTGGACTTCGATGAGGACCGCTTAAACCATATTATTCATGAAGATCCCCTTCAAACCACCGTAGAATTGGCTACGGAATTACATCGAAATTACCGTCTTTGAAACGCAACAACCATTGACGAGCTGTCCTTTTCATAGCATATTCACCGTACACTTTGCAAATATCCTGAGCAGCTTTGGCAGCTTTATTCCCTCAATTGAACGCGAACAGGAGGTGTCAAAAATGCTCACTTTCGTCTATTTGACATTCCATTTTGAAGGCTTGTAATCAAATAAAATAATATATGTAACGTAAAAGCAAACACAATATCTTGTAGAGCAGAAAATTTTCTTTTGAATGACGTATAACCTTTAATATATAATTTTATAATTTTATAATTTTATTTTACTTTTGGTGCTCATTTTTATTTTTGGAAAAATCGGACACAATTTATGTTAACACCTAATAAAAAATAAATCGGTGAAATAAAAATATAGTCTTCTGCATTTGACCCTCGCATGTGCGTTATTTTTCTCCAACCAGGTCACGGCGTCCGGTGTTAAGTTGTTTAGCTTATTGAATATAATATATACAGTAAGTAATGTTTATTATTTACTCAATCAGTAAAATGCAATTGAGTAAATTTGAAACTTCGACATTATTTGAGCTTTACAAACATCAAGTCTAACTCCAGTTGACGCCTCCCTTCTGCGAGCCTACAACGTGAATATGGAATATCAGTTACCTTTTTTGATCAGTGTACATTTATTTCATAAACAAGCTTAACCCCCTTCCTTTACGGTGTTAAAATTGAAACGCGTGCTCCGGTGTTGGGTAGTGAGTACGCGATCAAAAATTAGCGATTTTAAATCGGAAAAATAAGAACATTCATAGATAATCCCCTTAATTAATTATAACTGAAGTTAAAAATTATAATAATTGAAATTTATTTCCTGAAAACATTAAAAAACCATCTGGCAACGCTCACGGAACGGGCGTACGTGTAACCTATTTGCAAGCCTAGAAGCTACTGTGGTGCGGAACGTCAGTCGCATACCTCGGCGCTTACGCTTATGCTTGCGACATTGAGACAATTCAGCTCCTCGCAATTCAGTGGAGTATGCAAGAGTGAGATGCGAATATAGTGTCGCGCTTCCCGCATACTATTCACCTATCGTCAAGACACAAGGTCGAGGCACTCACAGCGTTTAAATGCGAATTTGTTTCCGATATCTTCACAAAATACCCACGATGTAGTTGATAAATTCTGATTAATATTAATATTATTTTTTAAATCAATGCGTAAATATATTATGGAGGAATACCTAAAATCTTAACCTTGTATTTATTATATTTATAGAGATATTGATGGTTATTAGAAGCAACGTGTAGAAGATACCCAACACAGGGAAGGAAAGGTTAATCTACATTATAATTTGTTACCAAAGTATGCTTGAAAAGGTGTAAGGTCAAGTCCCGATGACTTTTGGCTACCTAAAATCAAAGTAACTTACATTACAAAGGTTTTGAAAGTTTTAATTGACCCGAGAGCATCCGGACTTTTCGTTATCTGTGTTTTAGTATGGTTCGATTCCTGGTAATACCCAAAAAAGAAGGATCCCGGTCTGGTTAAAGAGTTCGTCGGATAACAATGCTCGCATGTGTGAATGTGTCTGGCCTCATGCGGTAGTATTTCCAAGATGCAATGGCAATGGCGAACTGTGAGTTACTCGCCTATTACAGTAATTATAAACCCGAAGGCTCGTTTACTGGGGCTGATGATGATATTGTGTCCACATTGCCAATCTGAATGTGTTGAGGAGTACCGTACAAATTAATAATTTATTGATTTGACTCTCCATAAACATGCTTTTTCGCTTTATACTTTTATAAAATCTTCCACAAATTCTAAATAAAAAATATTGAAAATCTGTTATCCATTTAAAAAACTACTGAAATGTTTGAGGTGTCTTCTACACTTCAGATATTTCTCAATGTACTATGCTGGATGGCTTCAAGCTAAATTCATAGCAAGAACAGACTTGGAGATCGCTCATTTCGACCTAAAGTGCTTAATTTTGGTTTTCCAAATGTTCGAGCCTACTCAAGATGGAGTAAATTCATCGAGTAAGAACAATAGTGTGGAACCAGCTTTAGAATAACAATTATCCTGTATGAAATAACCAGGTCGTATCAATATTTCTGATTTATACATGCCGGTCATACATACCATATGTTTCATTCAATATCTCATAACTTTTCCACTTGAAAAAATACTACCCAAATAGCCAAATTCCTGATCAAATGGTGATAAAAAAAATAGAGCAATTTGTAGAAATTATTGATATTAATCGGTTTTTTCATTAATTTCTATAATACTACTCAACCAATCTTAAGTTAGGATGTAGACATTTTGAAGAGCGTGGCAGTAACCAGGTTTTTGGGTTAAGAACCACTAGAGTAGGCGAGGAACCCATAGTTCGTTATGGGACATGTTGTAAATACTACCGCAAGTGGATAGTCAACAAGTCTCGTACATGTATGGTGCCTACGAGTATTGTTGTCAAACTGGTACTCTTTTTATTTTTTTAACGAACCTGAAATCCCTGTGTGGAAGATCGCCGTCTTATGAACAAGATGTTAATGTTGTTATCGGAAATACATTTTGAAAATATGGCTAAAACATTAGGATTATTAAGGGCCAAAAGATATGCGATATTGAGGGGGAAACTTCGACATTGAGATTGTATATGTTGCTCGAGTGAGTGTGCTTCGAACAGTTAAAAAATAAGTGATTGAGTGTTTCCTTCTCCAGGTGATCACACCTACCCATCAGGCTATCTACATCTTTGATTCTCGATGAATGCAAAGAGATCGAACAATGACATATTTGCATTCTGGAGATGCAGGATTTAAATCTCGATGAAATCTTTTTCTGATTTAGATGAATTCCAGCGTAGTACGATCCTTTGACTTTATTCTCCTGAGTCCAATGATGTTCCCATTGATGCACCATATTCGATTTAACATATGAAAAAAAAAAACGAAATTGGTATTTTCAAGTTTTGTGGTGTTATTCCTAAAATTATTCCCAGTTTAGAAAGATAATCGGCTTTTTCATTTCTCTCGATTCCATGGTGTATTATAATCACCTTTCACTTGGAAAAATGTATATAAAAATCGAATTCTTGCGGTGAAATAAGTTTTATGTAACAATTTGTGTCAAGGGAAAACTGCACCATTAACCTGATTGATTTTTTAGTTCTATAAATTTTCAAGTTCCATAAAAATACGGCGCTGAGATGACTTATGTAACTAGACACTATTTTCTATGGATTTATGAAATGAATGAATCATTGAGACACAACTGGTTACTCACTAACCAGTTATTTCTCAATGATTGATTTTATGTCTAATGTGCTATTTGAATATTTTCAATCAAAATATGTAACTTTCACCTAAATATTTTCTATTGGTTATATTGTGCAGTAATAGGAATTAAGTAATTATTTGTAAATAGATAAATTAGTACTTTATCTACAGTCAAACTGCAGGATAATGGATTTCTGATTTTACAAAAAAGAAACATGTTTTTCAGTCGGTATTTTTAAAAGTTCAGTTCTTTACAGTAGTGTGTTTAAATTTTTCCTGTTCTGAGTGAAAAATAAGTTTTTTTCCATTGAGTGATTTATTTTTCGGTTTTTCTTAACATATACTTGAATTGAGCTGATTTTTTTACATTCTAATGTCAAAATTGTTTTTTCGATACATCTTTCTTTTTAAACTTTTTTGTGATATTTATTTCTTCCTACATATGTGATGATAGCATAAGAAATAAAACAGTTCATGTTACATAATTATTATAGAAACTGGAAAATGGACCCTATATATGTGTTGTGTATAACAGAGGTAACCAACCATTCGATTGCGATCTATCAATAGATCGCATTATGTATTTAAATAGAGCATTATTTTTTTTTCGAATTTCCAAGAAATAAAACATTGTGCGATGTTGACAATGGTTATAAATCTACTTAACACATTCACTGCGAATAAAATTTTATCTACATATATGACAGAATTTAGCAGACAAACAGAACACACCTAGTCTGTCATGTACTTTCTTTCGATGGTCCTACAGCCCATATCGAGCTTTGGCCTCCGTCAATCTTCGCCTCCAACTCCTGTCTTCCGCCACGACCCTCCAATGCCTCAGCAGCTGGATTGCGTTCCTCTCAACTTCGTCCTCCCATCGTAGCCTTGGCCTACCCACTCTCCTTCCACCCGCGGGTCCTTCCAAGATTCTTTTGGGTGCTCGCGATGACGGCATTCTCTGCACATGTCCGGGCCATCTCAATCTGCTCAGTCTGACATGTACAGATAGCCTGGGAGCTTTGTAGATATTATACAGTTCATCGTATCGTATTCGCCACTTTTTGCCTTCATTCACGGGGCCCAGGATCCTACGTAGTACTCCTCTCAAAAGCATCCAGCAACTCTGCGGATTTAGCTGTTAGTGTCCATGCTTCACATCGATATGCCACCACTTCTAATAATTGTTTTATATAGGGTGACGGTTTAGACGTGGTTTAGTGTCGTGTACACTGGACGTATATTTGTATGAACATGCGAGGTATGTCCTCAGTACTGAACATGTTAATCGATTAAGGAAAGGTTATGATGACCATAGTTATGTAAACTTGGCAATACTCAAATACAGGGTATAATTGACTATGTTTAAGCTAAGAAAATTTAAAAATAAATTTAACCGTTAGAGTGCCGAGGCGCGCGATTGCGCGCTTGCGCGTACTATCCAAAATTGCCAGGAGCGCGACAGCGCGTCCAAAATCAGTTGCCATTTAGCACGCAACAGGGGAGGTCGCTCGCACGCATAAGTATTTTTTTATCTTTCTATGTGTTACATAAAGTGCATATTATAATATTATTAGTAATTACAATATAAAAAGGATTTGGGAAAAGAATTTTTTTAACCCAAAATGTCGGAATACGAAAACAGTTCGAGTGAAAATTATCGTTCTTCAAGTTGTGAAGCAAGTGATAGCGGGAGTGACATTGTGGTGCGCTCACACCGCGTAATGCAAATTTTGAGTGAGAGTGATAATAGTGATGATAACTATTATTTTGCTGATACGGAGGATATACCGGACTGCGAAAATGACAATGTGACCTCGACCCTATTCAGACGCCTACCACCGGATACGCAATACAGCAAACAAACTCCGCACGTATTTTGCGAACTACCAGGACCAAAACATACCCCACCAGTTAACGCAAAACCTATTGATTTCTTCAATTTGTTCTTTACGGCTGCTCTTATAAAAAAATGGTTGTTGAAACTAACCGTTACGCCGCACAGTTTTTGCAAGATCATCCAAATTTGAAGCCTCAAATTTGTACAAAATTGTGGAAGCCAGTCACCATCCCAGAAATGAGAGGATTTATTGCCGTTATACTGGAAATGGGCATCACAAGGAGGCCAACTATTTTATCTTATCGGATGAAAGGATCAAGATGTATTCCATGGGTTGGAAGAATGTTTGCACGAAACAGATTTCAGTTAGAAAAAGGTTGTATTCAATGTATTTGGAAGGATGGTGGTGAATGCATTTATATTGTATAGTGAGAAATATGCAGACAAAAAAATGAAAAGATTGAAATTTACATCGAGTATAATTGATGATTTAGAAGAGAAATGGTTGCTCCACAAAAATAGACCAGAACCTGCTACTCAGACTTCATCTCCCCCTTGAAGTATTGGATTAGAAAAGTTACCCGGGCGTAAATTACGGCGCTGCGTAGTGTGCAGCAGCAAGGATCGCAGCGCTGTGAAGAGGAGCAACTTTTACAGTTTTTTTTTCAAGACAAGGGTAAATGACATAAAAAACAAAGATTTCCTTGGCATTTTTAAGTATATATGAGTAAAAAACAATGGCACTCAAACGGTTAATTTAGAAATAAATTTAAAAACACGTATGATATTCATTTAGTTAAATTATCGAAAATTAAATTTAAAAAAGATTCCTATAGCTACATCATCTTTACACATAACCAAGTTGTTTTTAACATTCTAAAGGGTCTGCTAAATTTAGGTTTAACTGTACTTGAATGAATTGCAGAGCAGTTAGTGTTAATTGTTTAGAATGTGAACATGTGATATTTCCCTTAACTATTGCGCACGATGAGCCCACTGGCATCAGACATGGAGGAGTTCGCCGCACGCCACATTCAGGCCGAGGGATTGGAGTGCGATCTCGCCGTTCAAACACACACTATAGGTTCGTTCTTTCACTTTTTATTATTTTTTCGAATACTTCAACTAAGATTGTTTTCTTTGCTTTATACCTTTGAAGTTCTAATATTTATAACAGTTTATTTTACTAACATTGTTATTATATCAATATGTTCCAGACACTAAAGCATAAATTAAGTTGAAAATTTACATTAGTTAAAACTTATACCTTGTCTAGTACGGTTTTAAACAGTGCGGGTTCTATTGTAATATGGTTTATAAATTTAAAAACTTATTTTAATTGCTTTACTTTGTGATATTAGTAGTAGTGTAGCAATAGGAAACAAATTTAATGGGACACTAAAACATATACTCAAACAGGACACTAACAAAATCAGCTAAGATGATAGTCCACAATAATATTTGATGTCAACTTGAATGTATAGGAGTGAAACGTGAGAATGGAAAAAGACTTCAGAGCTGAATAAATGCTGTGGAAATGCGTGCATAAAATAGAGTGACAATGTATGCCAGAATATGGAAGGAAGTGATGAATGTGAATTTAAGACTGATGTGTTAAGTAAGATGAAGAAGAGCACACTGAGGTGGTTTGGGCATGTGGAACAACGATAAGTATCCTTATCCCCCAGTTTGTACTCGGTCTTCTATTATTAGGGTAAAGAATAACCAATCAAATGCAACATGCAACAGTAAATTAATTTAGAATAACATCTACGACAAGGCCAACAATGCAAATAAGGGCAAAGAACAGGTATTGGAATGGGTAACGTTGGAACGCAAAGGATTTTTCCATCACCAGATGGAATGGATAATCCATATTCATAAAGAAAGCAAAAAATTTCATACGCCATACTAGTTATATATTTTTAATAATTATTGATAGGCTGTAAAGATAGTGTTGCTATCCTCATTTTATATTTACATTTATATATATAAGTATTGGCACACAATTATCGGAGAATGATGAATGCTGTTGAATTAACTGTAATTCCCATTTATTGGCACCGAGCCAGACCCCTGTATACTTGCGAGTGATGCTGATGACATGAGCCGAGTCTGTTTACAGCAGGGTTAGCAATTTTGGGTTTGATTGAGGAAAACAAATATTTAAAAAATCTTTAGAATATTGTAAAGCATTACAATTTATGATATGCAACACTATCTAATGGGCTTATCGCCTTGTTTATTATGTCGATGGTTATGAGGAAATCAGCCGTGATAAGACAGAAATAGTAGTTAATGACCGCCAAAACAACAATAGAGCGGAAATAACACATATTGGTTATAGACAACTATATTTATGTTGACTCTGATATTCAATATTGGTGGAGAATCTTTGTTCCATGGTCAACTATAGATAAACTGTAGAACATATGGAGAGATAGAAACATTACTAGGTCTACCCAAGTATAGATTGCAAGAACATCCATTTTCCAAATCTTTATGGTGCTGAAACATGGAATTTGAGTCCCTCATATGTTACATTCATACATATCATCATGCCATTTCACTGTCGGGATAGACAGAGCACCGCATTTTCCTATCTCAACACGTCTTTTGCATTTCACTTTCTACGTTTTCTTCTTAAAAAATATCATTCACTTGATACAACCATCCTTTCCTTGGTTTTCATCTCTCACGCCTTCCACTCACATTTGCACTATATATTTTGATTTGTTAGTCTTGCTTCATCCATTCTTTTCACATGACCAAACCATCTCAGAATGCTCTTCATCTTACTCAACAAATCAGCCTTAAGTTCACATGTACCTTATTAATTCATTGTGTATTCTATCATACATTATAATCCCGTGTATTCTTCTCACTGCACAAATTTTTACAGCAATTATTCGACTCTTCTCAGTCTTTTCCACATCCATGTTCACTCACTCCCACACATCAAAGTCGGCACCAAATCTCTGTTGTGGACTATCATCTTAGCAGATTGTTTCAGTTCCTCATTGTTTTTTTTTTCTACAGCTTAATACCGTTAAATATCCCTGTTAACTCTTCCATCTGAGAAAAGACTACCCAAATAGTAGAGTTTTTTTAACTTGCTCCAATCTTTCATTGCCCACCAATATGTCGCATGATGACGTATCTTATATGAACTATTTATACTTCTAGGTTATGTAACTTAAATATTTATTGAAAATATTTACAATTCTTTTATCCTTTACAAACCATAGCAACATTTAGGCCAAAGCCACACCAAAGTGCTTCGTTAGGTGTTACGTGACTAATATACTATAACTGACTTCATGCTTGACCACACCAAAGTGCTTCGCACAAATTCATTTGACATTTGGGAGCGGTTGAGTCAACAAATGAAGCCACTCTCAAAACTAACCAATTTCATTACAACTTACCATCTTTATTTACTTCCTGTGCAACTTCATTCCAAAGTGATTTTATTACAGGTACATTTTTGTATAATTTGCTCAATGGGTTCCACAAAGGCTCCCTTTTATACACAGCTGTTATTAAAACTTCCGCTATCTTGTAAAATCACGGTGACACAACAAAATTAACCAACACATCTGTTCGCTAGGAGATTCACTCGATGATTAATCGTCATGTAGCGTGGCGCGAAGCGTGCAGTGTGGCCATTGCGATACTATGCGGTGTGTTGGTTCGCTAGGATATGTCGCCTAACTCGCAGCGTAGCTCTAAGCACCAAGCGAGGCTCCTACCTGTGTGGCCTCGGCCTTACTAAACGAAATACTAAATATCAATAGCTTCAATAAATCAACACAATTCAGAAAACAAACTACAGATGAAATCGCCAATATTTATAGTATAACAACACTGAAAAAAAAGGAAAAAATACTTGAATTAAATCAACAAAAATAGAAAATTAATCAAATAACAAAAAAAAACAATTAATATAAAACGAAAATCAAATAAGCAGTATTCCAGTTAAGACCTAAGATAGAGAAAATGCTGGAAAATGACCTTCATTGACTCAACGTCTACAAAACATATTAAAATTTCTCTAAAAAACAAAAAGCATCAACCCTCATTCTGAAAGAGAGTGTGAGTGAAATGGGTAGTGCCAAGCTGGTCGCATGATTCAGCATTTTGTTTTAACAGACTGTTTGTATTGTTTCCATTTCCAATTTTGGCATTCACTACACACACATACACTATATGCATCGGTATTGAGTCATTGTAGAGAGAACAGAAACACGCACACAGCAGTGTTGTCTAAATGATCCGATGCCTGCGCCATTTTCTTTTATGTGTTGAGTTCTAGCAACATTTTTTGTTTGTTTGGTTTTTGTGTTGCTAGTTTTTTTATGTTTATATATTTAAAATGCATGTTTTTTAAATACTGATCAATTGATTTATGACAGCATATTACTTGTATCGAAATGGTAGAATAAATAATAACTTGTCAAATTTGACATTTAAGGTTGGCATAAACTTTTATTTATTCATCCCTGTATCAGCAGGTAATTGTTCCAGTAGATTTAATGGCCTTAATGAAACTGTGCCTGGATTTCAATCTAAGGACTGGGGGGCTGATAGTTACGCAAATGATATCTGGAGTCATCCAGTTGGTTGGATCTCTCAATGTTTATCATTGTAATGTCGGACCCCAGTGGGCGAATTTGGCCCGTAAAGGCATAACCACCTGGCTCTGAATTGCCATGGAAGACCTGGAAATCTCTTAACATGCTCCGAACAGAATCGACAGAATAAAAAGAAGCATCTGAAAGTTCTGACGTCACATTTACTAAATTGTACAAGAGAATGGTATGAAGTAATTAAATCTAAAAATACACCACGGGTGTTTTACCAAGATAGACAATCCATCACACCAAATTCCATTATGTGTCATTAGAAAAAAAACAATAGGCAATAAATGGCAGAAATTGTGGACAAAAGCAAGGACTTGAAACCGAGAACTGATGTTGAACCCAACCCACCAAAAATCCGACATCTGTTTACTAAGGTCGAGGACACACCAAAGTGCTTCGTTAGGTGCTAAGCTAGGTTTTACGTGACTCATATACCAGGTGACTTCATGTTTGGTCACACCAAAGTGCTTCGCACAAATTCATTTGACATTTGGGAGCGGTTGAGTCAAACTATGCCACTCTCAAAACTAACCAAATTTCATTACAACTTACCATCTTTATATACTCGTACTTCCTGTGCAACTTCATTCAAACTGATTTTATTACAGGTACATTTTTGTATAATTTGCTCGATGGGTTCCACAAAGGCTCCCTTTTATACACAGCTGTTATTAAAACTTCCGCCATCTTGTAAAATCACGGTGACACAATAAAATTAACCAACACATCTGTTCGCTAGGATATTCACTCGGTGACTAATCGTCATGTAGCGTGGCGCAAAGCGTGCAGTGTGGCCATTGCGATAGTATGCGATCCGTTGGTTCGCTAGGCTATGTCGCTTAATTCGCAGCATAGCTCTAAGCTCCAAGCGAGGCCCCTACCTGTGTGGCCGAGGCCTAAGGAAACTCTGAACAGATTTAATTATTGAGTTGGCTGCGTATACTCTAGTTTATCAAAATTTAGGAATGATCTGCGTGTGCAAACAGAGACTTACAAATGAGCAACATTGCTATTTTCTGCGAGCAATCGTCACACACATTATGTCCTCTCCAGCCAGGTCACAGTGTTTGGTGTTATTTTGTACAACTCCTGCACGGTTGCATAAAATGCATACAGTGGGCAGTTGTTAATGATGTGCTCAGTGGTTTGGAGCTCTCAACACTCACAAAAAGGTGGCGCTACCAGGCCCCACTCTATCTGGTCCTATTTAGAGTGCAGCTGTCCTTCCGAGGTAGAGGCAACTCAATCATCAGGGCGCACATAAGATACTCATTTTTATATCCGTCCAACGGAACTGTAATTTGTCGACTGGTTTTCTCTCGACTCTTTCAATGGATGGTTGCAGGAACTCCAGTGTGTGTCCGAAGATTCTATTACATGTAAAATATGTCACGATTGCGGACTAGGTACAGTTGAACCAGTTGCACCTGCCACAGACCGGCCCTATCCAGAACAATTAAATCTAAAGACAGGTTCAAGCCAAGAATGTGATCCAAATAATAGCTAGACACAAAATGGACCTTAGTAAGATATGTGACTAGACAAGGGAAAACCGTTCATAATGTAACTTTATTACACTGACAAATCAATACAAATAATATATTTAGGTTATGAATATAGTTAATTGTCAAACTAATTTAACATAACCTTGTATCACATTTCCCTCATAATTTATTATTTGTGTATAAAAATGTTTACATAATTCTACTCGACACAAGATAAGCAGTCTATATCACCAAGTCTGAGCTGCAGGGGCTTGTGAGATTTGACAATTCTTTCCTTCCATCTATAAATATGAAGCTTTGATTTTGCGAGAAACACCTCGAGTTGACTATATTTTATTTGGTGGATATGAACCTGATTATAAAACACAACCACTGTGTGTGACTTTTAGTATCCTCCACTGACTGTTTATTTGGCGGGCTTATTGCCAGATGGCAATCTCTTCAAATCAACCAGACAAAAGTAAATAAAGGAAGTTACATGGTCACAAAAAAATATTCAAATGATTATTTACAAAATTTATGAAGAGAATACGTAGTAATAATAAAGGTGAGATATCATCAATCTAAGGAAAAGGAAGGGGTGGTGCAGAAGAAACTGTCGTAAAATAATAATGCATTCTTATTAAATCTTCCAATGCTGAAGATAAGTTTTGATTCTCGATGATACTCAAAAAATAATTGTGCTTTGTCATTCAGTCAGTTAGAAGGAATTTCCAAATGGCAATAAATCTGCAAGATTAAACTGAATGTACCAAAAGTTTAGTATAATATAATAAAATGTTATTTTAGGGCCTTAGTCCCCTTAGGAAGACAGAAAAGTATGATTGGAATAAGTGAAAGTAATTTTGAAAGAAGGAAATGTAAAGCTAAATGATGCATGTCATGTTCAAAAAGTCTCCAATTTATTTCCAATGGTACCAAAAGAAATAATCCCTTTATATATCAACAATTGTAAAAAAAACTTTTTATAGTGGCGGCAGCGGTCTAAGCGCCCTGTCCCCCGGGTCCCGCGAGGCAGTGGTGGACCCGATAGCTGAGCTGCTCTCCCAGCTGTCGGGCGCGCGCCGCGTTGCCGGCCCGGCTGCCGCTCCCTCCCAGCTGCAGCAGCTACAGATGCAACTGCAGCTAGAACGACATCAGGTTTCCGTGAGTACACCTTTATTTTTTTATTTGTCTTCAACGGTACAATGTACTTTACGAAAGTAAACCAAATAAAGAGACACGTCGAAACAACAAAAAAATATTAAAAAATACATAAGTATGTACATGAGTCCAAATGATTACAAAAAAATAAAAGTTTTAACAATATGAGTACACAGTTGATCATACGATAGTGGGCCGTCCCCAAGCAGCTGCCCACACCTCACCATGTCAATTTGACATTAATACGAAAGAATAGTACAGTACGAATTCAATAATCCATCAACTCTGCAATCAGTCTACTTTTGAAGCTCGACAGAATATAGAAAAATATATTGGCAATCTTGCTAAACCGATATCCCAAATGGTGCATTATATCTTATAGGGGAATTTCGTTAGTATTAGAAGTATCGTAAAATTATTTACAATACAAGTAAAATTGTTTACAATACAAAATAGCCACCCTATGGCGTGTATTCATTCAAGGACCTCTAATATTGAAAAAGTTTAACAATTTTATTGAGAATTACTGATTTTATGCAAAAGAAGTAAATAATTTAATATTCTTCTTTCGCTCAGAGGTAATAAATTCAATCTTCGTTCGAGATAATTATAATTAATGTCAATTACAAGATTGCCCAATTTAAAATTATTAAATCTCATAAACTTATGCTGCACCTTTTCAACCGGCTCACGTGAACATCATAGCAAGGGAACCAATCGGTGGAATTATATTCAAGCTGACTACGTACCAGTGAAGTATACAACAGTGTAAATCTCTTTATTGAAGATAAATTATTGAGTATCCTTAAAATAAATCCCAACTTCCTTATGGCCTTATCACATTACATACATTTCATCACACCATGTCGATTGCCTGCTAGGCAGAGAGAACATATCTCCAATCTTTTCTATCCGTGCACACAACTTTCGTTATTAAATATAGGTGCTTGCTTACATGTCATATGAATCATGTCTCGAGTCGTCAATGGTTATACAAAATTCGGTTTTCAGGCGGCTCGACAACAGCAATTAGAACGCGTGCCGAGGCGCGGAGGCCTGACGTCAGGGGGTGCGGCCGGAGCTGGCCAGGGCACGGGCTCGGCGCCCCCAGCCTCGGCACAAGGTGCAACCCCCGCTGCAGCACCTGCCCCGCAGGGCTCTGCCGCGCAGGGCTCTGGCTCCGCTGCTCAGCCCTCAGCCGCCACCACGGCACCTAACCCGTCCAGCGACGCCGCACAGGCACCGTCGCAGTTCTTGCTCACCAGGTATGTTCGTTCCTTTTCATTTTATTTTGTGTTCCAGCAAACCATAGGTTGTTTATTAAATTATGACGTCTTCCTGCCTGGTTGCAAATTCACCTTTTAGGTTCAAAAATAAGAAAAGCACAATTTATATAATGTTTAGAAAGCAGAATCTCCCGAAATTAAATCCACTTTTATTGAGAGAAAAATATTGCTCAAGATAAAACAAATTATGTGTTAGGATAGGAAGGTGGCGACTGACCATTATATTGGGTACTAGATTGCAGTACCCGACGGTAAGTAATACACATCGGGCATAAGAAGGAGACTGTCGGCCATAATCGGCTAACTTCGGCTTTGTAGAGCGTCGTCTTTGTCGCACGATGCGATAACAGTCCGGTATCTAGACTGACAAATCACAAAGGAACACGTGTCTGAATGATAGACGACGCTCTACAAAGCCGAAGTTAGCCGATTATGGCCGACAGTCTCTTTCTTAAGCCTGATTAAGTGTATTACTTACCACCGGGTACTGTATGTTTGGAAAATCATATATGGTAAGAAAACTTACTAGGGAAGACAAACTGTAAAAAAACCTTTGTAGATCTTTAATATGTAATAGAAATACATTCGGCTTAAGGTGGAATGTTGTATATGCTTAATGAGGTCATTTCATAAATTTTGATATGACCTCCCTAAAAGGGGTTGTCAAGTGCCTCCTGAAACTCCAAACATCTACACTATGCTTCGGATGACACTGAACAATGATGTATTTTGTACCACATAATAAACCATTATAGTTTACATCTTGCTTTCTTCTCTGCAATGTTTATTTTTGTAAACTATTTACGAATCTCGGGATGCCCCTAGTGAAATGCCTAGATTTGCCTCTTAGCAAACGTGGTTCTGCAGACATCTTGGAATATTAGTTCGTTTTTGAACACTTCAAAGAAATTCAATGTCCTTTTTGATATGAACAATATTATGATTGTTTTGATTATCTGCGATGCAGGTTCCTGAGTGTGGCCTCATGCGAAGAGGAGGCAGAGGAGTGGCGGTCCCGCGCAGTGTTTGCGCAGGCGGCCGCGCTAGGCTCGCTGGGCCGGCCTCCTCCACCTCCACCACCCCCGCGGCCCCGGCCCGCGCCCCCTGCGCCGCCTGCCCGCCCACAACAGACTGCAGCGCCACCCAAGCAGCGCAAACAGCAGCGTGCCACGCCGCCACCCGCCGCACATCTCGCCGAGGGGAGGTAATCATGTCACTCCGCTCGCACACACTGCCCTCGCTTCATTTAAGACTGATTTCCATTTGATCGCAGCATGCCTGTGGTGATATGACAGGGTTTGCAGTTTGTTTTTGACTGTTAAGACTAATCTGCTATACTCGAAGCAGATTAGTCTTAACAGTCAAAAACAAACTGCAAACCCTGTACACTAAGAAAATGTAGCATGGTCCCTGTGACAGTTGAAATGTCATGTCTCAAACGGATGGGGTAAAATTGTTTTTTTACAAATCGAATTGTTTTTTTATAAATCGAAAAAATCGTTTTTCTCTAAACTGACGTTTTAATTCCTAATTTTCATTATACTGACTTTCTAATGTATTGTATCTATATTTAAATAGGCCAAGATAAATCGAAAATCCAGTTATCGTATACCCCCATCCCTAGCTAATGCAGACTAAACTTTTGATGAACGTCGCCAAATATTATTTGATTTTAACAAACTGACAAATTTTTTTAATTTGTAACAAGATGTATTAATTTGTCATTATGGTTAGTTTTATGTAATGTATTTACCTAAATAACTTGCTATTTATTAGAATTGAGGCTTATATTAAAGTTGATAAATAATTAAAATTACTGAACGTCGTTACAAGGTTGTATTCGGGCAAATTTGTGAAATGTCACAGGGACCATGCCACATTTTCTTTAGTATAAGACATTGTAATTTATGACACTTGTTGTTACAGTATATCGTGGTAGGCTTATTGCCATGTGGCAATATCTTCCAACCAACCAAAAAGATTTGAAAGAAGCCTTAAGTGAAAACCAGACTGGAATCCTTTTTTAAATAATCTGAGTTCTAGCAGAATCTTAACCCGCAACCCCCGGGTTGAATTAGGTTCCACAGGCATCTTACCAACTAGACTACGAAACTTTGGTGTATGGGAGTGAAACGTAGATGTGGAAAATACTGAAAGGAGCTGAATAAATGCTGTAGAAATTTGTGCACTAAGAAGAATACACGGGGTGACAATGTATGGCAGAATACGCTATGAAGTGGCAAGGGAGGAATGTGAACTTAAGGTTGATGTGTTAAGTAAGATGAAGAAGAGCGTACTAAGATGATTTTGGCATGTAGAACAAATTAATGAAGAAAATCTTACAAAACAGATATATAGTGGAAGGTGTGTGAGAGGAAGACCAAAGAAGTATGATTGGATCAAGTAAATGATATTCTGAAAGAAGGGAACGTAGAAAGTCAGAGAAATCGTAGAAGTTTTATGGATGTGGAATGACTAAGAATGTGTGGCAAAATAGGAAAGGATGGCGATCTGTCCTCTCTGTCTACCTCTACAGGCGTAATGGTTTGTATATAATTAAGTTCTGTTTTTGGCATTGCAAAATATAAAAAAAAAAAACAGTAAAAATATTGATTTTTTTTTTAAATCAAATCTTAATCTAATATAGTATATCCACGTACGTCCATGGCTTCTTCATTGCTTTTTTTAATTCCCCCCAGATATTGGTAAAACTGTCATATTCATTGTATTGATAAAATCCATTATATAGTAATGCTTACTATATATTACAGGGTAATTTCGCAAAAAAATTCAAAACTCTTACATTAATGATAATAACGCACTAACTTAATATTTTTTTGTTTATTTCGTTATAATGGATTTACACTAACATACCATTACTCTAATTAATCTTTTAGAATAAAAATCACTCCTGAAAACCCACGCAATTCGAATGGTTTACAGGGCACTCAGAAATTTATATAGTGAGTGTGAAACCACACACTTTGAAGGATTACTGTACCAGTTATTATGCACATTAGGCAATTAAAATCATCAAGATCCTGTATAATATCGACCCTTTCAAAATAAATCCATTTTATAAGTGATAATTGGAAAAAAGAAACTCAAAAAATTAATACAGTTAAGAAAAAATGTTTAAAATGAAAATGTATGTCTATTTTTTCCCAAAATCTCACCCCCTCTCTTTATATCTTGTATCTTTGGAAAAGTGGCTGCAAATTTTGGTAAAACACCCACCCAGAAACATATCAATGAGACTCAAATAATCACATTCATACTTTATCGGAATATTTTCACATTAGTAATCTCTTAGGTTACACAAAGGTTCATTCAAGTTCCATGACGGATCCATCCATCAATAATAATAATAAAAGAGCATAAATTTTTAATAAAATAAATAAAACACTTATTTTTAATTTTTGTATTCACCACTTTCATTAATTCAATTAATAATGTTAAATTAAGTCTCAACATTATAAACAATCAAGTTAATTCAATAATAGTCCTCTGCTGAATATGTTTCCCGTTCAAAAGCCATTCTTTTGAGGTCTACCTACTACCCTGCCCTTATTAGCCACTACTCCCCTCTCCCTCTACTGTACCTATTGTAATCAAAAAAAAAATTAAGATGTAATTTAGTTTATCTTCACCTGATGAGGAAGATGGAGGTCTTCGAAACTGGTTGTGAATTAGAATAAAACAGTGGTGAATACAAAATAAAAAATAAGTGTTGTTTTTATTTTATTAAAAATGTATAAACATTACAACACAAAGTAAAACAAACGTCTTCTAAGATTCAAGAAATTAAAGGACACTTTATATAGTGTCATTTAGAGGGCAAACTCACCTCAAGAGCACTACAACTCTTGATTCGAACTCAGGTTTATTGACAGATTAAAAATATATATACATTGAATTTAATTAGAATAGATACTTACCTGCATTTGCATATGTTAAGAAAAAGTATTTGCTAAGAAAACCATAGAATACTTACCAAGGCAAGATGAGCTAAAATAAACCTTTGTAGATCTTCTAATATATCATTGCAACATATTCAGCTTTAGGTGTAGTGTAGTGTATCTGTGTAGTGCTCATAAACTTGGGAATAAGAAATTCAAAATCACAAGGCATTATCATGGCTCACCGACCCTAAAATGATATATTATTTTGCCTCAAGTATTTGAAAATATGCACAAATATATAAGACAACACTACTTGCATAATTTTTAGTGGATATTGCTTCAACACTCAAGTGGTTGGATACTTAAATTGTAACAAAAGGTTCATTGAACCGTTTAACTTACACCATTACTGCTCCACTTGTTATTGCATGTCACATTGTGTCATAATTTAGATTAAGTGATGTGTTTTTCCTGAAGGTAGGTCCTGCCTGGCGTCCCGCTGCTCCCAGCCCCGGGTATCGGCCAGCAAACTGGAGGAGCCCTAACACCTCGCCAGACCCGTCTCGCAGCACGCCGCCTAGCCACCCACACATCCGCAGGAAGCCAAACTGCCCGCGTCCAACTTTTAGATAATACGACACCACTAATGTTATAGTGCACCCCTTAATTTGTTTCACTGTGCGCGGGCAGTTTGAGACGTGTCTCGAGACAAACTCGACCAACCCTGATTAACCACTGGGACATGGGTGTTGACTCGCTTTTATCCTTGTGTACTGTTCAACGTGAAGCGGAGCTAATTGTCAAACCGGTTAAATTATTCAGTATGTCTGCCTTAAAAAATGTACTCAAATATTTTCATTCTGTTTTAACTTCAATTGTCTTAAATGGAACTTATGTAAAAAGTGTAATAACAAACCAGTGTCGAGGATTCAGCTCAGGCTGTCGCGCGCGGCGCTCCGCAAAAAGGGGACGTCTGCGTACGACCTCTTTCGCATCACTCAGTGTCGTGCGAGGGTTGTATTCTTTGATTGTACGGCTCGCAGTTTGATTTTGTTTGTGTATTTAACAATTAGAGGTAAAGAAATGTATTAAATTGATATGTTGTTTAATATATATATGTATATAATAATAGTAACACGGCAAGGTGTGGCCCAGACACGGTATCAGTATCCCCGTACGGCCTCAAGCGAGAGAGGGTTTGGAGTGGAAAGGGCCGATACATATACTTAGTGATATTACTAAACATCAGTAATGAAATTGAATTGTTAATTTTAATTTAATTATATATTGTATGATTTTATTGAATTATTTAATAATATTATCGCCTCAGAAGTGGGAGTGTTTATTTTTAAAACCATTTTCATTATTTAAGCTTTTTCTTGTGTTTTAAAATATTATGTATATCAAATAAATGATGTTGCCTTCATATTTTCGCTAAGATAAATTGATTGTTCGCATCTTGGCCCGAGCGCAGCTCTCTTCCTGCCGAGGCCTCTTGACACACACTCTTCGAGAGTCTCTCCTCGAGTGGCGGAGTTTACTTTACAAGTAGTAATGATTTTCCAACATAACATAGAACTGTCTAGTCAGTCTCCACAAAGTATATTTTGAATAGTGTAAAAAAAAATTAACATGCGTTGCTTTCCTTTTTACTCGCGTAGATGGTATATCTACCTACGGAAGATCAACCTCACCTTTTAACAATATTCAATTTTTTTTTTTTTAATTAAAACAAATACCCCAAGAATATCGTTTATTAGTCCAATATCTTAACAATTGACCTTTAATAAAAATAATATTTGTAAGAAAATTAAAAAAAAAACAATTTTGAAAAAAAATATGATAACATGAAATATATTAACTGTTTAGGTATGTACGCTATCATCCTTATACCAAAAAATATATAATGAGTCCAAAATGTTGGTGATTTTGGGTATGTAAAGAAATAGCTTCACCGACTAACCTAGTCCATACCTCATCAGCTTGGTGCCCCCTTTTCGGGGGCTCCACGGTCCCACCAGGAGCCCTTGTAATAATTCATCGCAATGCATTAATAAAGGAAATGTCTGTTTACAGTTAACTGTGCCGTTTTACTTTCAATTCCTCCTCCAGAGTTGGTGTGACACTTGAGCAGGGTTGGTATTATATTACACTTCACTTCGGTGTACCGAGTACAGTTTTAGCTCATTAATCATTATTTGTAACTTCCAATAAAGCAGACCAATATTGATTTTTATATTACAATATTAATTATTAATTGATACATGATATCCAGAGCTATTTAAGACTGCAAAGCAAAACACTTTTAATGTGTTTCTTAAAATCTGACAGACTTATTGTCATATGGCAACTCTTCCAATGAACTTTGCCCAGTATTTTTTTTTTGGTCACTAGTGTGCAAAGTTGTTTAATCTTCTTTAAAATAGCAAACTGTTAAAGTGTTACTTAGTCTAAAGTGAATGAATGTCTGTTATTTATCTTCATTCTTTTGTATACATGGTTATGTATGGTACATCTGGCGGGCTTATTACTATACAGCAATATTTTCCAACCAACTACCTCATTTTGAATACATTGAATTATTTAAATTCATGACAGATTTTACAAAAAAATATTCAATTTAATTTAAAAAAACAAATAAATTAATAATCTATCAATAATTGTTTAACTAGAGGAAAGGAATTCATTCAAGGATAAGGAAGGGAAACAAAATTATGTTGAAAGGATATTCTGAGTGATGTAATATTTTTTCAATTCTCTCTTAAACAAAAAGAAGGATGGGGTACATCTGAAAACTCTTTGAAATTTGTTCCACAGTTGTGCCAAGTACGCAAATAAAGATGTTTAAAGTTTGGTGTGGTGTGTTGGTATGCAAAAGAGTTTCTAATTTCCTGATGGAAGAGAATGTCTATGTTTTGAAAGAAACGAAGTTTTCCTGAAGATATAAAGGAGAATTGGGATTTTTAAGCATGCAAAATAATGCTGACAGAACACGAAGGTACTTTCGCTACTTGATTTGGAGTCATTGAAATCTATTCCGAAACTCGGACATGTCATACTTCCTTGGGAATGAATCGAATGCAAACATTTTGGAGTCTCTAACTTATCCAACGTTTCCTCGTTGAACCCAAATAACATATGTCACTGTGACCAACCAAGTGATGAAAACATAAGATGTTGGGAAATTAATATTTAACTCAAAACAGGCAGAAAATTATGTCGAGAAGCAAATATCTTGCAGCTTAACTCAGAGACATGATTATGCCAACTCAGATTTTCATCTTTAAGGTTTTCCAAATTTTTAACATGTTCCAAATATTAGAAGGCACAATACAAAGTGGGGGATTAGGATATTTGTCTTTGATGCAACCAGAGATGCTATAGAAGCCAATTTGTGATATATATTAGGTCCTTACATATGAAATTGGCGTTTTGCCGTACTGGCAACTTTGATCTCAAATATCTTCTCTTTGGTTAGGAATTTCAAATTCAAATTTATACAGCTATTTACTCAAGTATTTGTGTTTCGAAAATTATAATTCATTTGTTTTTTCCTCAATTGTTTTTTTTCTTTGCGTCACTCAGTTTACAAAATGGAAAACTTGAAATATCGCGTTATTTACGAGTACGAGTTCCACCGTGGCACCAGTGCTGCAGAAACGGCTCGAAGGATTAATGATGTGTATGGCGACGGTGCCGCAAAAGAAAACACAGTGCGTTTTTGGTTCCAACGTTTTCGTTCTGGAAATTTCGACCTGCAGAACAAGCCCCGTGGACGGCCGGAGACCAAAGTTGATAATGAAGAATTCAAGGCTATTGTGGAAGCGGATCCATCGCAAACCACGTCCGAGTTAGCTGCAGGCTGCGGTGTTAGTGATAAAACTGTTTTAATCCACTTGAAGCAAATTGGGAAGGTGAAAAAGCTTGAAAGGTGGGGTACCTCACGAATTGAGTGAAGCAAATCAACAAACGCGCGTTGACTGCTGCGTTGCATTACTCAACCGGCACAATAATGAAGGGATTTTGAATCGAATCATTACCTGTGATGAAAAGTGGATCCTGTATGATAATCGGAAGTGCTCATCGCAATGGCTGAACCCTGCCGAACCAGCCAAACCATGCCCCAAGCGAAAATTGACTCCAAAAAAGTTACTTGTGAGCGTTTGGTGGACTAGTGCTGGTGTCGTTCACTACAGCTTTCTTAAATCTGGCCAGACGATTACGGCAGATGTCTATTGTCAGCAACTGCAAACCATGATGGAAAAGCTAGCTGCTAAACAACCGAGGCTGGTTAATCGCTCTAGGCCACTGCTGCTTCATGATAACGCTAGACCACACACTGCACAACAGACGGCTACCAAATTAGAAGAGCTTCAATTGGAATGTCTAAGACATCCACCGTACTCTCCGGACCTTGCCCCAACAGATTACTATTTTTTTCGAAATTTGGATAACTTCTTGCAAGGGAAAAAATTCAACTCCGATGGGGCAGTCCAAACCGACTTCAAAGATTTTATTGATTCCCGTCCGAATGGTTTTTTTAGTAAAGGGATCGATGAACTACCTATGAGATGGCAAAAGTGCATAGATAGCAATGGTACATACTTTGATTAAATAAATATATTATATTAAAAAAAAATCAACTTTATGTTCCTCCCAAACAAAACGCCAATTTCATATGTAAGGACCTAATATATATAAGTCAAGAAGCTCCAGTACTTGCAGATTGTCTGTGTTTTCTCTCTTCATCGGGCAGGGATCCAAGTCATTTAGCTCGATCTACTGCTGTTTGTTTCCAGTTGTCTCATGCAGTATATGCAATAAATTGAATGTAGCATCCTACTCAAACAGCTTGGTGCATACATTCATATCATCACATTCCTTGTCGATGTAGGTCAGGAGCATCAAACTTTCCTATCTCGACATCCATACACCTCATACAACTTCTGCGATTTATCTGACTTTCTATATTTCCTTTCAGAATATTATTCACTTGATCCAACAATATTTTCCTTAATATGTTTGGTAATGAGTAATAATGTTGCTACTAGAGATCGAACCTGAAACATCTAGTTGATACAATAGTCAAAAATAAAATAAAAATTGCTTTAAACATCATGAGGAATTGAGACAGGAAAGAAATTTACTTCATATGAGTA
Organism: Odontocerum albicorne; assembly: GCA_949825065.1. Lineage (NCBI taxonomy): Eukaryota > Metazoa > Arthropoda > Insecta > Trichoptera > Odontoceridae > Odontocerum > Odontocerum albicorne. The sequence continues at coordinate 28,500,435 of OX463849.1, read as the reverse complement.
TGTTTAGTTACCACAAATGCAACCCCTTTTTGAGACACTTATGCCAAAGATATATTTCACTGTAGAGGAAACCTGATTCTAGAGAACTATCCATTAACAGAGTGCTTACTTCTTTATCTCAAAAATTTGAGTTTAATTTCTGCTCTCAGGCATGTGAAAAATCGCTTACTAAGCATCAGACTGATGGTGGTCAGGTCTACTTAATTTTATTTTTCCTTATGCAAATGTTCTAAATAAATTGAAAATGTATTCATATTTTCTAAAGCTTTAATTGGGATTATTTGACAGTTCAGTTTGATCCCACCACCACCCATACTGTTATGGATGACAAAATAAGTACCCATTCAGTGTGATGTACACTAGAAGATCGAAATCTTCTTTATTTTTCTATGAGCACGTCTTGTGATGAAGAAAGAACTACCCAAAGGGACTTCTTCAGTGGTGTCACACCTTTCTGAAAAGAATAACAATGATGACTAATTCAAGGTCTGACATCACGAGAAAAAGAAAATGAATTCATCATTTAGATTAATTGTGATTTTATACAGTGACAACAAAAGCAGTGAATGTATGCTGCATAGCTGATAAATCAATTATTTATTTTACAAAGCTTACACCCAATTACATACAAAGCTTAAAGAGAAATTATATACAAGAAAGAAAAATTACATACAAAGCTTAAAGTAACATATACAGCAGCAAGTAAATAAAAATAGTTTAGCAGAAACAACTAACTCCCATTACTAAGAAAGCTCAAAATGCTTTCTTCAACAACATTTTCAGAAATGTTGAAGATGTCAAAATACTAGGTCAAATTCAAAAGGGACAGCCCGTGATATAGAAGAAGAGCACTTGGCAGGTTAGTTTTATTTATTGTCAGTCTAATTAGGTTAATATTTCTGTACCTCGAATAGTTGTCAGAAACATAAAACTTGATCTTTTCCAACAGTAGGATTAGGTGAAGCTTCCGTCAGTAACTAAAGATATAAGAAGAGACCTTCACATCCCTCCTCATACTAAGAAGGTAGTATTCCAACATACCAAAAAGAAATCTTGTAGGATAGAACCACGGGTTGTAACCGCACTCCCGTAAGTAGAGAAATTGTAAAAAATTCTTTTGGATTTGTTCCACTATTTGAGAGTAATGAATCCCCCGCGGGCTCCACATTCTAACTCGTTACGAACCGGCGCATTATAAAGGGAACTGAGAACCTCCCCCCACAAACGACTTGGAGACTCGTATCACAAACCCTATAAGCAGACTCGCAGTTCGACGATATGAGAGCCTGCTGTTAAGATTATTATCCAAATCTTGGATGGGTTCTCCTCTTTGAATCATAAAACCATTCAGAATGTATCTAAAATATTTGAAAGTCATTGCTCTGGAAAAAGACAACAGTTTGCATTTGCACACATTGTTGAAGTATAATTTACAAGAAAGTAAATTATTTTTATTGATAAGTATTTAACGCTTTGATGTTTGAAATGTTCAATTTTTTTCTTGTATAATTTCTCCTCTCAATCGTATGTCAGGATAAAACTCCTCCAGTCCTGGAAATGGATATATTAGACCATTCCACATGAGCACAATCAGGAATCAATGAAATGTCACCTACGCAAGGTGTATGCCCTGCAACTGTAACCACACCTATGACGATTCAGCGTATACTACAATCTTTGTGGTCAAATCCATAAAGCACATTACGATCACTCACATAGTGGAGATAAAAATAATTTGCAGTTTCTAATGAAATAAAGATATGAAATCAATATTCTTATTTGATAGATATGGTATTAGTTCAAATTTTGATAGTGAAAGCTTACTTTGTACTACGTTATATTTATATATCAAAGTAATCAACTCAACATAGCTCACTGACTTTGTTTAAACAAATTTTAATAATAAAGTTGATTGAAATTTAATATGCTACTTGCTCACATTTAGAAACATATTTTCAAATTGATTATAAACACTTAATGGTTTGTAAGAATTTCAACGAAATTGTTCTAATGCCTCATTGACTGTTCTTGTTTAATCACCCATTCATTCTGCCTCACTTACCTATTGAAATGTTTGTTTATATGGACCAAGTGTTAACAAGGTATTAGAAATTCCCTTGTGTCGGAGTTTATTTATAATGAAATGTATATTAGTCTTGGGAAGCAAAACCCCGGTAATATAATCATGTGTAACAGCAAAACGAACACTCGACATTGAAGATGGCTGCAAATTTGAGCTATTGAATAAATGCAGAGAGAGGCCTAAGAAGACTCTGAAGAAGAAAGTCAACGAGAACTTAACCTGAATGATCAAATGTATTGACAACTCAATCGTTCCGCGTTGTGTCTATAAAGTTGGCTTTGTATGTTCCTGGAGAGCAAGTGAGACTGACGTAATGGATGGGAAATAAGAAAAATGATTTGATTGTATAACATTGTCTTTTATTAAATGAATAAATTTTGTTCTTTATACTAATCATATCGGTGATCTCATTGGCATGGGCGGTTTTGGGTTCAGGTTTACGCAGCTGATACTTTGTTCTTTAAATTCAGTAGTCCAAGTGACAAAGATATTCTTAAACAAGATACTTGTTAATCTAATTGCATCCTCCCAAGTCTCAATGTGGAAAAATAAATTAAAACTAAATCTGAGTAAAACATAATTTTTCTGGATGGCTTCACTGAGTAGACAACATATTCTTGACGGGGGTGCATTATCAGTCAATGGGTGTTACTATTTTTCCAAAAGATATCATGAAATTTCTTAGTATCTTTCTTGAACGTAAGCTTTTTTCGATAGACAAATAAGTGATATGGTTTGTTTGGGCTAAGGCTACACCAAAGTGCTAAACTAGGTGTTACATGACTAATAGACTAGGGGACTTCAGGCTTGGCCACACCAAAGTGCTTCGCACAAATTCATTTGACATTTGGGAGCGGTTGATTCAACATACGATGCCACTCTCAAAACTAACTAGAAAGCTACTTCTCTGAGAATTTAAGTTTAAAATTTCGAACATCTCAAATTCGAACTTGTTGGGTGCATAATGTTAATTTATCTAGAAGTACTCGTGGAGAGTTTCAACTTCTCTACAAAGAATTGCGGAATAAAACTTCTTACATCTTGTAAAATCACTTGGTGACACAATAAAATTAATCAACACATCTGTTCGCTAAGAGACTCACTAGGTGACTAAAAGCTACGTAGCGTGGCGCGAAGCATGCAGTGTGACCATTGTGATAGTATGCGATGCGTTGGTTCACTAGGATATGAATGGCATTTTGGTAAAGAGGTATATGTCATCGATTGCAAGTTTGTCGGGAAAGCCAAATGAGATTTTGCAACACTTATTCCTGAAGTGCGGACCTTATGTAAATTTTAAAGGTGAAAATTATTTATGTATTCAAAGTTTACCTTTAAAATTTACCTGAGGTCTGTGTTTCAGGAATACAAGTGTTGCAAAACTTCATTTGGTTCTCCTGACAAATAAGTGATTGATGACATAGACCTCTTTACCAAATCGCCATTCATATGTCACTTAGCTCGCAGCATAGTGCTAAGTACCAAGCGAGGCCCCTACCTGTGTGGCCGAGGCCTGGGGTTTCTAGTCTTCGAGAGTTAAAATTTATATGACGACGTCAAGGGAAATAAAAACTTTCATTATAATTCATTTGTTGTATCGTGTCTGGATTATTGTAATTCTATTTACTTGTATTCTGGTCCGCCCATGTACCATATATGGTGGTGAAGGTAAAAGATCAGCAAATGTAGCTCTGTCTTTATTGAAAATCTTAAGGCTGAATTAAACCACAGAATTTACTGACTGATTTTTGCCCGATATTAATGGACTGGACGATATAGTAAAGTGGATTTATCAGAGAATACCTTCTTAAAGTGGAATCGCAAATTTCTGGACTCTAGTTTGTTTTCAATACAGCTAATAGGCTGATATATAGTAGTCATATTAGTTCACTTCTAAAAAGTCTATATTGGCTCAAGTATCATCAACGGATTGATTTCAACCATTGTATCGATTGATCCATTAGGACAGGGCTTTTGCCGGTCTTATGGTGTGGATTGGTCTACCTCCAAGTGTTAGAGAAATATATGACGTGTGCAGCTTTAGAAAGTACTTGAAGACAACCCTTTTTGGGAGTCTAAAAAATTTATGAACACAACACCTAAAGCTGAATGTGTTAAATATCACATATCAGATGATCTACAAAGGTTTCTTTGTAGTTCGTCATCTCTCGGTGAGTTTTCTTACCAAATATGATTTATTTTGTAACATTTTAAATCTGTCAACAACAGTGGGTTCAAATTCAGAGTTGTGTTTGCTTTTAAAATTTCGCTGTATAAATATATCCTTTTATTATTATGAGTCTTTTCACATCTAAACTTAGTACGAGGCATAAAATGTATGTTGAGTAAAAAATTAAGTTTTCTTCGACAAAAAATAATAGGAAGGGGAAGGAAATAAAAACAAGATTTATATTTTTTATTAAAAATTTAATCTATGCTTAATATTATACAATCCATGTTTTGTACACTTACTATGTACGGGTATTCAGCATTAAAAATTATTTATTGCTTGTGAGTTTCACTTCATTTTAGTAAAATCACGCTTTCCCATCCAATGGGTAACATTTTTTTCATTGGATTAGATTGCATGTATTAATTTTTAATAAACATTAAGATGATTATAAAAAAACTGTGAAATGAAAAAATACTTGTTACATAGACAATGATGATACAAGTATCTTTAGCTTTACAAAATTAATTGGTTCTAGGAAAAAATCCTGAATAGATATTATGTTACAAATAAACAAGTGTCTGTTCGTATGTATAACAACCGATAACTGCTTAAAACGGTGAAGATTCGTTAGTAACAGTATCCTCGGTCACATGATGAGAACATGACACGTAACAACTGATCATTCAGAGAAGAACAAATGGCAAATAAGGCCATAATCTCTTAGCTTAAGAACTTGAAGAATTGGTTCGGGTGCAGTTCTAAAGAGTTGTTCCGAATTGGATAGGATAAGGATTGCCATGATGGTGACCGACCTTCGATACGGCATGGCATTTCACAAAGAAGGAAAAATCGCATTACTAGAAAAACGTGAGTGAATTAATTTTAATCTGAATGCGATTGTATTACACTACACTTTAGTTGTATACAATATAATTTGGTAGACTTATTGCCACATGGCAATCTCTTCCAACCAACCAGAAAGATATTAAAGAGGACTTATGTAAAACTAGAGTGAAATTCTTTTAAAAAAATCCAGGTACCAACGGGAATCAAACCCAGAACCCTTGGGTTGGAAAACAAGTATCTTACTAACTTGACCCAGATATTGGTTCTAAATGAAAAAAGTAACCTTAAATTGGTAAAAAAAACATTTTTATTTCCAATTAGAAGACCTACAGTACCCGGCGGTAAGTAATACACATCGGGCTTAAGAAAGAGACTGTCGGCCATAATCGGCTTTGTAGAGCGTCGTCTCTGTCATTCATACAAGTGTTCCGTCACGATTTGTCAGTCAATCGTGCGACAGAGACGAAGCTCTACAAAGCCGAAGTTAGCTGATTATGACCGACAGTCTCTTTCTTAAGCCCGATGTGTACATAGATTCTTCCTTTCAATCAAATCGACTTTTCGTGTTTTTCTGAACATCTTGAAACTATGTATGAGCGACACCTGTATTTAAAATATAAATAGTTAATCATAACTTACATCATCTATATAAACAGTTTATAGTGGCAATCACAATCATCACCCTATATATTCCATCAGGAATGCAAGGATGCCATAAAACACGTCCATCCAGGTCAATCCACAGCCCGGCACTCCACGTCTTCCCAAATCTCCCTATCGTAACAATGAGGTTTGGTGCAGGATGGGCGTCTGTTTTATACAGTGCATTACGGATGATTAACGTCTGTTTTATACAGTGCGTTACGGATGATTAATACGGATGATTGGTTTCAGAGAGGTTAGACACCTGCCAATAATATTCAGTTTATATCGCTTTGAGTTTCATGCAAAAACCTTGTTTTGTACAGTGTTGAAAATGTCGAATTTTGTGTTAACCAAGCAGCATTTGCGGGAGGTTTTAATTTTCTGCTTTAATTGGAAGAAAAGTGCAGCTGAAGCCCATTGAATGCTTGTCGAAGTTTATGGTGACGCTGCTCCAACTGATAAATCATGTAGGGAATGGTTTCGACGTTTCAAGGATGGAGATTGGTGAGTGTCGAAGACAAGCTTCGCTCTGGACAGCCAAAAAAATTCGAGGCATTACTCGAAGAAGATCAGAGTCAAACGCAAGAGGAGCTTGCAGAATCATTGGGAGTGACTCAACAAGCCGTTTCTGTACGATTGAGAGCCATGGGAATGATTCAAAAACAAGGAAATTGGGTGCCTTATGAACTGAAACCGAGAGACGTTGAAAGGAAATTTTTCACTTGCGAGCAGCTGATTCAAAGGCAACAAAGAAAAGGTTTTTTGCATCGGATTCTAACTTGAGATGAGAACTGGATATTCTACGACAACCCCAAGAAGGAAAAATACTACGCTATTCCCGGTCAATCGTTGCCATCGACCTCAACACCAAAACGGAACATACATGGTTCGAAGATCATGCTCTGTATCTGGTGGGACCAAAGGGGTGTTGTTTACTATGAGGTGCTGAAACCTGGTGATTCCATTACGGGCGATCGGTATCGGCTACAATTAATTCTTTGAGTCGTGCATTTCGAGAAAAACGGCCGGAATACGAGCAAAGACATGATAAAGTTATTCTTCTTCATGACAACGCTCGGCCTCATGTCGCAAAATTCGTAAAAAAATATTTGGAAACGCTCAAATGGGATGTTTTACCGCACCCGCTGTATTCCCTGGACATTGCTCCTTCTGATTACTGATCCTGTTCCGAAGGATGCAGCACGATTTGGCAGGTCACTTCTTTCGTAGAAACCGAAAATTGGCTCCAAACTTAGATCACCTCAAAAGACGAGTCATTTTTTCGAGATGGAATTCGAAAATTGCCCGAGAGATGGGAAAAAGTAGTAGCCAGCGATGGACGATCTGTTCATTCATTTTGTTTAGAAATAAATGCATTTTTGAACACAAAAAAACGGACCCAACTAATGTGTACACCCAATACTTGGGTCATGTACTTAGGGGAGCAAAGTACAAATTACTGCACCTGATCATCCAAGGCAAAATAGAAGGCCGAAGAGGTGATGGCAGGAGGCAAATCTCCTGGCTCCGCAATATACGTGATTGGAGTGGCATAAGGGGCGTTGGAGATCTTTTTCGGGTTGCCGGGGACAAAGATGTCTACTCTCAGGTGATATTCAACGTTGGGGCGACCTGACATGACACTGGGAAGAAGTACAGACAAGTAAAACTTAAAACATACTCAAAATTCTAGACATTTCCTGAGCGTGACCAAAAGTTATACGACATTGTAAAGAAGTACTGTCTACAATAGGCTATCCTTTGTAATCGAGTATGATTGGGTGTATGGGTGGAAGACACCTGTGCGTATATTGTTGCATTTCAGTATACAGGTCTCGACAGATCAAATACAAAGTTACGAAAGCAATAAGATTAAACTTCCGAGACGATCAAACTACTGCAGTCTTTCGTAAGGCATGGTTTTTCGTAATGCTATTTTTTTTTAAATAGGCAATCCACCCAAACTAGGATGATTAGTGCCACAATGCTATTTGTGTTGCTTAACTCTTCCTGTCCTGTGATGTGTAACTAGTACACATTGCTTCTAAAAACTTTAATATCTCTATAAATATAATAAATACTGGGTTCATCTTTTAGGTATTCCTCCGTAATACATTTACGCATTGAATGGAAAAAATAATATTAGTAATAATTAGCACTTATCGCCCACATCAGAGATATTTTGTGAAAATCGGGAATAAATTCACCAATACAATCAAACGTGTGACGTAGGTATATTCATTCTAAAAAAACTGCTATGGGTGAGAAAGCGACGCTATTAACGTCTCACTCTCACTCTTCTTCGGTATATGGGAACGCAAGGAATAGAATCTCAATTCGCTCGCTCAGTAGGTCGCCAACTTTAGGTAGGGGTGGTCGCTTTGCCCGTTTTGTGAACGTTGGCCGATGTTTTTTTTCATGTTTTTAGCAATTAAATTTCAATTATCACTTTTGACTTCAAATTTAATAAATTTAAGCGATTGGCTATGAATATTCTTATTTTTCCGATTTTAAATCGCTCATTTTTACATGTGTATTGAATACACAACACCTGAACGGGTCAATTTTTTTAGCACAGGAAGGAAAGGTTAATAGCGAAAATTCATAAAATCATATATACGTGTTACAGTGAAAGTGGCTGGTGTGTGAACATAAACTATTAGCAGTGAATGTATACTTTCACTATTAACTAGTGAATGTATACTATTTTAAATTTATTGACCCAACCCCAGTTAGTAAAGATTAACAAATATTAGAGAGGGTATACAATCACTAGCAAATGTATTTTTTTATTTTCAAATGAACAATTTACATTCACCGTATAATCCACTTCAACTGTGACATACCTACGTGACTCATATGTTGCATAAAATTACATATTAAATTTTACAGAGCTGTACTCGACATAATACTACTAATGCAATAAAATAGCAAAGATTTTCATCAGGAAAAATATCAAGCCATGTTTGAAGATTTTGTAACATTTAAATTGAGAAAGACGAGTGCAGTAACAGTTCCGTTATATAAAGGTAAGGGTACGAGAATGGAGTGAGGAAGTTAGAGAGCCATAGGGCAAAAGGTGCCCTCTCTGGGTGACCGCGCCCAAGGGATCGCCTTGCCATCGAAAGTCTCTTTGCTAAAGAATGACAAATTACGGAAATGGTTAGCGAATACACTTTCCTTTGGAAGGGTTAACAGCTGGAGTAGCCCCGTATGCACAGAGTTGACTTTGCAGCAAAAACTAGGATATCCCAGGAACTTAACCTTGGGTCATTCCGAGTGCCTAATGATGCTGACAATGCCAATAACCAAATACAAACCTGGCTTTGGTTGAGAGCCTGTGGCTGTCACTGTTCATGATCTGATGCTACATATTTGACAATCAAGAACCATCCCTGATGCCTACTGTGAATCACGAATTGTAAATATATACAAACACAAGGGAGACAGGTCAGAAGTCTAAGCTACAGAGGGATCGCATTGCTTTCAGTTATGGGTAAGATATTCAGCAGTATTGTCATGGACATGGCTTGAGAATTGCTATGGAGGATCCTTGGAAAATTTGGTGTCCCGCCGCTTCTAACTCAACTGCAACAGGTGCTTTGTTTCACTTGGTGGATCGGAGATGAACGCACTTGACAGCAATACTGGTATCCGCCAGAGATGGGTCCTTGCTTCAACCATATTTAATGACAGATGGTGGACTGCATAACCTGCGTAGATTATGTGCCCAAACAAGAGTTGCTCACACATATATCACGGAGCTGCAATATATGGATGACATTGCTCTTGTTGCACATCCAGAAGACCTCCGAGAGATCATCAGTGTGTATACAGAGGTGTACAGATGTTTGGCCTATAGATAAATGTGAAAAAAACCTAGCCATTAGCTTGTTCTGTAGAGAACAAGGTACTAAAATTACCCGAAATTCAAGTGACTGGTGTACAACTGGATAATGTACCTAACTTCACACATCGGGGTAGATCCTGGTTTCGAACTCTTCTCTTGAGGATGAACTGAAGAGTTGCCTTAGGAGCGCTTAAGCAGCTGTCACTAAACTGAATGATAGAGTATTTTACAGCAAGAACATCCCACAGTCTACAAGGCCACTGTCCTTCGCATACTTCTCTATGGATATGAGACTTGAGTTTCTTATAGAAGGCACATGCGAAATCTTGAAATGTTCCGCCAGCGTTTTGCTGAAGTGCTATAAGGACAGTCTGCGAGAGTCGCTGACTTTGTGCAGAGCGTCTGAGGACTGGGAGCAGGTGGCTCAGGATCGTAGAGCCACCTATTCTCGGGTGTTAGACGTGTGAGAAACAGTTAGCGTGCTACGGACATGTGTCAGTATTGGCAGGTGACACAGGAGGATCAAGGAGGAAGTGCGCATCTAGTATCGGGCTGTTTTCTCAGAGAATATCACATGACCAACGCAGAAAAGTAGCTCAAGATTGACGTTCGAGTGGCGAGGGGATCCTCAACGACAATTTTGATAATAGGATCGTCATTCTGCAGATAGACATTGCATGGTTTTTTTTATTGGTTGAAGTGTTCGAGAATATCTCTAAACTTAAACCAGTTGTTAAAAGCAATCAAATTTATAATTGGATTAAGATTAAGTATTTACATTTTTAAAATACCTATATTTTGAATGCTCATAATGAGAATAATTTATTTGTGATTGTTGTTTTGGATTAGAAAAACTTGACAATAGTTCATCGACTGTTGGCGTCCATATGGTCATAAAGAATAACACATGTGGTTGAACACCAATAAAAGTTATGTCCGAACGCTATACAAAAATAATGTAATAAATTCATTTCATCCAACTGTTTTTAAGTGGTTAATTGAATAACAATAATCAGCTTTGGTCTAAACCGGTTTAGAAGCCCTAGACATAAATATATTTACAAGAGTATTGTGATATATTGTTTATAGTTAAGGCATTAACATTGTGGAGGTTTAAAGACATTGTAATTTATTTTATCAAACACTGTTTATTCCACTTTTTTGTAACGGTATAACCCTACCGGTTTCAAGGCTTTCACCTCATCTTCAGGGGAGCACAAACAAGACTTGTTTTGTTTGAAGTCTTGTTTGTGCTCCCCTGAAAATGAGGTGAAAGCCTTGAAACCGGTAGGGTTATACCGTTATAAAAAAGTGGAATAAAGTGTTTGATAAAATAAATTACAAAGAGTATTGTGACTAAACCAAGTGGTACAACAAGCATAGCCAAAACAATAAATTTCCTTTGGACATGACACATTGTGAAGTCAACCGTGTTGTGAGCAATTAGGGCGAAAGAAACTTAATTATTGAAACCACAATGAGAAGAATACATGGAGTGAGGTGAATAGCCGCGCGGTAACGCACTGGACTTCCATGCAGAAGATCGTCAGTTCGAACCCCACGCTGTGCTACTCCCCTCGAATGACACAGGCATTTTTGCCACCTAGTATTCGGGGGTATAAGGATACCCATGACTTCGATCATATCTATTTAAAAAAAAGTGACAATGTATGACAGAATACAGTGATATGGGATGAATGTATGAATGAACTTAAGGCTGATGTGTGAAGTAAGATGAAGATCATGCTTTGATGATTTGGGCACGTGGAACGAATGAAAGACTAACATAACAGATATATAGTGCAAATGTGAGAGGAAGACCAAGGAAAGTATAATTGGATCAAGTGAATAATATTCTGAAAGAAGGAAATGTGGAAAGTCAGATAAATCGTAGAAGTTGTATGGATGTAGAAGAGACTAACGATGTGTGTCGAGATGGAAAGTCTGATACTTTGTCCTTTCTGCTACCCCGACAGGGAAATGGCGTGATACTATGTATGTATGTAAAATCGACGTGGACAGTTCAAGATTGACGTTGGAGTGGTGAGGGGATCCTCGACTACGAGGCCTGGCAACGATGGCGATGATGTAAGTTGTATGCATAGGTTATGTCCTACCCCTCATCTTTCAACTGGTGCAGTAGTTTTGTAGTGTAGACTTTTGCGTACCTTGGATCACAGATAATCTATCAACACCAGTGAAGGAATAAATAAGAGAATACTATCAGTAAATACTCGTAGATGCTATTTTGATCTCAATAACTCGCTGGGAACATAAAAAGCCAACTAAGACAATGCTAAGCCCCATGCTAATTTAGGCATCGGAGACCTGGACACTTATAAAGTGGAGTGAAAAAGTTCTCGATTCTTTTGATAGGTTCTGCACTAAATATATGGTACAATTTATGCCAATGGTACGTGGAGACAGAAATATAACGAATAGCTATACACCCTGGATGGTGAAGCTATTGTAGTTATAAAAATAGCTTGACTGCGCAGGCTTGGGCATTCCTACAGCTTGCAGGACACTAGCCCTGCAAAGTAGGCTTTGTTCAGTTATTCGATGAGATACAAGAGAGTAGGGAGAACTAAGCCGAGATGGTTGGATGGTGTGAAAGAGAACTGCCGTACTAGTATAACCTATTGGAGAAGTAATACTGAATAGGCGGTAGAAACTCCTATAGGTAGCCGAAACCCAATATTACGTTCTCTACGCTTGTTGCCTGACTTAGTCAAGTCTTCAATGGAACCTTTCGAACTGAGCATTAAGCAATCATACATTGTTTAACACGTTCAATGCTAACAACGCGCCTAGTGCATTCTTCTTCGCAACCGTCGGGTGCTAACAACGCGCCTGACGCGTTTTCGTATGCAAACCAGATACTATTACCGCTCCTAGTGCGTTGACATTGTATACACATACTCAATTCCTAGCGTAGCAACGCATGGATGTTTAGTTTATTAGTATTAGCACACACAAATATTCACCAGTGTTCAAATATATACTTCGAGCGGAACGCGTGTACGTCAAGTGATTTTTTTTTAAATTTTAATAATTAGTCAGCCACACGTGAATTACCTTAATAATTTGATCGCATTGAATGTGTTGAAAAAACAATACTCGATGATTTTGCCACATGCAGACATGTTCACCAGTTCCTGATTGCGTTTTTACTCGAAAATACAATTTATATATACTTGTGTTTAATATATAAATCACTCCCCTGCCTAGCTAGGTGTATGCCCATCCTAATGCAGATAATGTGATTGATAGTGACTTGAAAGACAGATAATTTAGTAGATTTTTTCCCATTCACAGTTCCATAGCACATGTAAAGGCACAAATAGAAAATATATGAACCACTCTGTTATACGGGAAAAAAGTTTGGAGAACACATTATTTTCTTCGTCCTAGGAATGGACCCTTACTTCGATAAAAATATGGCTATGGAATATATATCTTTGAATATAACAATACATCATTGTACTCCAGTTGATAAGGCAATTGAAGTGGATTTAGATTCATAGCACAGTATAATGTAACACAATGTTCAATGTTAGTGAAAAAATTACCAGTAGACAACAGAGTTTTTACTTTGTCTACTGATGATTCACACCATCTCACAAAATCTCCCTGTCAGAGTAGGCAGAGAGGAGAGAATGTCAGATTTTCCAATCACAACACACCTCTTTTGCCTCTTCTAAATCCACACATACACATTCTCATACAACTCCTACAAGATCTCTGACCTTTTAAATTTTCTTCTTTAAAAAATTCACTTGATCAAACTATATTTTCTTTGGTCTTCTTCTACCACATTTTGTTATTCTTTCTTCATTCATTCCTTCTACATGTCCAAACAACCTCTGAGTGATCTCCTTCATGTTATTTATTACGACCTTAGGTTCACATTCATTTCGTTTCATTTCATTTTGCATTCTGCCATACATTGCCATCACCTCAGTGCACGTATTTCTACAGTATTGATTCAGCTCCTTTCAGTCTTTTTCCATGTCAACTTTCACTTAAATACATGACTATAAATAATGTAAAGTCGAGTGGATGTATTTCATTGTATTCAATTTATCTCCATAAATCAAGTTCAATGCAGGTGTACACAAATAGTCTTTGGGAGAATATTTAAAGTGAAACTATAATACCATATTCATAACAGATCACACGACGCATTTTAAAGAACCCTGGTGAAATGTATCAGTGGCGAATACAATATTTTCAGTATGCAATGAAATTAATAATTTTTTTAAAAAAAAGGTTTACGGTATAATTTTATCTAATAAAAAATTATGCAATTAAAAAAAATATATATTCCAGTTGAACTATTTTTTTTTAAATTTGTTTCACATCACAATAAAGTTAAAAATCTTGAAAATGTATAATACCAAAAACAATGCTTTAAAAAGAAGCCTTCAGATCGCTATTTATTGAAATATCCTACACCAGAGATGAGGAACCTGCCACTTTAAGGCCGCACACGGCTTAGTAGACCAATAAGTGTGACCTTTTGAATGAATTTAAATTTTGCAGAACCGATCTTTTTATTTTTATTAATGTGGTTTTGTTTGTCTTTTATTATTTTATTTTAATCTTAAAATGAGCATATTTAAAATAACAAAGATAAAAAGGAGATTTATGTATCCAAGGCTCCTAAAGAACCACAGATGAATTGATTGAGCTCTCAGAACATAACATAAATAATTATAAAATAATTACCGAAACGGAAGCAATAAAACTAATTTGTGTATTTATTGGTCCTAAGCCAATTATATCATATTTAAAAAAGAGTGAGATGAGCCAAATAAATATGGGCATTGGAGAATAAATGGAGTGACGGTGTATCATAGAATACAGAATGAAGTGGTATGGGATGAATGTGAACTTAAGGCTGATGTGTTAAGTAAGATGAAGAAGAGCAAGCTGAAATTCTTTGGGCGTGTGGAACGAATGAATGAAAAACTAACAAAACAGACATATAGTGCAAATGAAAATGGAAGGCGTGTGAGAAGAAGACCAAGGAAAATATGGTTGGATAAAGTTAATGATATTCTAAAAGAAGGAAGTATCGAGTCAGAGAAATCGTAGATGTATAGATGTAAAAGACGCTAAGGATGTGTCGAGGAAATTACGGCGCTGTCCTCTTTGCTTACTTCGTCAGGGAAATGGCATGATGGTATGTAAAAATTTTCTGTTTTTTGAAGTTAATACATAGTAGTTTGATTTTTTACAAAATAATGTACATTTTAAAGTGCATCTAATTGGAAGTCTTTTTAATGCAGCCTTATTAGGTTACAGCTAACTTAATGCAGCCTTCCAACTTGAAAAGGTTCCCCACTCCTGCACTAAACTCTAGTTAAAAATGACCAATGAACAGTTTGGAGGAACTGAGAGCATTGTATCGTGGTTTTATTTTTCCCTCCCTAAAACAAGAATACACGGGGATTACAATTACTTCAAGAACTCTCGCAACTCCTCCGAACTTCACGGTGAAAAAAACTGATGCATAGTATTTTCTCGTTCACACCTCACCTACTTCGGTTAAATAATAATGCTCGACTGATTGTTCGTTGCGCAGTAATTTTTTGCTGAATTATATCACTTGTTTACAAATTATTTCAATTTCATAAAATCCTCCCGAAAATTAATGTTAATATTTTGATCCAATGCACTTTTCACTATGCAGGTATATAATGATATCCCACAAAGGCAAAGCTGCCCAACTTTGGACCTCATGATAGGACACAACACACCATTATTAGTAAAAGGAAAACATTAACACTTAAAAAAATCATTTACAGGATCATACAAAAAAATATTTGATCACTGGTGTCCATCCATTAGGTCTTTACAAGTCCAAATTTAGCTTTTCGCCTCTCGAGCTTCTCTTTGTTTTCCACATCCACCATAACTTTAGACACTGAAATGCCAAACCTCTCGGCACGCTTCTTCAATACATCGAGGGGTGCGGTGGCGACTTGACCGATCTTCTGCGACGGACTACTTGCGACACCTGAGTTTCCGAATCGCGCTTTTCTCGCTTCTTTAACTGATTCACCAGTCGCAGGCAGACCAAATCGCTTGGCCCTCATTTCCATCCTTTCTTTTGGATCCATATTTATTTTGATGATCTTTGGTTTGGACCCTTCTTCAGACTTGCTTTCGGCTTTGTCGTCATTGTCTTGCGAGGCTGGCGCTGTGACGGGTACTCTGTTGAGGACTATCTTCTTGGCAGGGGTCGCTGCATCGTCAGGCGGCGTGATTTTCATTTTGGGCGGGGACGGTTCCGAATCTGGGGAAAGTAATTTATCTTCATTCACTGACTCGGAGCTTGAAATTATCGGAGGAGGTCTCCTTTTAAGAACACGTGACGGTTGAACTTGACTGCCGGAGTTTCCTGAAGCTGAATCCGGTTTATCAGCAGATACTGTTGACTCGTTCAACACGTTGGATGCGGAGACTTCGTTGATAATATCGTCCCCTACATTTTTGTCTTCGTCGTCATCATCCAGAACTCCGTCAGAATCGAGCTCATCCAAAACTCCATCAGAGTCTAGCGTGTCCTCCGTGACGCTGTCCTTGTTTATAGCGGCCTGGAGCCGCGCCAGGAGCTCGCTCTTATCCCCGGCGGTGCTCAGTCCGCGGGATTTTAGCTCCTTCTTCAACTCGACAACTTTAAGTTTGGCAATATCAGAAGACTTCGCGAAAACTGTTGAGTCAGCCATCATCACAGTGTGATAAATAAACGAATAGCATAAAATAACCTTTAGTAAAACACAACTTGACAACCGTAATCCAACCGATTTGACAAACACCCGCGAGCAAAATAGCACAGATTATATAGCTTGTCTATGGATCCATTGGCTACTTCCCTATAAAGGCTGAATCTTACATTTATAACTCCATAGTTTCTGAACCAATGGATCGCAATTCAAAATTGAGTTGGTTGGTATTTAAAATGGGTCGCAAAATACTTTCAATAGCAGTATTTTAATAAATTTGAATAATAACATACGATACGTTACAAATGTATACAAATTATTTTTAAAAACCTTATGAACCACCGCGCGTCTAAAGTAATAGCATATCTGTACATCACCGGTACAAAGACAGTAAAATAGGTGCATGGCAATACTCGGAGATTTCGGTTTACTTCTTGCGTTTTCGGTGAAAAATAGCAGAGTGAAGAGATTCTTTTTTAGCAGGTAGAAGTTTGTCGTTAATAAAACACAGTAGACGTTCCAGAAACTAAGAATGTATTTTGCTCATTTTTCGTTTCTTATGTGCAGCACATCGGTCATCGTAAGCCACTTTTCACCCGTGTATGTCATGGTTTACAAGATAATTGCTACATACCATGTATACCGCGCGCTCTCTGCATGCATGGGATGTTTGATTATTTATAGTGATTAGTATGAAGGCCACGCATAAGGAACATTTCATTACAATAGGTTCAAATATCAACTCTACAATATTTACACAGTACTTACACAAATTAAATAATATATTTTAGGTGACGAATACATCCGATACAATATCGATATTTATAATTTGTCGAAATTATTTTATTTTGTTATCTGGTTGTGTTATTTTCTTAATCTTTACTTCAGTTGTAAAACCAACACTTATCATAATAATGGTAAAGCCTCAAAAAGGTTCAAACAAAACCACGATTAAACTGGTTGGAATTTAACCGCTTACTGCATGGGGTCCCATTTATGGCTAAAATTATTATTTTATAATTTAAAATATTTAGAAAAAATCGACTTCATTACTTAAATAATCTTGTAATTGCGTACTTAGCGTTATTTTTTTTACCACTGTGATGAAAACATATTAGGGAGTAGAATATTTTCAAAGTAGATCATGTTAAAGAAGTATTGAGGCTCTATATTTTTTTTATTTCAATCAAAAGTGGTTCAGTATCTGTTTGATTGAAATTGCTATAAGCATTAGAAATTTAAACTAAACATACCAATGTAACAACAAAAAACTGAAAAGGAATCAGAGTGCTGCACTTCCGAACCTCACAAGATACGTGACTAGCGAGAAACGTAATAGCAAGACAGTGAAGTGGAAGCCAACAAGTTTGTTTTTTTTTAAATATATATATTAAACAGTTTTTATTTTTCAAGCTTAGCTAGTCAATTTAAATTCAAGGTTTACGGTTAACCGTTAGTAATCATATTAAAAATATAAAATTTGAATATTTGTTGAGTGATTTGGTTAGGAAGAATGTCAAAATCGATCATATTTTTAATTTTCGACTTATTGTCTCTGAAACGTGATGAATCTATTTAATAACCATAGAAAAAAGAAACTGGCAATTTTAGCAAAAAGCAAATAAAATGGCCGATACTGACGGACGCAAGTTACGCGACTTGAGAGTTATTGATCTCCGCACAGAGTTAGAGAAACGTGGTTTGGATAAAAACGGTGTTAAAGTAGTGCTTTTAGACCGGCTTGAAAGGGTAAGCTATTATTAGACAATTGCAATCTACAACACCATTTTTTATATCCGCCATTACGTGTTGTAGACATGTTTTAATAATTTAACGGAACTAAGCTTCGCTTTTCTAGTTCCTTGATGTGAATTTGTTAAGTAACCCGTTCCACTTGATTATTTTTGTTTGTTTTATTGATTTAATTAGATGAAGCCCATCTGTTCGACTGCAGCGAATTTGATTCAGTTTCTTGTTTTTGAAATGTTTTATATTAAAGAACGAAGTATATCAATGCAAAAATAAGGAATTCTTTAGTTCTTTTTTTATTTTGCATCCCTAGTGACAAAAATTATATAGGTGTATTTTTGGACGATGTGTGTTGAAACGTGGGGATAAACTGCATATTATTTTAATTAAATAGCTATCGCAAAGTAAATAATGTACAATAATTAATTACGACCGGAGAAAAGCTTAATAGGTAATAACGAAATTTACTTTTTCAATATTGCATTCAATATGTAAAAGTTAGGTTGGTTGTGTTAGAGGCGTAACATATACGTATAGAGATCGTTTCGCGTGTTAGTTTCATCATTGGATTGAGTTACCATATAGTTGGAAGAAATTCGTTAGTATAAAATTCGTCTTTTTAGTTAAGTCAAATGGTTAGAATTTTGTTTATAGCGATTGGTACAATAAAAAAATAATGCGTTCTGTCATATGGTCGATGGTGATGGTCGCCATTTCAAAACTAGCTAGCTCCTGCCTTTTAAAAAAATTAGTATAGTCTTTTATGCTCAACATCAGCTTAAGATTACAATTGATTCACTCTTTATAGAAGCAGTTTTATTATTAAATTCAGTGATTCAAAAAAATATATATTTACACCTCAAATCGACGAGTATTCTGAATAATAATAAAGAACAATTTGTATAGCGCAATTTAGAGAGCCGACTCCTCAAAGGTGCCCTAACTTGGGATTACGCCCACTATATTGACAGATTAATGGACTTCCGTGTGGACTTCATCTTACTTAACACATCAGCCTTAAGTTCACATTCTCATCCCTTATCACTTGATTCTGTATTTTGTCATACATTGTCACTCCATGTATTCTTCTTAATGCACGCATTTCTACGGCATTTATTTGGCTCCTCTGTCTTTTTCCACATACGCTTTTCCTTCCCATTCATCAAAGTTGACACCAAAATACTATTGTGGACTATTAACTTGACTCCGACTAATTTTTCGTTAAAATTTAAAATACATTTTTTAAAAAATTATTATAATGAATGTGTATTGTGCACGAATATTAAACTTGCAGGCGCAAGTCGCGCCGATATGGTGAATCATCGAGATCCATTTAATGCATAAAGTCTACGAAAATGTGTTTGACTCCTTCTTTCTCACGTCGAAAGAAAATTCTGTTGGCTGGGATCTATGTTAACCCCATGGTTCGATCCATATTGACGGAAGAACAAATAAATAGAGCGAAAAACGCTATGTTTGAATTAACCGTTCGTATGAAAGGCCTTCGACTAGAAAAAGAGACGACAGCAGGCAGCGTACACGAAGTATCATCATCTTCATCCGACACCGCTGAATCTGAAGACGATTTTGAAAAATATCTCAATGAACAAGATAAACTAAAACGTCCTCGTTTGAATCACAGTCCCAATATAGATGAAGGAGACTCTATTTCAAAATTTAAAATTGAATTTTATGATGCATTGAAAATAATAGAAAAAATTGACCAAACTTATAAGTTAAATGTTGAAATGGCAATACAGCGGTATCTAGAAATCGTAAAAGATTCAGCATTGATCGTTACAGCATTACCCCCAACCCGAGTATCCGTAGAGCGGTTATTTTCCGCTCTTAAAATTCTCAATTCTGATTTGAGAGCCTCTACGAATACATATTTAATAGAAGCAATGTTGTTTTTAAGAATAAATTCTAATAAATAATTATTAAAGTTAGATCTTGTTTTATTTTTATCCCTATAACATGAAAAAAATGGCTATATGCAAAGGTAGGAAACAACCTGCTAAAATTGAGCTTTTTTGAGTCGGAGTTGTAGAGTCGGAGTTGTGGAGTCGGAGTCGTGGAGTCGGAGTTGTGGAGTCGGAGTCGTATTGTTGGTAAATATAGGAATCGGAGTCGTGTTTTTTTTTAAGCGACTCCACAGCCCTGGAATAAACTAATGATGGATGTATGTCAAATCACCAGGTGCTGATTGTATTTGATGAAATTATTAAATAAGTATTTTTTCTTGTGTTATCAGGCATTGCAAGACGAGGGAAAAGACCCTGAGACCTATTTTTTTGATCCGTTAGCGATGGAGAAGCGTTCCCCTGTCAAAAGGAATTCCCGTTCTGGCAGCAATGCAGAGAACGAGAATGACGAGGGCGTAGAAGATGTCAATGTTGATGAGATGGTCATCAAGGACGAGGTTATCGATGATGACGTGGAAACTGATAAGGACACCTCAGTCAACAGTGTCAAAGAGGACCCAGTCAGGGTGAAGGAGGAACAGGCTGTTGATGAGTGGGCCGAGACGGCGCCAACTAAGAAGAGAGAGGCGGGAGAAGCAAAGGAGGCTCCCGCCGCGAAGAAAGTGTGCAAGGCTCCCGAATCAACGGAAGTCGCCAAGAGGAATTCTGAGATCAACGGGTTGGATACGGAGGACTCTATTAATCTGGATATTGGCGAGGATGAACTTCTCAATGAAGAGGTATATACATCTTGAATATAAAGTTATTTATTTATAGATATAAACTTGTTGATTCGATTATTGGAGTGCCACATCAGGTGATGTTCATCGGGACATAAGCCTGTCAGATCTGAGCCAGACAAAATAGCTTCTTACCACCCATGTTTTGGAAGCAAAATGTTTATTTTCATCCAACAATTCTTGATTCAGCTTATTTTGTTCTTTTGAACCTTAAGTGTTTTTTTATTTTATTTGTAACATAAACCGGACGCCATGGATCGTTGTGACTTGTTGATTATTTTCTTTCGTCGTTGACTCTTCTCTCTCAAACTTTCCGAGATCTCTAGAAATATATGTTTCCATGTTGCTTTTTTATGTGTATTCGAGTGGATGAATTATACGTGTATATTTTTATTTTTTCCAAACAGATTATCTGTATGTTAAGGTCTTGAATCTCCTGAGCTTTGACCTGTTTCATGTTTGTATTATATGTATTGTAGTATGCATGTATGTATTGCTTTCCGATATTTTTTGTATATGATTCATGTCAATGTTTATACTCTATACTACCTTGATCAAAAAGTTTTAGGACTGGCCACCGTGTGGCACTGTCAGTCACCCGATTGGAATTATTTTTTTTTTGTTAGGTTACCACATCTATCATTGACACTTCCCTCGAAATTTCAGCGTCATAGCTTGACATTTGTAAAAGTTACGCTGTACTGAGTACATCTACCTTTGTGCGTGTTTTCGATTTTTTACAAGTTTGAAAATGGCATCATCTGTGCATCAACGAGTTTCCATTAAATTTTGTGTGAAAAACGTATTTAACGGTCCGCAGACCTTGGAAATGTTGGAGAAGTGTTTTTTGGTGACACGAACGCTTCAGAAGTGGCCGTGAGTCGATCGAGGATGACGAACGCAGTGGTAGTCGAAAACCGATGAAAACATTGATAAAATCAAAGAAATGTTGGCCGAAAACCGCAAATTGACCATCAGAGAGCTGGCAGAGGACTTAACATCGCTTATGGATCCGCTCAAGACATTTTGGTTAATGATTTGGGCCTCAGACGTGTCGCTGCAAAACTGGTGCCGAAAGACCTCAATTTCATGCAGAACAAGGACCGCGTTGAAATCACGAAAGACATGATTTCCATGAGTTTTTGACCAAAAACAACACGACTACTATCTAGCAGCCTTGGAATTCACCTGATCTGGCTCCGTGCGACTTTTTCCTGTTCAACCGACTTAAAAAACAGTTTCGCGGAACGCGTTACAGCACCCGAGAGGATGTCATGAAAAAATCGAAGACGGCTCTGATGGACATACCGAAAATTGAGTGCCAGCGGTGTTTTGAGGATTGGATCAAGCGCTGGCGTAAGTGCGTTGCAGTCGATGGGGAGTACTTTGAAGCGGACCATATCGATTTTGATGAATAAACTTGTATTTTAGATTTTATGAATAAAGTCCTAAAACTTTTTGATCAAGGTAGTATGACAAGTTGATTTTATATTCATGCGCACTCAAAATTCTAATTTGGAGTTTTACTATATAACTATTTTTAATGGTCGATGAAAGACACTATAAAGTTATAAAAATAAAAATTACATTGTTATGAAAGAAAAATTAAAAAAATCCGATTGCTTGGCATCCTCCGAACATAAAACTTCTACAATTGCAATTCGGAAGCTAAGGTAAACTGCAGTCATTTACGTGAGATCTTTAGGACCTCTGCTATTTCCTTAGTCGATTCAATTTGTCACTATCAGCAACCCAGATGAGCCCTAGTATAGACATGATGAGCTCACGAAGGACCGGGTCTTAAAAAGAGGAGCAGATACACTGAACTAGAGACAGATATAGTTCAATCTAGTTTTTGAACTTGAAAATTTAAAGCGAAACAAACTAAAATACTAAACGAAATAAATAAAAAAAAATCTAATATTTACAGTTAAATATTGGGTGTTAACATAAGTTGTGTCCTTAAAAGTAAAACAAAATGGTAAAGGTTATACGTCATTCGAAAGAAAATTTTAATTTTCTGCTCTACAAGATATTGTGTTTGCTTTTACGTTACATATATTATTTTATTTGATTAAAAGCCTTCAAAATGGAATGTCAAGTAGACGAAAGTGAGCATTTTCGACACCTCCAGTGGACTTCGATGAGGACCGCTTAAACCATATTATTCATGAAGATCCCCTTAGAATTGACTGAGCAGATGAATTGTAGTCACATGACTGTATACCGCCATCTTAAACCAATGGGAAAAGTCCAGAAGTTCGGCGCTTGGGTTCCACATGTTTTGTGTGAAAACAACAAAAGTCAACGCAATTTCTGCTGGTTTGTTCGCACGTCATCGAGCTACGCATGGCCACAAGCAAAGGTTCCTTTACCGCATCATTACTGGTGATGAAAAATTGTTTGAAAATGATGATGAACAATGTTTGAAGGGGATCTTCATGAATAATATGGTTTAAACGGTCCTCATCGAAGTCCACTGGTCGTCCGGAACGCTTCATGTCTTTCAGGTCGAAATTACCGTCTTTGAAACGCAAAAACCATCGACGAGCTGTCCTTTAATTCATAACATCTTCACCGTACACTTTGCAAATATCGCGAGCAGCTTGGACAGCTTTATTCCCTCGATTGAACGCGAACAGAAGGAGGTGTCGAAAATGCTCACTTTCGTCTACTTGACATTCCATTTTGAAGGCTTGTAATCAAATAAAATAATATATGTAACGTAAAAGCAAACACAATATCTTGTAGAGTAGAAAATTTTCTTTCGAATGACGTATATATAACCTTTACCATTTTGTTTTACTTTTGGTGCTCATTTTTAAATTTGGAAATAAAACGGACACAACTTATGTTAACACCTAATAGATAAAAATGTGAATCAACCCGATCATGTATCACAATAATCTCACTATATGCTAAGGAATATGGTCTCCTTGAGTTGATATAAGTTTTTCAAAATCATAACATTACTTTAAGGGCTGGTTTTTCAACAATATGAGCATTTATGAATACAATTTCATATATTATTTTAATACATATTAATATGTATTAAAAATCTATTGATAAAAATGGTATCGAAAAACTTGCCTGGTATGAGCATACTGCCACAAAACCGTAGCACAGTGGTGGTCTTTTTGGGCAGAGTGCCAAAACTGGCAATTATTTCTTGAATTAACTGCATAAATATGATATGAAACATCTATTAACACATTCAGTGCTGTATACCCCCTATAGGCGTTCATATCAACTTTTGCTGGGTGCTCAAAATCCTCATTTTATTCCCAATTTCTTTCTATTGATTAAAAAACAACTGACCTTAAGGTACTGATGGGGTTTGTAAGGGTTATACAGCAATGAATTATAATTGCCTTTTTTAATTTTTTAGCCACATTAATTACAAAAGAAATTATTTATCAGTCGATGTGTTAAGAATGATAATTTATTTCAAATAAAAAAAATTCGATTAAAATACTTCCAACAAATTTAAGACTGAGCCATTGCCGACACTCGCAATATGAGGGCTCACCCCCAGGTGCTTAATGTGCAAATCATAATGAAAAAAATATGTATATGGGTCATTATCTGAAAATTTGTACATTTGAAAAAAAAAAAAATTTTTTTTTTGTGTCCCGATTTCGTTCAGGATTTTAATTTAATATTGTCATTATTTTAAGGACACGATTTCAGTGGCAGCAGCAAATATTTGCTATTATCTTGCAAGTTATTTAAAAAATTGTTGCATAAACTCCTAATTTATGTCACCTACGTTACCATAGAAAAAAATTAGATATCTATAGTATAATTTAAAAAAATTCTATTTGTTCTTACATTTCCTTTTAAAAGATTTAATTGCAGATTTAATTACAATTAATAGATAAAATAAACTAAAATTTATCGATAAAATTTGGAATATTTGTCAACTGTGTTACCAAGATTGTGTTTTTGAAATTTTCTATTTAAAATAATTCAAAGAAATGTAAAGTTTTAAAAACGACTCAAACGAAAAACATAAGTAGATATGTTTCTATTTTGAATATTGCGTTTAAAACCACAATTAGAAAATCAATTATTTAGAAAAAAAATTATAATTGAAAATAATGACCCATATGGGTCATTATCTGGAATCTTGTACATTGGTGTCCCGTCCCATAGGTTATGACTTGAATCTTACTTCCATTTAAATTTTTTAGAATTATATTAAAAGAAGATTCAAATATTTGTATATTTTCCTTAAAAATAAACATGATTTTGAAAAAATAAGTTAATAATAAACCGCGAAAATTGATACACTTTGTCGCTGGTTTGTCAAAAACGACCTGTCCTGGTAAGCAAAATCAAAAAGTAACGTTCAACTAAAGTATTTAACATTAAATTTAAAAATAATTTATAATTGCAATTCTCCTAATTCATCTTTTTTTATTGTTAAACTTAAATCATATTACTTAAAAAATGTGTTTTTCAATGATTTTACTGTGAAAGAAGTTGTGTCCCTATTATTTTTCCACTGCGTTACTTCAACTAAGTTACCGGCAAAGTAACGACAAAAACCGTTTGTTTTTCGATGAACGAAGATGAACGTGTTCAGACATGTCGCTTAGTTTTGTTTAGTTCCCCTGAGTCGGTTGAAAAAGTGTCAGTGTTCTGCAGTATTCAGTGTGTTGTTACAGCGGAGGTATGTATTTTTATTATTTGTCAACTGTGTTACCAAATTTTTTTTATAATATTTCGCTAAAACTTATAGTTTAGTTAACATAATATATTAATATTGTGTTAACCTTGAATATAAAATAGAAAGAATTTTCGAAATAGTGTACATTAATTGTTGGCAGCTCATTTATGCAATAAATGTCAACTGCGTTACCAGTCAGCTACGTTAATCATATTTGGTAACGAAACTGACAAAAAAGTAACATAGTTGACTTTATGTTATTGAAATGAGTTACAATGAATAGTTTTCATAGTTTTTAATTTGGATTTAGGTTAATATCAATATGCCACTAACACCAGCGGAGAAGCAAAGGCGGTATCGGCAACGGTTGAAGGACAACAAGGAAAAAGAAGAGGAACAAAAACAAAAAGCAAGAGACCGCTATCACAAAAAAAAAACATTAATAGCAGAGAAAACACCAAGGGAACAGCGAATTACCAGGCGAAAATGGAGGTCCTACAAAGTGAATGAAAGAATTAAAGAACAACATTTGGCTGCTGCATTGAATGGCACACCACCATCATCCCCCGATAATAGATGTGTACCGAGTCCAAGGGTTTGTCAGGGACGAAAAAAAGTAAGAAGGGACAGGACAAAAATGTTCAGAGAAAATATAGCATTGAAGGACCAAAACCAAAAATTAAAACGAAGTGTTGAAAAGTATAAAAAAAGAGCACAGATGTTAAATGACAAACAAAACCAATTATCATCGACACCATTATCTAAGGTAAAGGCCTCACTTCATAAGAGCAGAAAAAGTATTTGCCAATAAAGATGATTTTGAACGCAAATTTAATATTGAATTAACATCTATTAAAAAACATGTTTTTAATATTAAAAATCAATATAAAACCTACAGAATTTGCGTGAATAATCTTGAACCGAACGAGGCCGCACTGCACATTGATTTTAGTGAAAATTACAACTGCAAGTTTGCTGAAGAAATACAAGCACACCATTTCGGAGGATCCCGAAAACAAATAACTCTTCACACCGGTGTCCTTTATTTGCCAAGTCGAATGCCGTACTCATTTTGCACAATTTCGGGAAACAACGAACATGGTCCATCGGCTATCTGATCCAATACTGAAGATGATAAAAGAAGAGCAGCGCAATATACGAACGCTTCATTTCTTTTCTGATGGTCCGGCAACACAATATCGACAGAAACAAAACTTATCTGTTTTGCAGCAATCTTCATGGTTTGGGATTTGACCAAGCAACCTGGTCGTTTTTTGAATCCGGTCACGGTAAAGGTGCTGCTGACGGAATTGGTGGTGTTCGTAAAAGAACAGCTGACCGCATAGTTGCGCATGGAGAAGACATTTGCAACGCCGAAACTTTTTTTGATCTTGTGCAAAAGGAGACAAGTGTGAAACTATTTGTAGTTGGCGCTGAAGAAATCGAAAAAATCAAGGCATCCCTACCGGACAACATTCCAGTACTGAAAGGAACGATGGCAGTACATCAGCTAATGCTACGCGAAAAGGGTATGATACAATATCGCGACATTAGCTGCTTTTGCGCAAATAATAATGTTGGTAAAGGTTTTTGTGATTGTTATGAGCCGAAACAATATTGATGTGTTCAGAAGAGAATAAGCGTATATAACTCAGTCTATTCTCCGGATTCAAGTGACGCTGAAGGAGATAGCCAACAGGATGCTGAAACTTTGCCCACCAAAATTTCATATGGCAGTTACCTGCTCATAAACATAAATAGCGAGAATAAACGAAAAAGGATCAATTTCAGATACGTGGCCATTGCTCAGACAGAAATTGATGATGAAAATGAAATTAAAGTGATCTTTTTAGTATCAGTTAATCCAGAAAAAAACCAAATTTAAAATTGATAAGAATGATGTAGTTGATATCCACTCGCATGATATAATAACAACACTTATTAATCCTGTGATAACTTTAAAAGGAAGTCGAATTTATTACGAGTTTCCAAATTATATTGATGTGCTTGAGGAAGCTTAAAACCATATGCAGGAAAGATTAATTTTCTTGTAGAAAAGGACTTATTTTTGTTATAATTTTTTTTATATTCTTATGTTACTTTTTTTTATGTTTTTTTATATTTTTATGTTTTATAATAACAAATGAACTGATGTTATTTTATTTTTATGTTATATACTTTCCTTAAATTTTTCAGATAATGAATGGACTTATGTAACTTTTGATAAATCAATCAATAAATGAACTGTTTTACAAACTTATGTCAATTGCGTTACTTCTTTCTCCACTGCGTTACTTTTTTGTCCCAAGTATTATTTTCAATTATAATTTTTTTTCTAAATAATTGATTTTCTAATTGTGGTTTTAAACGCAATATTCAAAATAGAAACATATCTACTTATGTTTTTCGTTTGAGTCGTTTTTAAAACTTTACATTTCTTTGAATTATTTTAAATAGAAAATTTCAAAAACACAATCTTGGTAACACAGTTGACAAATATTCCAAATTTTATCGATAAATTTTAGTTTATTTTATCTATTAATTGTAATTAAATCTGCAATTAAATCTTTTAAAAGGAAATGTAAGAACAAATAGAATTTTTTTAAATTATACTATAGATATCTAATTTTTTTCTATGGTAACGTAGGTGACATAAATTAGGAGTTTATGCAACAATTTTTTAAATAACTTGCAAGATAATAGCAAATATTTGCTGCTGCCACTGAAATCGTGTCCTTAAAATAATGACAATATTAAATTAAAATCCTGAACGAAATCGGGACAAAAAAAAAAATTTTTTTTCAAATGTACAAATTTTCAGATAATGACCCATATATCAAAGTTTTATTAAGCAACTATATCTTTTTATTAATTTTTCATGATTTGTAAAAAACGGTTCGTAGGCTGCACAAAATCGTCGGGTGGGCCATGTTGGCCGTGGGTTAGACATGTTTGCCCTAACATAAATATTAATCATACTCACAGTATCACCATACATAACATAATTTAATAAAGGCGTATATTTTTTCATTATATAATTGTTCTGATGAAAATATTTTTACCCCACTTTATTTGAGAATTATTGGTTCATTCATCTTTGTTCGCTGAGTCATACGTGAATATCTAGTTTGTCTTTTAGACTGGGTCATTTTGAAGATACAGATTCACGTATCTTCTGAATGACCAGGCTTTACCCGCCTCTACTCCAGCGAAGCGCATTTTACAATAAATATGTTTAAATATCCGTCTATATGACTTTTCGAATTATTTGTTTATTTTTTTTGTGTAAATTTGTTTAGTATTGTGGACACATTTGAAGAACTGTTTCAATTATTACGTATTATTTTCTACAAAAAGTAGTTATTAAGTATTTGGTGTTTTATTTAGTTTTTGTTTGTGCTGTTTAGACTTGTTGATTATATTTATTTTTTACAATCGACGAGAAAACAATCTAAGTAGATTTTTATGTGGCCTAGAGATTTATTAAGTGATAAAAAGTTTATGTATGGGTTAAATGATGACGTCGACACTTAGATGTATTGGGAAACTATTCATCACGAGGCAGAGACAAAGTAAGAAGTTTCTTCTGGTGATGAGCATTATGCAGAGCCCGAAAGACAAAAGATGGATTCATAATATTGTTCATCGCATGTTTAGTTGCAAAGGAATAGCAAAAAAGGGGCAAACCCCACCAAATTTTTCATAATTTTTTTTGTCCAGGCCTCGTTTCGGATTTGTGATGAGATACTTTCAGTTTGACAATGAGAATGATAGACGAAAAGGACGAACTTGTGGCCATAAGGAAAATCTTATGATTTATTTGTAAAGAATTGCCAAAGCAACTATTAAAGGTTACTTTCTCCATAACTTGTCCTTGGAACTCAGAAAACTGGAAATTTTCGGAAGGATTAGCTTAAGTTTAGTTTTCTGGCAACTGAAAAAGCTTGGATCAGGTTTAGGCCTCGAAGAACCACCTACAGCATAATCTCTCCCGAAGAATTCAGCGGTGGATCGTTGTCATTATGATGGAAGATCACGCAATAAGTCCACACAATTTGATGTCCTTTGTTGTCACGCCACACAGTTTTTATTCGGCAGCATTTCCAGTGCCGCGTGTATCGCTGTTCTTTTTCAAAGATGTAAAAACTAAAATCTCAATACAGATCAGCATTAACAGTATAATCAGCATAACATTTGCAATCAATTTTGATGATAGGAAGTACCAATTTTGAACCCTAATTTAGTGAAATGTTATCTCAAAAAAAGCAATTCCATTCTTCTCATTAGTAGAGCCGTATTTTAAACAATTTTTAGTTTACTTTCTTATTATTGTGTTACATTTTGTTCACTTAATTTGTGAACATTTATTTTTCTTGTTATTTAAGTAGGCTTACCTATACAGGATGTAACAGGCGGTGACGATCATCGGAAGCAGGGTGATGGGGGACCTCAATACCTATCGATTTAACCCCTATGTATGTTCCGCGATATTCAGTGGTTCTCAAGTAATTTGGATTTTTGTGAAATTTGAATAAAAACCCGATTTTAGACTAAACTTCGTAAGTGTAACTAAACTATTAGGTCTGCGATTGTGATTTTTTTTCTGGAAGTAGTTTAATAATGGGCCTTACGTACAACAATACCACTATCCGTTAGCGCCATGGCACTTCTGCGCGATAGGTATTGAGGTCCCCATCACCCTGCTTCCTATGATCGTCACCGCCTGTTACACTCTGTATACATACCCTTGAGTTTGCCTCGCCCCACAGAGCCTAAAATTTTACTATTTGGCCCTTGACAAAAAAAATTACCTATCGTTGCTCTAGGTGATGATAATAAATATAAAAACTGCACATTTGGGTTGCATATGCAGAGAAGAGATCTTAACTATTTTACTCCAGAGCAGATGATGAAACCGCGCAGTTATTTTTTTTCTGTGCAAGCGACCAGAACAAATATGACTAATCATTCTATATGCCTGCGCCAGAGTAGGCAAACCTAAGTGTATGCAGCGCAGTGGTAGGCTCAGTTTAATCTCCGTATCGCCGCTGACGAAATGTGTATGTGATTTAGGCGCAAAAAGAGTATAATGGGGAATGTATTGAGACGTATAGAAGTGAACCTTGTTTATGGCAAATAAAGATTAAAATCTGCAACGACCGTGCAAAGAAAGAAGCAGTATATTCAAATTGGTGGAAAGAAAGTTTTGTGAAGAAAATAAATAACATTCAAAGTAATTATCGAAAAGAATTAAAAAAGTTTAGTCATCACCCAAGATAATATCGGCTACAGACGACCTCTACGAACCAAAATTATGGTATTTCGAACTGTTAATTTTCTCGAATGATCGAGAGATTATTCGAAACTCCCGCGCAAATATTCAAAGCGATGAAGACAGAACCGGGATTAAGGTAAGTTAAATAAAATAATTTAATTTTTATGCATATTATATTTAAATTAAGTGCTTATTGTATACTTGTACGTGAGGAAGAACTCCAATGCGTTGGACTGACCAAGTGAGAAATGCAACTGGACTACCCTTAACAACTGCCCTTTAGTCGCAGACTACAAAGATTCCGGAGTCGTCAGAGGCTATCATGGAAGTCATGATGCTGTCATGAGCTATATGTATAACTCATCGATCAATAAGTCCCGGGACTAACTACTAAAACAACATTTGTTTGCCAAAATTCTTCAACATAGTCTCCTTCAAGAGCGATACATTCATTCCAACGCTTTCCTAACTTTTCTATGCCAGCCGTGTAGAATGATTTATCTTTGGTTTCAAAATAGTTTCGGCAATCACTTTTTCATTGGAGCCAAATCTCATTCCCATAGCATCTTTTTGAGGTCTGCGAACAGCTAATAGTCACTGGGCGCCAAATCTGGAGAATACGGTGGGTGCGGAAGCAATTCGAAGTTCAACTCATGCAACTTGGCCATCATTACCATCGACATGACACGGTGCATTGTCCTGATGAAAGAGAACTTTTTCTTCATATGGGGCCGTTTTTTGCAATTTCTACCTTCAAACGCTCCAATAACGCTATGTAATATTCGCTATTGATGGTTTTATCGTTTTCAAGGTGATCAATGAATATTATACCATGCGCATCCCAAAATACGGAGGCCATAACCTTCCCGGCCGACAGTTGAGTTTTTAGTCGCTTCGGGCGACTTTCACCGGCTGCTCTCCACTCAGCTGACTGCCGATTTGATTCCGGAGTATAGTGGTGGATCCAAGTTTCATCCATTGTCACTGTTCCATTGTGAGCAAACGCGGCACCCATTTTGAAAAAAGTTTTTTATGACCAAATGTTCATGCGAAATAGTGTAAACACAACCAAATGATATTTTCAGGATGTCAGCTATGTCACGCAACTTTACTTTGCGATTTTCCATCACGATTTTGAGGGCTTTTTTTTGTTTTCTGGTGTGGCAGCCTCATTTGGACGACCAGAGCGTTCAGCATCATTTGTGTCTGTACGACCGCGTTTGAAATCAGTATACCACCGACAAATGGTTGTTTTCGACGGATCAGAGCCCGGATAACACTTTTCAAGCCATCGCTGAGTTTGAACAGTATTTTTTCCCATTAAAAAGCAATGTTTTATCAAGAAACAAAATTCTGTTTTTTCCAGATTTTTGAAAATAGCAAAAGTAGCATCACAATGACACAATGTGGGAATGTCATGAAAGTTTGACACGTAACTTCTAAAGGCTGGTACTAACTGAGAATGGTATGGATTATTATTAGAGGCGCCATCTGTTGGTTAGTCACGGGACTTATTGATCGATGTGTTACATTATACGTAAACTTTAAGTGTATGATAAATACTTGGGTATATGTGTTAAGATATTAAATGAAATTTTTTTGCTGAGGAATTTTCACCTTCATTTTTAAAATAATGAAATCTAACATTTTTAGCAGCTCGAGCAGTATTACCTGGGTTTCTTCTATATTAGTCTCTTGTATGAAACCCTGACACAATACTCCCATCTTCTGTATTTTCGTGATCATTCTGGAGACGAGTAATAATTCGGCACCAATTTCATTAAAAAGTTGTGTAATACACAATTTGCCATTGCAATGGAATCAACATTTTTTACTTCTAAATTAATTTGTCAGTGACATATTCAAAAAGTTGTATCAAAATCACATATGATGAATTGCTATTTTGCATCCACTTTTGCTAGTAGAACCATGCTGTGTCGACCTGCTTCCACTTGGAGGTATACGAGGGCTGCTACTTAAGTTTTGAGACAGACAAGTAAAAACAAATATTTATCATCGAAAATGGCTTTATTGTTTTTCAAAATACTCTCCATGAAGATCAATACACTTTTGCATGCGTTTGAACCAATTTTCGAAGCACTTTTTCCACTCCGAATGAGGTAATTTCTAAACATGTGTTTTGAACGCATCAACGGTTCTTCAGGCGTTGAAAAACGTTGACCTCGCAATTTATTTTTGATCTTCGGGAATAAAAAGAAGTCATTGGGTGCCAAATCAGGGCTGTACGGCGGATGACCCATCAATTCGATGTTTTGAGTGTTCAAAAAGTCACTTGTTTGAGCCGATGTGTGAGAGCTCGCATTGTCGTAGTGGAGAATGATCCGTCTTCGGCGGTTGGTTTTCCTCATTTCTCCCAACACTTCTGGTAAACAAATGGTGGTGTACCATTCAGAATTGACCATATGACGTTCCACTAAAGACACTTGCTACATGACCATT
The DNA here is from genome assembly GCA_949825065.1 of Odontocerum albicorne. NCBI lineage: Eukaryota > Metazoa > Arthropoda > Insecta > Trichoptera > Odontoceridae > Odontocerum > Odontocerum albicorne. The sequence goes on along the minus strand of OX463849.1, from coordinate 28,467,244 downwards.
TATACCGAAGAAACAAGTCACAATTTGCTTCGAAGTGCTTCGTGCGCGAACAACTTTTGTTGGATTTGGCTTGTCTTGAAAGACCCATACAGTCGACTGCTGTTTAGTTTCTGGCTCATATGCATAGATCCATGATTCGTCGCCTGTCACGATCTTATAGACGTCTTTTGAAGCACCACGATCGAATTTTTTCAACATTTCTTTTGACCAATCGACACGAGCCTTTTTTTGAGCGATTGTCAAATTATGCAGTATCCAACGCGAACAAATCTTTTTGACGCCCAAATATTCATGCAATATTGAATGTATGCAAGTGGAACTAATGCCCAGACATACCTCAATCTCACAATAAGTCACATGGCGATCTTGCAATATCAGTTCACGCACAGCATCAATGTTTTCTGGCACAACCGATTTTGGACGACCTTCACGAAATTCGTACTGGAGCGAACAATGACCACGATTGAATTCGGAAAACTAGCAAAGCACAGTGGCCCGGGATGGTGCTTGATCATCAAAAGTCGAAACAAGTTGATCGGCACATTTTTGTTGAGTTAGTCCATGTCGAAAATTATAAAAAATCATCGCACGAAAATGTTCACGATTTAATTCCATTTTTGGCCGAGATTAATTTTTTAAGTCACTGTAAACAACACAAATAGCACTCGTATGACAAACAGGCGACCTCCGTGGCCTGGTAGTAAGACAGCTGTCTGCCGATCCGGAGGTTGCGGGTTCGATCCCCGCTGGAACCCAGATTTTTTAAAATTGGATTCCAGTGTAGTTAACACTTATGGCCTATAAAAACATCTTTCTGGTTGGTTGGAAGAGATTGCCACATGACAATAAACTCGCCAGGTTAAAAAAAAAACTGAGCACGTAGTCCATTAAAAACGTCAAACTTTACGATGCTGATGTCAGATTTGACTTTTCTACACTGGTGTTGCCATATCTCAAAACTTAAGTAGCAACCCTTGTAGTTTCAATATGTTTAGTGTCCATTGTTCCAAAAAGGAACATAACCTTATCTGGAAAGATCCATTCATTTTCTGTTTGTGAAAACTGAAAACAGAAATGATATTATTGTTTCAGGGTGGATCCATTCCTGGTGGTGGCATCGCGGATGTCGGTGAATCGCTTATCGAAAATTCAAAAGAGCCAGTAACTTCTGTATCGATATCTCCACACAACCATCCAACACCACCGAACCAAGAGTCATCAGATCAAACAGCCTTAATAAATGTGTTACTGTCGAAAAAAAAGCATTTTATGCATCCACCAAATCAAGATGATTGTTTTGATATATTTGCCAAAAATGTTGCAATGAAATTAGGCAATCTGGCTAAAGAACAAAGACTTATAGCTGAAAAAATTATCAATGAGACTTTATTTGAAGCCGAAATGGGTAATTTAACTATTTCGCACAGATTAACTTATCAACATCCAGTCTGTTCAATTACTAACAGTCCTATGCCGCCAGTATGTCAGCATTACCAACAACAGTGTCGTCACTCGGCAACTTTCACTCCAACAGCACCTGGTCCCAGGCCAATGCAGTATTACCAGCAACAAACATACCCTAATCACTCAGCAACTCTCAGGCAAACAGTGCCCGGTCCAAAGCCAATGCATGAAGTGTTCCCTAATCACTCGGCAACTCTCAGTCCCATGACTCGTAGTCCAATGACTCACAGTCCGATTACTCACAGTCCAATGACTCGCGGTCCAACAGAGTCTGGTCCGAGGCCAATTCAGTATAACCAGCAACGAGCATACCCTAATCAGTCGGCAACTCTCAGGCAAACAGCGCCCGGTCCAAAGCCAATGCATCAAGTGTTCCCTAATCACTTGGCAACTCTCAGTCCCATGACTCGCAGTCCAATTACTCACAGTCCAATGACTCGCAGTCCAATGACTCGCAGTCCAATGACTCGCGGTCCAACAGAGTCTGGTCCGAGGCCAATTCAGTATAACCAGCAACGAGCATACCCTAATCAGTCGGCAACTCTCAGTCCAATGACTCGCAGTCCAACAGCGCCTGGTCCCAGGCTAATGCAATATTACCAGCAACGAGCGAACCCTAATCATTCAGCAACTCGCAGTCAAATGACTCGTAGTCTAACAGCACCTGGTCCCAGGCCAATGCAGTATTACCAGCAACAAGCAAATCTTCATCATTCATCAGTTCCCAATGCAATGCAACACAGGTTCCCGTTCCCGCAGACTCGGCAGTTTCGTTTTTAACTAATAATAACAGTGATTGCACTTATTTGTAGTTTTTGTAACGATTTAAATATTCAATAAACTTAAAAAAGTGGAATACGTTCTTTTTGTTTACCTTTTAATAATCCTTATGTAGAACTTCATACATAGCATCGCATGTTTCAGGTTTAATATATCTGAAAGCCTGAGGTGATATGCTAGAAAAGTTCAGATATTCGTAACTTCTTCCAGTTGCAAGAAATCTTCAAGTTGTAGTTAATCTCTCGTGCGGTGAAATGGCGTTCCGCTTAACAGTATCTTCTTAATGCAGTAACTACAGAAAGGAGTATAAAATAGGTTTCTACATCCATTCATAAATAATGATGCCTATCTTTAGACTCAAACTACGATTATTTAAGAAGTTTACATGTGAATAAACCTTTTTTCTTACCATTCTTTACACCATGTATCATGTTTTTTCCCCCTTTAAAACACTTCTTGTATCTAATAAAGTTGTTACTGCTAAAACGTTGATACCGCAGTCAGTCGATAACTGTGAATACTGACAGGTTTACCGGAGCATGTGGATGCATTAAGGGCATCCGGTAGACCTACACATGCGTGCTTGCGCATATATACCTCGAAAGCTGTGTAATCAGCTTTAAGGACAATAAAGTTGCTATCAATGTTGCCAATTTATTTGATGTATAATAACATAAATTGAACTATATTAGTTGAATAGAAAAATAAGTGATTTTTTTTTCTTGTTTCAGAGCGGCGGAAAACCAAAGGCTACCAAAGGTATGAGTTTCATGATTAATGTGATGTTGGTATAATTTGCTATATTATTAAGGTAAATCCAAATGTGGCTTCTAAAGGTGTGGTTTAAATAAAAAGTGCTCAAGATGTGTAAAGTGTTTAGTGAAAATGACTGGAACCAGTCGTCCAGAGTAATTCAAGATCAGATCTTCAATGTGGGGAGTGTTCAAGACACCAGTTTGCCGCTTAAAGACTCAACAAGTTCCATGAACAGTCTAAGTGTGTTTTGCATCAAGAGAAGAAGTGTCAGCAGTGTGACCGAAGACACAGACAAATAAAATGTATTTCCACCGCACCTTTAGTTAGCTTGACATGTCTATACACTATATCATTTTATATTCGTTAAAGAAATTAAGTATTTAATAATTTACATCCAGTTTTCAGATATATTAATTATGAGAAGATTGCTTTTAAAGTGAATAAAGATCTCCTTTCCACACCGATACCTTCGGGAAGAGGTAGTGGTCTGGGGACCTCATCCATGTGTATTGGTGTAGATGGCAGTAGCGGGGCGGAGGAGCAGCACGGCGATGCGGAGCAGCCCCAAGCGTCCAAGGAGCAGGACAGCGCCTCAGCCCCCGCAGATCCGGCAGGATCCTCCACCAAGCAAGAAGCTCGCTCCGATACCAACAATACTTCGGACAACAAAAATTCGAGGTTGGTTCCAGTGCCCCACTTGTCGCAGCCGAGGACTTCATTCGGTATGTCGCTACAAAGTTTTGCACCAATGGACTCGCTCACGACACTGGCTCACCAGTTCACAAGAAGAAGAATGGCCCGAGAAGAAGAGTAAGCCGATTCTAAGCGGAGGTGACTGCGGACGCTTGCTGGGTGCAAAACTTTGTAGCTTGTTATTTCCGACATTCATTCCACTACCCATCAAAAGAAAAATTTGTTGCATAAAATATCTGTCAATTCCACTAATTTGCGCGTACTTGAGCTCTATACTTTGGGGAAAATTAATAATTTCCTCGGAAGAGTCCTTGGAAACCGTGTGCAAGCTTTGTTATGCTAATATGCGTGTCGTGCATTGATATTCACAACCAGCCCGGCATCAACACTGGCCAATGCAGATTTTGTTTCTTTGATGAACTTGGATGGTATCAACACTGGCCCGAGAAACGGACCCCCTGACTAGTGACGCTTGTGACAAGCCTCGAGTCTTTTTCTAATGACGCTCACCACTGGACAGCAATTTTCTCATTTACTTTGCGATGGAATTCGACACAATCTTCTCGACAAATAAATTTGTTAACAGAATATAGATTATTCAATAAGAAATTTTGTCTGACTGCCAATGTAGGAAGAAAGGAATATATGTGTATTTCCATACTATATGCCATTAATCAGGACCATGGTATTGCTATTCTGTTTTTACAGTATATATCCAAGATGTACATTTTTGCAAATTGAATATTTGCATATGCAATAATCTGTATTTACAAATTGATAAGATTTTCACCAATCGACCCTGAACTTTATGAGATTGATCGTGTTCAGTTTTTTGTAAAATATTTTTGTTTAATCCATATACAAAAACGTTGAAGAACATATTTTTAACTTCGGAATCGGGATCATCAAATGAATTTCTTTAACAAAATAAATTATTCACCGACGGAGTTAAGCGGAGAACGACATTACATCAGTCAAAGTAATGATTTGGAATATTTAAAGAATTCATTATTTATTTGCAGCGATGACATTAGAGAAATGTGATTTATAGATATAGGCATTGTTAGAAAAATATATCTGTATGGCCCCACTATTGCTCTTGAGGGACAAGTGATTTGAACTACCAAACAAGCCAATCATGAAGTCGATGATTTTAATCAAAGAACGCGATTAATTTCTTACACAATATTGTACGATATACAAAAAAAACTTTTATTGCCAGAACAAAATCAAGGGGCGAATGAACATGGATAAAGCGACTCATGACAATAAAATGTTAGAAAAGAGTAATAATCACAATTCAATGCCTAGAGAAAAGTTAGCGTACAATGGAAAGTTAGGCAGGATGACACTTGGCAAGCGCTGGCATGGACTACCTCCAAGACATGACTAGAGAACTAATTGTATTGTGGTGCGGGTGTATCCAGAGGGGAACGTATTGGTAAAACCATTCAAAATACATTCACTTTCATGGAAGTAACAAAAGTTGATTGAAATTGTCCAGTGTTGATTATGTTATTTTTTTTTTACTTTTAAATTAATGTTTGCGTGTTTGAATTTTACGAATATTTCTCGAATTACAATATTTTGATGGTGTTTGATTGTTTTCAGCGGAACTGCAGAGGGAGATAAAGGAAATGATGAAAAAAGTAAGATTTCTTTTTTTTTTAATAAACTAACAGCTTGTTTCATCAAACATCTGTTTTAGACTCTTTTGCTATAGACAAGCAGCCTAAATTTTGTTAATATCTATATCAAGTTTCTTATAAATTCATAAAGAAAAATTAGCGAAGGGAACAATAAACCCCTAAAATGGCACACCTGAGTTTGTGCGTAGAAACTTGTCCTTATAGTTTTTAAACTGGTTTAATGTCACAACACTATTGAACAGTTTGTTCTCAGATACCACAATTCTTAGCAAATGTGCGGCCGCACACGCGCACGCACACCTTAGAGGGAACGTTGCTTATAACAGCAACAATAATTTAAAAAAATAAGCAGTGAGGGCTTCATACATTACAAAAGATAAAATATGCATAAATAATTACATTACGATTAAATGTAAAGAAACGATCATAATAAAAAAAATGTACATCAGTATGCAAGTATACACATTAACACTCTCACAAAAATACACATACATCACCGATACAAAGACTAGAATATGTGGATGGCTGCCGCTCAATCCTCTGAGATTCCGGTTCGCTTCTTGTGTTTTTGGTGAAGAGCAGGGTGAAGAGATTCCTCTTTGGTAGAAGTTGTCGAAATAAAAGCACGGTATAGTTTTCAGAAGATGAGAATATATTTTTTCCATTTTTCGTCCCTTATGTTCAGCCCATCGCTTATCGTAAGCTCCTTGATTTAATCGGATATACCGTCACGGCTTGCAAGCGCTACGCATACCACGAGCTATCCGCATGTAGGGGGTGTCGGATCATCTATAGTGATTATTTGCAAAGGCCATGCATATGCAACATTTTATTACAATGTGTACAGGTATATAGTCACAAGCAATGGTAAAACAGATGATACATTAACAAATTTACAAAATAAATTTCCTTATTTCTGTGACGCAATACGTCTGGTATAATGCAAACTTAAAACTATATTCATAGTCATTAACACAATATTGGATATCCAAAGGTGGACAACCCACATTGCACCGAAACGGACATCACTCCATTCGTGTGAAAAGGAGATATCACTGAATGACAAATTGAAAACAAAATACAAAGAATGAAATCAAGACAGCTGCTATAACTTCACAAAGCTCCTCTAGCACAGGAAGAAAAATAATTATTGGGTGTACAAATTAGTTGGGTCCGTTTTTTTGTGTTCAAAAATGCATTTATTTCTAAACAAAATGAATGAACAGATCAATTAAAGTATTGTCCATCGCTGGCTACTACTTTTTCCCATCTTTCGAATTCTATATCGAAAAAATGACTCGTCTTTTGAGACGATCTAAGTTTGGAGCCAATTTTTGGTTTCTACAAAAGAAGTGACCTGCCAAATCGTGCTGCATCCTTCGGAACAACCAGTAATCAGAAGGAGCAATGTCCAGGGAATACAGCGGGTGCGGTAAAACATCCCATTTGAGCGTTTCCAAATATTTTTTTACGACTTTTGCGACATGAGGCCGAGCGTTGTCATGAAGAAGAATAACTTTATCATGTCTTTGCTCGTATTCCGGCCGTTTTTCTCGCAATGCACGACTCAAAGAATTAATTGTAGCCGATACCGATCGCCCGTAATGGAATCACCAGGTTTCAGCACCTCATAGTAAACAACATCTTTACTCATCTTCTGTTCAACATTAATAAATGTGTCTGTGTATCTTATAGTCGATCGTTTTCACCAATCCACCATCAGTATACTATACAGGGAGCGGCACTAAACAGAGTTTCTGAATTCAAGGATTTGGGTGTAACCTTCGATGTCGGACTCACGTTCGTTAACCATGTCTCACGTTTGATATCGGACTGTTACAAACTACTCGGTTTTGTAATGAGAATATCAAGAGAATTTAACAGCACCGATATCCTCCGAAATTTATATAATTATCTAATTAGAACCATATTAGAATATGCATCTACTGTTTGGGTTCCTCACCAGCTCAAATATAAAAACAATATAGAACAAATACAAAAAAAAATCCTCAGATATCTATGGTACAGAACAAAGGGCGATTACCCAAAATATGCTCACCATGCCGAACTTCTCACGGTGTGTAACTATAGAAGTCTTGAAACAAGAAGGCAAGAATCCATTGCGATATTCCTAATAAAGGTTTTCCAAGGTTCCTTTAACTGTCCCGCGATTCTAGAAGCACTAAGTTTATATGTACCCAATAAATATATCCGTGCAAGGAATCACCCTCTGTTCTACATACCAACTTACAGGACGAATATCATGGCTAAACACTCAGTCACGCGTGGTATAGAGATATTAAACCAACTGAATGACACGGTTGATATATTCTCGGTACCGTCTAGCAGTATGAGATGAATCCTGGCTGATATTATTCCTAACGAATAAGCTAACGCTAGAAGCAGACCCTCTTTGTGTAACAGGAGAAATCCGTGCAAAGTGGATAAAAAAAAAAAAAAAAAAACACCCCTTTGGTCCCACCAGATACAGAGCATGATCTTCGAACCATGTATGTTCTGTTTTGGTGTTGAGGTCGATGGCAACGATTGACTGGGCTTAGCGTAGTATTTTTTCTTCTTGGGGTTGTCGTAGAATATCCAGTTCTCAGCTCCAGTTACAATCCGATGCAAAAAACCTTTTCTTTGTTGCCTTTGAATCAGCTGCTCGCAAGTGAAAAATCACCTTTCAACGTCTCTCGGTTTCAGTTCATTAGGCACCCTATTTCCTTGTTTCTGAATCATTCCCATGGCTCTCAATCGTACGGAAACGGCTTGTTGAGTCACTCCCAATGATTCTGCAAGCTCCTCTTGCGTTTGACTCTGATCTTCTTTGAGTAATGCCTCTAATTCTTTGTACTCGAATTTATTTTGGCTGTCCAGAGCGAGGCTTGTCTTCGACGCTGAAATCTCCATCCTTGAAACGTCGAAACCATTCCCTACATGATTTATCAGTTGGAGCAGCGTCACCATAAACTTCGACAAGCATTCGATGGGCTTCAGCTGCACTTTTCTTCCAATTAAAGCAGAAAATTAAAACCTCCCGCAAATGCTGCTTGGTTAACACTTGCCGTACGGTGATCGATAGCGAGTGACCATGACTTATATTTTATTTAATTTCTCGAAATATACTGCTTGCAGGGTCTTCATACTTTATGTATTCCTCATCGAAACCTCTATGATTTGAATGATGTCATTAGGAAACAAAACATTCATAGTTAATTCAACAGAAATTAATGATTTTAAATCGCGAATTGACGAAATGTCAAACACTCATTCTTTTTGACAGTTCGTATAGCGCCCCGTTCCAGGGGTTCGTCACCAGTTTTATAATCCTGATTGTTATTTTTTATTTTTATCTGGTATGTTTTTTCTATTATCATTTTTTATCTGGTATGTTATATTGTACCATTACTCTTTTTATAATAAATGTACATTTTATTTATTATTTCATTTTCAAAAATATAATAATTGAGATGGCGGGAAATATCGACGGCGATGATAGCGATTTGGAATTTAAGGCGACAGGCAATATATCAGAATCAGAAGATTTTGTCGAGGTACAGGATGAAGTATATTCTGATTTGGAGACGAGTGAAGAAGACGAAGAAATATTATTTACATCAAAACATGGATTCGAATGGAGTTCATTACGAGTACCACCTCAATCTTCGAGGCATCGGTCGGGTATCAAATATTCTCATCGAAGATTCTGGACTGAGAAATTCAAGTATAAATGTACATTCCATAAAAGATATGTGATGTCTGTTTGTAAATGAAGAGGTGGTAAAAGTGATGTTTAAGAAACAAATCGTCATTTAAATCGAATTCATTCAGAAAAGAACCAACCAATATCAAAAGACGAGTTATATGAATTCATTGGAATATTGCTCGCACCTGGCAGAAATCGAACACGAAAGCTATCTTTGAGTGAATTGTGGATAAGTGAAAGTCCCTTTTGCCAGTCATTTTTCACAACAGCTCTGTCTCGAGATAGATTCATCTATATTTACAGTCATATTCGTTTTGATGATAAAAAAACCCGAGAAGAGAGATATCAGGGTTTTTTTCAGATAAATTAGAACCAATTAAGTGGATTTCAAAAATGTTTATGGATATGTGCAAAAGCAATTATTCTCCATCTTCGAATATAACTGTAGATGAACGTTTGGCAAACTTTAGAGAGAATTGTTCATTTCGCGTGTACATGAAGTCTAAACTTGGTAAATATGGCATCAAAATCTGGGTTGCTGCCGACTGCGGCGGCATATGACGCATAACAAATTTACAGGCTTATTCTGGTATGATAAATAATCGTAGAGAGAGATAAATCAAGGTAACTGAGTAGTTATAGAAATGGTTCAACCGCAGTATGGCACGAACAGGAGGATAACCACAGGTATTTTTATTACCTCAATCAAATTAGCCGATAATCTTTTATTAAAAGGTTTAACTCTAACTGGCACGCTTCGAAAAAATAAAAGAGTAATCTCACTTGAATTTATACCGTCTAGAGAGAAAACAATCCATAGTAGCTGAAAATAAAATACTTGTTTCGTGTGTACCACAAAAAATAAAGCAGTATTATTATTATCCACTCAATTCAATGATGCAGAAATTGATTATTCAGAAAAACAAAAGCCACTATAGTAATTATACATCATTATAATAATACGAAAATTGGAGTAGATACGGGAGACCAAATTACTTGAGAGTACTCTTGCTCAAGGTCAACGAGAAGATGGCCTTTCCGTCTTTTTATGGAAATTATAGATATGGCTGCATTGAATGCATACCTCTTATGGATAGACAAATATCCAGAGTGGAAACAAAATAATTAATACCACCGAAAACATTTCATAAGAGAGTTAAGTTTGGAATTGGCAATGCCCAATATCTTAAAAAGGAAAAATAGCAACAACAAGATGCTTTTAATACAGTTTTAACATATTGTGGCGAGTCAATACCCGAAACATTAGTAAATAATACCCTGTTGGCACCCCGTGAGTTCCTCAAAAGAGGAAGTTGTGGGTTTTATTAAAAACATTCGAGAAAAAAAACCAGGCTATTCTGCAATATTTGTCAAACACCTGCGTGTTTAGTACGTAGAATATAGTAAAAAAAAAAGTGGTTTCATGCCCCAATTGCGATAACTTTCTCCACAGGATTAAACTTTGATTATATGATATGTTTGTCCTATTTTCAAATTTTCTGTAGTGTTTATATTTTCCAAATTGCATATATTTTATTGATTTGAATTTCGTGTTTGTTTATACTATATAAATTTCTCGCCCTAAAACCTTGATTTTTGAATTTATATATTCATTTTATATTTTGTTTATATGTTATTTATTGTCTTTATTCGAATTATGGTTTTATTGCCAAAAAAATACACGCTACATTTTATTGTATAATTTTATGAAAAAAAATTAAAAGGTTGGAAATCTCTTATCACGCATGCGCATTCTGAATGTTGCGCAGACCGAACGACGCAGCGTAAAAATAATATTCTTATAGAAATGTCGCCTTTCTGTTTTAGCTCTTATTTTATCATTTCTTACCTTTATTTTATATCATTCGACATTTTATTACATAATAAAATGATGTTTATAGCTAATAACAAAAAATAACCTAGCAGATTTTGCATAATTTTAATTTGAAACATACATGTTTAGTGTACCCTCAGTGTCCAACACCGTTACTGGCGTAATTTTTTAGCACAGTAAGGGAAGTGTTAAAAGGTTGGAGACCTCTTTTCAGTCATGCGCATTCTGAATGTTGCACAGACCGAACGACGCAGTGGGAAAATTATATTCCTATAGAAATGTCACTTCTCTGTTTCAACTATTATTTTATAATTTCTTACACTTATTTTATATTATTCGACATTTTATTACATAATAAAATGATGTTTATAGCTAATTAAAAAAAAAAAACTAATAGATTTTGCATAATTTTAATTTAAAACATACATTTTTAGTGTACCCTCAGTGTCCAACACCGTTACTGGCGTAATTTTTTAGCACAGTAAGGGAAGTGTTAACACAAAATTCGACATTTTCAACACTATACAAAACAAGGTTTTTGCATGAAACTCAAAACGATATAAACTGAATATTATTGGCAGATGTCTAACCTCTCTGAAACCGCCAAAATCGGCTGTCACTATGAACCATTCATAACAGCCAGAGCCATCTTTTGGAAACGGACCGATCTAATTTGTACTCCTAACAGTATTGTCCAACTGATTCCGATATTACTATAATATCTTCGAAGTTCATTGAATAATTTTAAAATACCTTTTAAGTGGAAAAAAGTGTTAATACTCAATAGTTTTCAAACCATGAACTTTTATTCACTTGACTTTACAAAGATAAAGATGCTGTAATTTTAATTGTACGTGCATTATAATTTCAGCAGACACAAAGAAGTCTAGTAGTAGTTCGAGCTCAAGTCGCAATCTGTGGGTGAGCGGGTTGTCTGGTGCCACACGTGCCAAGGATCTCAAGCAGCTTTGCTCCAAGCACGGCAAAGTGGTTGGCGCGAAGGTGGTGACCAATGCGCGTACACCCGGCTCGCGATGCTATGGCTATGTCACCATGGTCAGCTCCCAGGATGCGGACAGCTGTATCAAGCATCTGCACCGCACAGGTACATATCACCCAGCCCTTTGCTTCGTCTCCAGAGCGTTGTGAAGGAAATTCTTCTTCACTTCTAGCTCTTTGGTAATCCCTTTGTCATCCATTCTTCCTTTTTTGTCAAACTGTCACTCTACGCTAATGTGTAAATTAATTTTAGCATTCATGTGGGTTGCAAAACAAATTACATTATAGATTGTTCTACAAACTAGGCTACATACGAACTTTATGGCCCATTTGGTATAAAGTATGTCTACCGGGTCTATGGAGGTTTTGGATTCAATTCACGAGGCATCAAGAATAATGTTTATTCCATATTAGAATTTTTAACAATAAATTACTTTGTTATACTTTCTACCTCCTATTCTGAGGCTGTCTTCAGGTGGAATGATCTATGTTATGAGAGCAGTTCTTAGGTCAGACTGTTGTCATGTTACATTGAGATCATTCCGCCTTAAGACAGTCTCAATATAGGAGGTAGAAACACGTGTAGCGGAGATTAATGTAATAATTCTCGATCAAAGTCTTGATTTGGTTACTATCAGTGGTAAACGGCCTTCCAGAACGGATACCATCTTTTAATGTCGTATCACCATATAGGATTTTTTTAAACCACATTTTACACACATAATCACTATTATCATCATATCTTTTTGGTTTTGTGTCTGAATTTTTCCTTCACAGTAGTAAAAACCCATCAAACACCAAAAAAACTATTTATTTGGTTTCTATCTTCAAAATTAGCAAAAAAAAGCCCTCAAACAATTTGGGTCAGTAATGGATGGCCGAAAAAATGTTGTAAATTATTACCTTTCATAATAATATACATTCAGCACGTTTGAAATGAAGTTAGCAATGAAAATTTTGTCCTATTGACATCTATCTGAGAAATATGAACCTACTTTCCTGATAACATATTAATTGGTGGATTTATAAATTTATTATTATTAAATATTCTATTATTAATTCAATATTAATAACAACTTGACTGAAATTAATGCTGTATCTGTAAATATTGATTTATAACAAAGCTTGAACATTTTCACTTGTGTACATAAAACATACCTGTATTTCAGTTTTTTTTACAAAAAATAAGCTAAAAATTGGAAACAAGAAAGTGTTATTTATAATCAAATTTCAAATACCCATCAAAACTCTTATCTGCGCGTGCTTTAGTGTGTCATAACAACTCCCGATGAAATTTCATAGCTCTATTTGTTTTACAACCATACGATATTGTACGTACAAACTCATTATCAATAACAGGTTTTATATGTTGTTCTCACTCAAAGAAGGCAAACTAGACCCACTAGAATTGAGGACATTTCTAGTGGGTCACAGTGATCAATCGTGTTTGGATTGTCTTTCTACCGATTATCTTTCTATGGATACACCCTTTTCATTTTACAAACATGTTATCACGTAATTTTCATTTTAAACTAAGCAGATACAGGACTTCAAATGTTTATTATGTCTTCCCAATAAATGATCCTTTCTTTAAACAAATAAATATCAACATTTAGAACTGCACGGGCGCATGATATCCGTGGAGAAGGCCAAATCAGAACTGGGAGCCGGCGGTTGGACGGGTGGCAGCTGGCCTGGTGGTCGTAGCGGAGGGCGCGAGCGCCACCATGAGCGTACCAAGGAAGAACAGCCCAAGGAAGAGTGCAAGGAGGTAGAGAAGGATGTCAAGAAGGAGGGTGAGGCCGACAAGGACCGCAGGGAGCACTCCAAATCCAAGACTGCTGATGATTCACGGAAGAGAATTGTGGGTGTTTCGTTTGACTGATTTTATAAACTTTATATTTTTCATAAAAGTTACGTATCATATTCATCTACATCGATATTTGCTTTTATCATCAGCGTACAGCAATCGGCATACATTCTATTTTTCGACACCTATAAACCTTTGACACATGAGTGTATAAATATTATATAATGGGTGATATAACACATCCTTTTTCACCCATTTTGTAATATTTACCCACTTCCTCAATTCTCATCAATTTCTTCTTTCAGAATATCTTTTACTTGATCCAACCATACTTTCCTTGGTCTTCTACTCACATTTGCACTATATATCTGTTTTTTATCTTCATTCATTTGTTTCACAACCATCTCAGCTTGCTCTTCTTCATCTTACTTAACATATCAGCTTTAAGTTCACATTCAACCCTTATCACTTAATTCCGTATTCTGTCATACATTGTCACTCCGTGTATTCTTCTCAATGCGTGCATTTATTCGGCTTTTATCAGTGTTTTTTCACATCCTCATTTCACTCCCATACATCAAAGTGAGCACCAAAATACTATTGTGGACTATCATCTTAGCAGATTTTGATCAGGGTCAAATATATATGTTTTAGTGCTCCATTTACTTTGTTTTCTATCGCTACGCACCGTTTGATATCCTTATTAACTCGAATTATTCTCCCATATATCGCACTTAACACTTCTTATTTTTTCCCTGAATTCATAATTCTTTAAATTGGGTTGTTCCACGTGAAATCCAGTTCCAGGGACCAGAGATAATGTCTCACTTTTCGGAAGAGAATTATGCTGTTCTCGAATAACATTTAGACCAGTGTTTCTTACCCTTTTTGAGGCATAACCCAGATTATGGTATTGGTTTTGGTTTTGTGACCCAAGTAAAGATTAATAAAATAATACACACAATTCAATAAATGTTATATTTTAATAGTACAAAAAACATTACTTGTATTGGTAACAAAATTAAATCGTGTTCATGTGAACCTTGGCTTTGATAGCTTCATCAGTCTTTGTGTTATACAGGGTGAACCATGAAAGGCTGAAGGATGTACATCACTGTACTGCGCACACTGCCATCGTCACCCTGTCAGTGTTCGCAGTAGCTCCATCCTGTTGGAACCATACCTCCCGATTATCTTTGACCGCTGGGCATAAAAAATTGTCAATCATTGTCATATACAGGGCTCCGTTGATTCTTTCTGGCTGACCTTCCTCATTTTCAAAGAAACCGGGGCCGATTACTCTTTCAGCCTTAACACCGCACCAAACAGTGCATTTTTGGGGATGCAATTGATGCTGGTGTAATTTCCTGGGATTCTCAGTACCCCAAAATCTGCAGTTTTGTTTGTTGATGTACCCGTTTAAAGCAAAAATGGGCCTCATCACTCATTATCAAGTTCAAATAGTTGTTGTTATCTCTGGCTAGGTGTTGAAATGGAATGGCGTACTGCAGGCGCTGCCGAGTATCTTGGGATATATTCTTATTTCGTCAACTATTTTATTGCAGCGCGAGAGGTCAGGGCGCAGGGAGAGGTCTCCTCGTCGAGGCCCACCCGTCAGGGATGTGCTCACCTTCTCCAAGATCAGGGTGAGTCACAATTTCATTTGGTATTAATTTGTAATTGGTTGTCCGGAAAGTAATTTCCCAAGCTGATAATGACCAAATTAAGGCTTTGATCACGAATAACCAGCGTTCTACGACAAGATTGTTGGGATACTGGAAATATTAATAATCATTTGGTTAAAATTGGTTTCATGTATTGCTACCATGTTTGGATATCACTCGGTTTGCATGGAAAAAAACTTAATGCATTAGGTCTCGTGTGATTTATTGCAAAAATGTCATGAAAACAGATAATTTTTTAACCAAATGGGCGAGGAAAAGCAGATCGTTCACAACAATGTAATATGGAAAAAGCAAGGTAAACCACCCCGAAGGCTGATCTTCATCCAAAAATGGTCTTGCTGTATATCTGGTGGGATTGGAAGAAATTCACTTACTACGAGCTGCTCCCTCACAACCAGACAATCCGGGGAAATACAACCTGAAGCGCCCAGAATTAGCCTATAGGAAGAGCATAATTTTCCTAAAATTGGTAAAAAATTATTTTTTTTTATTTTCAATTAGAAGACTTGCATATTATTTCTTTCAATCGGGTGAATTGAAATTGGTTTTTTATAATTCTTTTTCTTAATTCGATTTAAATTGCGTATTGCAAGGGATACCTGAACACAATAGTGTATTTTCACTCAGCTATCGGTGGTCCAACAGTTAGCATTCAAGCTAAGTGGGCGCTACAAGTTCTATTCTTGGCCAATTGGATCACATCCAGGCTGGTTTTAATCTTTGATCAATTATATCTAAATTTATGTTTTTTTTGTAACTCATAAGCCACTTATGAATTCTGATTGCGCTATTGAGCAACCCAAAGTTAATTTATGTACTTCACTCGGCTTACTGAAAGTCTGGAGCAAATTAAACCTGTCGATCATCTTGAAAATTTGCTCGCCTTGCTATCGGAACTTTGGGTTTGACAGTGCTTGCTAAAGTTTGTACAACAAACCAATAATATATGTTTGTACAAAACAAACCAATCTTCCATTCACAGGGTGGCTGACAATCATACTCAATAATGAGGAATTACATCACTTGGCTACCGAGCAATTATTCAGTCAGACAAAAAACCTTTAATGCTCATCAGGTGTATTTATTTGATCAATTATTTGTTACGATTGCTGTGACATTGAAGTAGTCTAAGACATATTCTTACATACAAATTCAAAGTACATCTCCATCCTTCCAGACTGTTTTTGGTAATAATGACTGTTCCAGAAGGAGCGCGCCGTGCAGCGAGAGCGTGAGCGTCTAAGGCGCGCCCGCTCCGAGGAGAGGCGGCGCCGTGTGGCGGAGCAGGTGTTGCGTGAGCAAGAGCGCCGTCAGCGTGTTGAGAAGCAGCGCCTCGCTCTCGAGAGGGAGAAGCTACGAATCGAGAGGTAATATTCAATATGCTATTTGCAGTAAAAAAAAATAGTACTCAAGTATACTGCCCTCATAAGCAAAAACGCAGCTAATGGCAAAAGTAAAGTTTTGAGAAAACTGCACTTTTATGTTTTTCATTGCTGCTTAAAAATGTCGTGATTCATAAACAAAAAAGCAGTAACGCAGCAAACGCATAAGCACATGCTGTCTTTTTGCTTATGAATCGCATTTTATTGTTATTTTGCTTAGAAAAACCTAGTATTTTGTGTTGAAATAAATGGTTTTCTGTATTTTTTTTATGGATTATGGTTCAGAATTAGATATGGAATATTCCCTCATACTTAGTTAACTTTCTGGTTTTTTCCCGTTAGCTGTGTTTTTGCTTATGAGGGCAGTATAGGTAATAGGATCTTTTATATTCTGCTTGATGTTGACATTTGATATACATAAAATATTGTTTTTAATAATAATTAAAATTCAACATTGTATATTTTTTCATGTTTGATTCCACAATATTTGGATATATTATGTAATTTTTGGAAAAATATGGTTGTTAACATAAGTGTTTATTGAACTTTGATACTCAAAAACTTTCAAAGGAAAAAATGTATGTATGGGATGAATGAACCTGTAATGAGTATAATAGAAGTCTCAATACAAAGTGGGGGGCTAGGGGCCATCAGAGATGATTATGTAAGCCAATTTCCGGTAGGCATATTCTTGTTGGGTATTTGTCTTGATTTGCTGCTTTATACTCCTATTTGTGCTGAGCGTGTCATGCAGTATGTCCTTATAATCTCTTGCACTGCCCACTGTGCTTTCTGTCATCCATCACTTCACCAGAGGATATTTATCGGGAGTCTGAATCATGGATGCAAGCGACATGTCCAGACCAATGCAGGCAAACATGCTACACCAGGATATCGAATGCATAGCAGTTTATGTAATAATTTATGTAATAGATATGACAGTAAAAAAACTTTCATTTCAGAGAAAAGTGGAACAAGAGGTCCCTCTGAGTATTAATCTCAATAGAAAAACGATTATTTATCAAAGGTTTCGGCTTTTACTTTAGTACTCCATATAGTATTATTTAACAATAAATTATTTTTCCACTAATTATATAATTTTTGGTTCATGTGTTTCTACCTTCTATCCGGGGGCTCTGTTCAGGAGAAATGATAAAGGACGACTGTGTCTGGCTGGGAGATTGCCGGATGTTTTTCAGATTAGATAATCTACAGCCATTTCTAACAATAGATTCTTTTAAAGGTGTTTTGAGAGAAAGAGAAAAATTTAAAACCCACTAGAAAATATTTTTGACTCAATTTAGCTGTGGCAATGATTTATAACACATCGATCAATAAGCCCCGGGACTAACCAACAGATGGCGCCTCTAATAAAAAAATTCATACCATTCTCAGTTAGTACCAACCTTTAGAAGTTACGTGTCAAACTTTCATGACATTCCGACATTGTGTCATTGAGTTACAGTGGTTTTAGTGACGCTACTTTTGCTATTTTCAAAACAAGGGAAAAATTCGAATTTCGTGTGTTGATAAAACATTGCTTTTTAATGGGAAAAAATACCGTTCAAACTCAGCGATGGCTTGAAAAGTGTTATCCGGGCTCTGCTCCGTCGAAAACAAACATTTGTCTGTGATATGCTGATTTCAAACGTGTGTCGTACAGACATAAATGATGCTGAATGCTCTGGTCGTCCAAATGAGGGTCGTACAAATTTTATGTTTTCTGTTACACCAGAAAACATAAAAAAAAAACCCTCAAAATCGTGATGGAAAATCGCAAAGTAAAGTTGCGTGAGATAGCTGACATTCTGAAGATATCATTTGGTAGTGTTTACACTATTTTGCATGAACATTTGGTCATGAAAAAGCTTTTTTCGAAATGAGTGCCGCGTTTGCCACAATTGAACAGAAACAACAACGCATCGATGATTCAGAGCGCTGTTTGGCACTGTTTACGTGAAATAAACAGGAGCTTTTGCGTCGGTTTGTGACAATGGATGAAACTTGGATCCACCACTATAGTCTGGAATCAATTCGGCAGTCAGCTGAGTGGAGAGCAACCGGTGAAAGTCTTCCGAAGTGACCAAAAACTCAACAGTTGGCCGGGAAGGTTATGGCCTCCGTATTTTGGGATGCGCATGGTATAATATTCATCAATCACCTTGAAAAGGGAAAAACCATCAATAGCGAATATTACATAGCGTTATTGGAGCGTTTGAAGGCAGAAAGAGCAAAAAACGGCCCCATATGAAGAAGAAGAAAGTTCTCTTTCATCAGGACAATGCACCGTATCAAAGTCGATGGTAACGATGGCCAAATTGCATGAGTTGAACTTTGAATTGCTTCCGCACCCACCGTATTCTCCAGATTTGCCCCCCAGTGACTATTGGCTGTTCGCAGACCTCAAAAAGATGCTCCAGGGAGAGATTTAGCTTCAATGAAGAAGTGATTGCTAACGCCTATTTTGAAACCAAAGATAAATCTTTCTACACGGCTGACATAGAAAAGTTAGGAAACGTTGGACTGAATGTATCGCTCTTGAAGGAGATTATGTTGATGAATGAAGAAGAATTTTGGCAAACAAATGTTGTTTTAGTTGTTAGTCCAGGGACTTATTGATTGATGTATTATAATGAAGAAGACGTTCAAGTAGGGAATTTTCATTCTGGCATTCAAGATATGTACCAGGTCTGTAAATATGAAACCGAAATTTGCTCATAGATGGCTCTAGTTGTCAAAGTAGTGACTCAAACCGTGTCATTGGCGACCAAAAACTCAAGAGTCGGCCGGGAAGGTTATGGCCTCCGTATTTTGGGATGCGCATGGTATAATATTCATCGATCACCTTCAAAAGGGAAAAACCATCAATAGCGAATATTACATAGCGTTATTGGAGCGTTTGAAGGCAGAAATTGCAAAAAAACGGCTCCATATGAAGAAGAAAAAAGTTCTCTTTCATCAGGACAATGCGCCGTGTCACAAGTCGATGGTAACGATGGCCAAATTGCATGAGTTGAACTTCGAATTGCTTCCGCATCCACCATATTCTCCAGATTTGCCCCCCAGCGACTATTGGCTGTTCGTAGACCTCAAAAAGATGCTTCAGGGAAAGAGATTTGGCTCCAATGAAGAAGTGATTGCTGAAACTAACGCCTATTTTGAAACCAAAGATAAATTGTTCTACACGACTGGCATAGAAAAGTTAGGAAAGCGTTGGAATGAATGTATCGCTCTTGAAAGAGACTATGTTGATGAATAAAGAAGAATTTTGGCAAACAAATGTTGTTTTTGTATTTAGTCCCGGGGCTTATTGATCGTTGGTTATTTATACCTATAAATAAAACTAATTTTATAAATTCATTTTGATATCAAATAACTAGTAAATAATTTTCCTCAATTACTTTAAAAAGATATGTTGTTTTTTTGCAATGTGAGTTGGAATAATGATGGCCTTACTTCTGTTTTGCAGGGAACGTATTGACCGGGAGAAGAACGAGCTGCACCGCATTGAGAGAGAGCGGCAGAGGCTGGAGCGGGAGAAGTTGGAGTTTGAGCGTCTGGAGCTGAAACGGGCGCAGATGAAGTTAGTTCCTTCTTTATTATTATAACACTAAAAGTTCCAAATTCAGGGAAATAAATTTTACGAAAAGTTAGAATTACGAATTACACAATCACTAAAACATAACTATTTGTATCCGCGTTGCACTTCCCAAACGGCTGGGAACATCACGATTTTTCTTCCTGTAAAAATAATATAAGCCAAGTAAATTTATGTTGACACGCACGCTGTCTCCCTATTGGGATAGGCCAAAAAGGATGAGCACCAGACTTCCCTATGGTAAAGCATTTTTCGCCTCTTCTATATCCATAAACATCATACAGCTTCTACGATTTCTCAGATTTAACATAACTCGATCCAACTATAGTATTCCTCTACCATGCCTTTCATTTGCACTGAAGCATACGAATTTGTACTGAACATTTATTTTGTTAGTCTTTCTTCATTCATTAGTTCCACATGCCCAAATCATCTCAAAGTGCTCTGCTTCACCTTGCTCAACACGCCAGCCTTAAGTTCACATTGATCCCTAATCATTTCATTCCATATTCTATTATACATTGTCACCTTATGTATTCTTCCAAGTATGTGCATTTATAAATGTTTTGACATATTTCCGCAATATTGAGACGACATTTTAATGGTAAAACAAAAAAAAATGTACAATTTTTCATAGGCAGCCAATGCATGCGAATTAAAAAGAACACTATAATTGTCACTCATTTGATTTTGACATGCTCACTCCGTTACACAAATTAGTTGTTTATGTTTACACGCGTAATATAAATAGGATGATGTCACTGGTTTTTATTTGGTTTAATTATATGAATTGTACGGCACCGGTACAAAGACTAGAAATAGGTGGATAGTTGCTGCTCAATGCTCGGAGGTTTCGGCTCACTTGATGCTTTCCGGTAAAAAGTAGCAGGGTGAAGAGATTCCTTTTAAGCAGGTAGTAGATTAAAGGCAGTAGACAGAGTGAACTGAGAATGTATTTTTTGACTTTTGGGCTCCTTATGTGCGGCCAATCGCTCATCGTAAGCGCCTGTTTTCGCCCGTGCATGCCGTCATAACTTGTGAAATATCACAACTCACGCAAGTTTTCACATGCATGGGCCGGTACTAACTCGCGATGGCTATAAGGAACTTTTCAGTTATGGTCGTGACACAGCACGGACCTCAACAAACATAAAATATACATACAAAACATAAAAAAATTCCTAAGAATTTATACATCAAATACCAAATAACATCAAAATATCATATCATAAAAAGTACCAAATAACAAACAGGAAAACAAATACATCATATGTTTAGGCTGACTCATATTAGGTGTACAAATAAGTTTCCGCCGTTTTTTATCAAAAATTGGGCATTTATTGTGAAAGAACGGAACCTCATGTTTTATTCGAAGTATTGCCCATCGCTTGCCACTACCTTTTCCCATCTTTCTGGCAGCATACGGATACAGCGTCGGAAGAATGCTTCATCTTTTGAGGCTATCCACGAATCGACCCAATTTTTGGTATCTTCATATGATGTGAAGTGCTGCTCAGACAGGTCATGCGTCATCGATCGAAACAAGTGAAAATTAGAAGGAGCAATGTCTGGTGAATACAGCGGGTGGGGTAAAACTTCCCAATTGATTGTTTCCAAAAAGGTTTTGACCGGCGCCGCAACATGTGGACGAGCATTATCATGCAGGAGAATAATTTTGTCGTGTCTGGCGTAGTAGTGGGCGCGCTTTTCCTCGAGTGCTCGACTCAATCTCATCAATTGTGCTCGGTAGACAGCCCCAGCAATGGTTTCGTTCGGTTTGAGCAACTCATAATACACGACACCAAGCTGATCCCACCAAATACACAACAAGTTTTTTTCCATGAATATTTGGCTTAGCCGTAGATGTTGAAGCATGACCAGGGGATCCCCATGATTTCTTCCTTTTTGGATTATCATAATGGATGCATTTTTCATCACCAGTGACTATATGGTGCAGAAAACCCTTTCGTTTATGCCTGGCAAGCAGCATATCACATGTGGAAAATTGGCATTCAAAGTTTCTCCGTGTCAGTTCATATGAATCCCAATTTCTTTGTTTTTGAATCATTCCCAATGATTTCAACCCATGTGAAATTGCTTGTTGAGTCACTCCTAATGTAAGTGCAAGTTCTTCTTGCGTTTGGCACGAATCTTGATCCAATAATACTTCCAATTCCGCGTCTTCGTACACTTTCGGCCTTCCGCTACGTTCTTTGTCTTCGATGTCAAATTCACCGTTCTTAAACTTTTGAAACCACTCACGACAACTTCTCTCACTTAAGGCAGCCTCACCATATGCTTCTACAAGCAATCGATGCGCCTCAGCTGCAGATTTCTTCAAATTGAAGAAGTAAATCAAAAGTTCCCGCAAATGACGCTTATTCGGCTCAAAACTTGACATTTTCGAACACAAAAAAATATGTTATACTGATAAAAATTCACTAATATTTCAAGGTCATGTTGTTGACAGATGTCCAACCTTACGATAATGATATTTTACATCTGACAATTTTAACCATAACTTACTGGTGGCGCCAACTTTTGTCAAACGGCGGTGACTTATTTGTACACCCAATACGTCCGATACATGAATCAAGGATCAAAGTTTTTGACAAATGGATAGAACACAGTTGTGAAATTATTGAAGGTTAAATACAATATAATTTAAATGAAAATAATTCTCAGCAGCCCGTACTTGCGGTAAGAATCAAAGTTCGTGCTGTGCTGCTAGTTGACTTTCAATTTGACATTCTTCTGGTAAACTTTTATTCTTCTTTCTGAGGCTGAAAGACGAGAATTGGAGTATCTTTATAAACAATTAAACACTTGAATTGTTTATAAAGATACGAGGCATATCCAGAAAGTAAGTGTACTGAATTTTTGTAGGTTACAATTTTTTTTATTTTAACAAAAAAATTACGTGGTTACCGTAGTACATATGTAAGCTATTTTTCAACATAGTCGCCATTCCTCTCAATGCAAGTGGTGAAGCGGGGTATCAACTTTTTGATGCCTTCCTCGAAGTAGTTTCCCGCCAACCCCTCCGTCTACTTCTCCACCTCCTCCTTTACCTCCTCGTCGGTTGAAAACCTTTTTCTATCCATGTGCAGCTTCAGGGAGGTAAAGAGATAGTAATCTGAAGGTGCTAGGTCAGGGGAATGCGCGGGATGGTTCAGGACATCCCATATAAACGAGGCGAGCAGTTCCTTCGTGGCGTTGGCCGTGTGTGGTCTTGCATTGTTGTGCAGCAGGCAGACTCCCTTTGTCAGCATGCCTCTCCTCTTGTTCTGAATCGCCCTCCGCAATTTTTTTAGGGTCTCACAGTATCTTGCAGAGTTGATGGTCTCCCCTTGAGGCATATATTCAATTAAAATTATGCCTTGACTGTCCCAAAACACGGATGCCATGATTTTCTTGGCTGAAATTGTGGTTTTGAACTTTTTGGCGGAGGGTGACGAGGTGTGACGTGACCGTTTTTAAACTCGCGACACCACTTGTACACACTCGTACGATTCATAGCTTTATCACCATATGCAGTTTTCACCTCATTATAAACCTCAACCGGAGGTTTTCCCTTCCAAACGAGATAACGGATGACGCCGCGTATATCGCACTTGGCGGGAGATTGGATTGACATTTTTCACGAAACGTGTTGTCGCGTCGACACTTCTCAACGTACTGACCTCGAACCGGTCTCGTTGCGGGGGGGAAGGGTCAGGCTACACAGAAGTGTAGCCAACATGTCGAAAATAAAATCCATCCAGTCGTGAGAGCCTCAGTACACTTACTTTCTGGATACGCCTCGTATTTGATGTAGTCAATAATGTAGCTCAGCATAAAATGAGAATGTGAAATTCCATAAGAGTATGGAAGCAGATTTACAATAGCTGAATATGAAAATGAGGCAGATTATGCAGGTCAGAGTTAAAAAAAAATTAAAATGTGTAAAGTTTGAATTGTTTGATGACTTCACATTTGAAAGAATTATCTAAAATTGAATTAATATTTTGGATGTCTATTTTTATTAAGTTTTTATCATATCTCGAAGGCCGAAATGCATAGTCCGACCTCAACACTAAATCCTTACTAGTATTTTTACTAATAAATAAGTAAAGCTAAATTTGTTACACTTCTTTTAAATGTGGTTTCATTATTTGACTTCAATGTTTGGAGTCTATGAGTTCTGACTCAAAAGAAAACAAATCAATAAATTTTAGGGTTAGAAATTTAATAAATATTTAGACTAGACTATGAATTCGAACCTTAGGCGCTTATTTAACATAAGTAGGTAAATAAATGTCAAGTTCATATTTAAATTTCACAAAAACTAGTATTTTATCAATTTTCCTCCTTGAAATATCTATTGGAAGTAGAATAACATTTGTCCAATGATTGCAGACTGGAAGAGGAGCGGCGTACCAAGCGTGGTGGCTACCAGTACACCTCGGGCAGCTCCCCACCGTGGTCCAAACAAGGTGCAGTCGTGTACGACTCCCGCGGTGCTCCTACAAAGCGCTTAGGCTTTGGGGGCTCAGCCCCGGTGCCACCGCCGCCACATTTCGCAGACACTCCGCCATCTGCCTCGGTTGCCCCACCTGGCTCAGATACCCGCGGGGACAGAGATAGAGACAGGAGAGGAGAGTACCCTCGTCATCCTTTAGGTAAAACTGAACTTGTACTAATATTTGCTCAGGTTTCTTTTTATCAAGATTACCACGGGGATCACTGAACACACTGAAATGCAGTATTTGATGCACATTTTTCAAGCTTCATTAGCTCTGATTCTCGCCACATACAACTCTTTCGTGTGCGCCTGAGGACCGGACAACCTCTGTGACGAGGAGGGCTTAATGAAGTCCACCTGCTCACTGACAATGTTATGTGGTAGATCCGGACCCAGAGACTAGAGCAGAGGTTTTTAAAGTGTTAGGTTTTGATAATCCCAGGTAATCTGAATTCAATGTGTATCTATCTAACTGGCATATGTCCATGTAGTATTGAATTTCACCATTTCAATAGCAGTAGGAAAAGTCTCGATTAAGTTCGTTAGTGTTCTCTACATTGAAATAAAATTTGTTGATATGGAACTAATCGAGTTCTGGATATCACCAAAGGATGAATAGCCTTTGCTGAGTACTTAAGCTCTGCGAATCTTGGTTTCATTTACGAAGATATATATCTGTGAAGTTGGGTTTTCGGTGGTAGCTGTAATTAAAACCAAATATCGCTCAAAACTCAATGTAGAACAGGAAGTGAGGGTAACTGCCTAGTTTGAGTCCAAGATTTGAAAAAATTCGATGAGGCTTTCCCATATGGGACTGTGAAAAAAATTATGTACTAAGGGCATTTTTTTTTTAAATTGGAAAAAATATGGTTTTATGTTCCTCAAAACTATTTGAAATACAGAAGTATTCTGTTTAGATTGTCAATAAGTAGAACAAACTAGCCAAAAGGTCTTCTTTTGTTTCGCCTTTTAAATGAGACCTTGGCTTGGATATTGGCATCTACAAAAATTCCAGAAAACATTTTGAAAGAAAGCATTTAGAGTTTATTTTAGTAATGGAAGTTGTTTGGACAAAACAGTTATTTCTTATATACTTGTTTTTACCAAGTAATTTAATGAGCTCACTATGCAATTTGGGGTTTGCTTGTGTTTGTATATATTTTTACCAAGTAATTTAATGAGCTTACTATGCAATTTGGGGTTTGCTTGTGTTTGTATATATTTTTTCAGTATATTTATACTTTTTAATTTGACAATGAAACATAAAAACACTCCCCAGCCTAACTGTATAACCTATGTATAAAATAGTAAAATTGATGAATCTAATAAAAGAAAATGTGTATTGTCTTCCAGGTGGCGGTATCGGCACAATGAAGTATCCTAGTAATGGAAGCTCCTATGACTCCAGACAACCCTTGCCACCCGGCACTAGACCCAGGGACCAGAGGTTAAATCTTCTTTCACTTTTTAAAAGAAAACTAGGCTCTCCCTGAGAAACACTAAGGCCGAGGTCACACCAAAGTGCTTCGTTAGGTGCTAAGCTAGGTTTTACGTGACTCATATACCAGGTGACTTCATGCCTGGCCACACCAAAGAGCTACGCACAAATTTATTTGACAGTTGGGAGCGGTTGAGTCAACTCACGATGTCACTCTCAAAACTAACCAATTTCATTACAACTTACCATCTTTATTTACTTTTTGTGCAACTTTATTCCAAAGTGATTTTATTACAGGTACATTTTTCTATAATAAAGGCTCCCTTTTATACACAGCTGTCATTAAAACTTCCGCCATCTTGTAAATTAACCAACACATCTGTTCGGTAGGAGATTCACTCGATGACTAATCGTCATGCAACGTGGCGCGAAGCGTGCAGTGTGGCCACTGCGATAGTATACGGTACGTTGGTTCGCTAGGATATGTCGCCGAACTCGCAACATAGCTCTAAGCATCAAGCGAGGCTCCTACCTGTGTGGCCGAGGCCTTAGACCAATGGTTCTTAAACTTGGAACCGTGACCCAAGTAAAGATTAATAAAAATACATACAGATAATTAAATAAATTTTATATTTTAATAAAACAAAACACTACTTATATTGGTAAAAATTTTAAATCTTATTAATGTGAACCTTGGCAATATTCACTTGATCCAACTATATTTTCTTTGGTCTTCCTCTACCACTCCTTCCACTCACATTTGCGCTGTATATTTGTTTTGGTCTTTCTTCATTCATTCATTTCACGCGCCAAACTACCATAGAGCGCTCTTCATCTTATCACATCACACTTAAGTTCACATTCATCCTTAATAATTTCATTCCGTATTGTCACATATTGTCACCTCATTTATTATTCTCAATGCACACATTTTTACAGCATTTATTCGGTTTATTTTACAGTATTTATTCCTATCAGTCTTTTTATATTCATGTTTAACTCCCATACATCAATGTTGGCACTAGTAGATTTTGATACTGTCTGATTTGAGTATATATGGTTTGGTGGTCCATTGAGTTTATTTCCTATTTCTACACACTGTTCAACAAACAAATAGAAGTTTTCAATATTTCATTTTATCGCAGTTTTGAATTCTTTCACAAATATTCAGTTCCATTCGAGATATTTAACAAATATATATTATCTTTTGAACAACGATTTAAGTAAAAAAAATCCCACTTGATATTCATATCGTGCCAATTTCACCTTGATCAACTAATGGTCAAAACTTATTCCAGTTATCTGACTTGAAAACCTTAGAAAAATGCTGTCACTTGGATGATCTTGCTGTGATGGATCCACAGTAAACCCATAGAAATCCAAAGATACCCTCAGGTTGACTGGGTCAACAACAATGATTTCCTTGATTTTTTTATATTCCACTGCCAATTAATATTTCGACTCTTTTATATATTTTTATGAAACACGTGGGAAGTATAAATTGCTACAAATATAAAATTTCAAACTTTTTATTTCTCCTCTGCAAATTTTCTGTAAAATACTAGGCAAATTGGATTCCCTGAATTTAGACTGCGCCAGTTAAATTTTATTTGGTAATAAATTTAAGTCCTTATGTAATATACCGGATATACTCCAACTAACCTAACGCCAGCGTCCAATACCGATTGCCTGGTTTAATTTGTAAGATCATTTTGAATGGCGGCAGCCACTGTGGCGATGTTATTCGTTGTCCGAGCCGTCCAATGTTATTCATAGGGCTTCCTTTGAACATTTCCTGCTTCACAATCTGCATTATGGTCCATCTGCTCGAAAAATCCCGTCTTCATTTCCCAATGCGCATTATACTGAAATCGGGGACTTAAATTCAAAATACAATTGTACCACCTCATTCTGTGTCTGAATATCTTTCCATTATTAAAAATTAAATGTACAATTCTTAAAATAAAAATAGTTACTAAATTTATTTTGGTAGCAAGATTCATCCTGTACACTTCTTTGAAATATTTAAGTCAAATTTGTTTTTACATTAATTTGAGTTATAATTATATTTATTTCAATCCCTTAACCTCTCGAGTAGTGAGATATTTAAAAAAATTTAAAACATCGTTTGTTCAGTTGGTAAAACATGTAACTAGCCGATAAATGGTTTAATTGTGTGGTATCATAAATAGATGTCATTGGTACTCCAAATCCTGACATGATCTGGGAATATTCGAGAAATAATCACTGCGCCCCAACCGCGGGGCCATACGTTATCTGACTCAGTATTTCATGGCCCCACGGTTGGGGTGGTCCTCGGGGAGAGGTTAATGTACATATTTTTAATGTAAAATTTTCATTATTTCATGTGAAAATGGTTAATTAATTTTTATTTATGAGTTACAATTTAAGATGTTCTTTTTGTTATGTTTATTTACGGCTGTATAATCCCAAAGAACACTCAGGCTTACTACTTTTCTTATAATAAACTATATAAATAACGGGTATTATAAGATGTAACAAATGTTTTTTTAGCAAAATAGTTAAATGGAATGAATTGAATTAGCAGGTACGAAGGTGGCCTGGAGAGAGGCAGCAGTGGAACAGGTAGCCGCGGGGACAGATACGGAGGAGGCAGCGGGGACGGTGGCCACCGTTCCCCCAAGCCCCCGTCTCGAGACCACAGATACCCAGATTCCACGTCTTCAGCCAAAGGTAAGCACATCATAAATTAAATTTACATACAGAATCAATCTCCGTGGCATTGTGGTAGATCATCCATTTATTTTTTTATTTTTCACATATGGATTGTGACCTGTTACATGAAGAATATTAGAGAAGTTCTTTTCATAGTGCTAGGCGGTGCCGAGAATATATCCACCGTGTCATTCAATTGGTTAAATATCTCTAAACCATGCATCACCGAGTGTTTAGCCATGACATTTGTTCTGCAAATTACATAGAACAAAGGATGATTCCTTGCGTGCGTGATTGTTATCATTGGGACCATAAAAATTAAATGTCTAATAACTGCAGTACTTTTAATAAGAATAACGCGATGGATAATTTAATGTACAACAGGGTCAATAATTATTGTATAATTAACGACTAACAAAAAAAATCATCAATAACAAATTTCTCAACGATAAAATAACAAAAAGTTCAAAAAATAACAAATAACCACAAAATCAATAAACAGAACTCTACAAACTAAAAAGAAAACAAATGTTTATAGAAACGTCTAAATGCTGCAAAGTTGGTCAATTTTTCACATCTTTTGTTTGATCATCTCAATATTAACTCAAGTCTGCATTCAAGACTACCCAATCAATACCTGTGAAAAAGAGAACACTTATGACATAAAGATACCTAAAAAAAATATATTTTAGATGGTGGCAATGTATTAAAATCTTAATGGCATTTATGTAAAATGCATCGAAACATTGTAAATATTGTTTTTTTATTACATCTTTGAAAATACAACTCTGCTAAATGAAATTCAAGAAAACACGTTGAACTGCAAAAGTACCTATGAACACCTATCAATAGTCTTTGGGCATTCTTAGCACTTACTAGGTTAGTCAAAAAGTTTTGAAAGCGGAAATGAAAATACATTTTTTTTGGGGGGAAATCACTTTTATTGCTCAGTATAGTCTCCCATAAGATCAATCAATACACTTGGTCCAACTATCTTCCAACTTTGATGTCCCATCACGGAAGTGACTTTCTGGAAGGCCTGCAAAATACTCTTCTACGATGGCTATAACCTCTTCGTTTGATGAAAAATGCTTTCCACGAAGGAATTTTTTGAGGTGTGAGAACAGCCAGAAGTCAGAGGGAGCTAAATCTGGAGAATAGGGTGGATGCTGCAACAATTCGTACCCCAATTCACTGATTTTCGCGATGGTTTTTTGAGCTGTGTGAGCAGGTGCATTGTCTTGATGAAAAATGATTTTTTTCTTCTGCAAACCGGGTCTTTTTTCACAAATTTTTTCATCCAACTGGTCCAAAAGGTCACAATAATAATCAGAGTTGATTGTCTTACCAGTTTGGAGATAATCTATCAATATAATTCCTTTTGCATCCCAAAAAACTGACACTAACACCTTGGCCGATTTCTGGACACGAACTCGCTTCGGAGCCAAAGTGCCTGATTCACACCACTCCTTAGCCTCTTGTTTTGATTCAGGATCATGGTGGTAGACCCAAGTCTCATCCATAGTGATGAATCGACGCAGAAAATCCTTTTTATCCTTTCGAAATTGCTCCAAATGTTGCTCAGAAAGTCGCATTCGAACGTGTTTTTGTTGCATTGTTAGCAAATGCGGCACCCATTGTGCACACAGTTTTTTGAAACCCAAAATTTCAGCCAAAATATGCCATGTTGTTCCATGTGAGATGCCTATGGTGTCAGCTATCACATCCACAGTCGATCGATGATCTTCCAAAACCATATCCTGTATTTTCGCTATGATTTCTGGTGTTGATGCACTTTTTGGACGTCCTGAGCGTGGATCGTCTTCAACGCTTGTACGGCCACGCTTAAACTCCAAAACCCATCGGTGAACGGTTGGAAATGAAGGAGAAGACTCCTTTAATACTTTCACCATCTTTGCATGGATCTCAGTAGCCGATAAACCTTCCAAAACAAAGAATTTAATCACTGCACGATATTCGGATCTTTCCATTGTTAAAAAATACACTGACACGTCAACTTCAAATGGCTTGTAAACAAAGAATGAATTGACAGATCGAAATGAAATTTTGAGTACGTTCTTATGAAAGATGAAATATTAAAATGGCGTAAAAATTTTGGTTTTCTACTGCTCCATAGATGTCGCTTTCAAAACTTTTTGACTAACCTAGTAATGTGGTAAGTTAATAATTCAAAAGATTCTATAATGTACATAGACACCTTAGAGTGACTATTCACTAAGTAATACTATATTTATTATACGAGGCATATCCAGAAAGTAAGTGTACTGAATTTTTGTAGGTTACAATTTTTTTTATTTAAACAAAAAAATTACGTGGTTACCGTAGTACATATGTAAGCTATTTTTCGACATAGTCGCCATTCCTCTCAATGCAGGTGGTGAAGCGGGGTATCAACTTTTTGATGCCTTCCTCGAAGTAGTTTCCCGCCAACCCCTCCGCCCACTTCTCCACCTCTTCCTTTACCTCCTCGTCGGTTGAAAACCTTTTTCCACCCATGTGCAGCTTCAGGGAGGTAAAGAGATAGTAATCTGAAGGTGGTAGGTCAGGGGAATACGCGGGATGATTCAGGACATCCCATTTAAACGAGGCGAGCAGTTCCGTCTGGCATTGTCGTGCAACAGGCAGACTCCCTTTGTCAGCATGCCTCTCCTCTTGTTCTGAATCGCCCTCCGCAATTTTTTTAGGGTCTCACAGTATCTTGCAGAGTTGATGGTCCCCCCTTGAGGCATATATTCAATTAAAATTATGCCTTGACAGTCCCAAAACACGGATGCCATGATTTTCTTGGCTGAAATTGTGGTTTTGAACTTTTTGGCGGAGGGTGAAGAGGTGTGACGCCACTGTTGAGACTGTCTTTTGGTTTCAGGCGTGTAGTGTGCAACCCAAGTTTCATCTCCAGTAACGATGGAGTGGAGAAATTCATCTCCATGGAGTTTGCAGCGCCTCAAAAACTCTTGCCCGGCCTCCACTCGATTCAACTTGGCGGGAGATGGGGTTGACATTTTTCACGAAACGTGTTGTCGCGTCGACACTTCTCAACGTACTGACCTCCAACCGGTCTCGTTGCGGAGGGGAAGGGTCAGGCTACACGGAAGTGTAGCCAACATGTCGAAAATAAAATCCATCCGGTCGTGAGAGCCTCAGTACACTTACTTTCTGGATACGCCTCGTACAATTGACATTTTTTCTTATTTCAGGGGATTATGATCGCCAGGGCAGCGGATGGCACTCTACCAACAGCAGCTCAGCAACCAAGGGAAGCTTTCCCTCAGCACCACCCTCGTGGAACAAGCCAGGTATCTAATATGCACGCCAATTGCTCTAACACTAAGTTTAGTAGATGGTGGAATGATGAATTAGCACAATTATTTTCACAGTCATGTCTAATTCATTTTTGTTCTTATATCTGCCATGTAAAAATTTACCGGAGGTAGAAGAGGTTTTGTATTCTTGGCTTTTAAGATTTACCTACCTGTCTTAGGAGGTCACACAACTAATACAGAATTTTGGCCTCCTGGACAAATTTTTCTTCAAGTTCGCTGTTTCCTCTCAGTTTGGCTCCATTTCTTTCAACATGTCTGTCTAGGCCTATCACGTACGTGGCTTTCCATATTGTTGAGCCTGCATAATGATCTCTATTAACCGTGTCAATTGAAATATGCTCACACAGCCTGTATATGACAACCTTCGCAACCATATGACGCTACTAATAAGTGATCACTAGACTGGAACTTTTATTTAATCCTTATGGGGTCACAGGACAAGGAAAATACAACCTTTATCTTTTTCAAGTGGTTTTTTTTTAAGTAGTCTGTGAAACTCCAGGATGAACCGTCCTTACGGTGTTGCCAATGCCTCGAGGACATTAGGGTCATCGCCCAACTCCCTTAAAGCAAACTTTTACAATAGCCATAGATCACCTCGAAGCTGCTCCGACCACGGTTTCAAAGGTCGTGAAGTGCCAGATGATGGACCGACCTGGATGCATTTTATCGCATACCTACGTACCTGATATAGGGTGATAATGAATAAAAAAAGTCTTCCTGTTACTTTTGGGTATTTTTCTGTATAAACTTAATTCAAAGTAATGTTTTACAAAGTTTCAGTAACTTTCAAACTGACATACATTATTGTACAAATAGTCATTCTAGCCGCTTGGGCCAGGGCCAATGCACTCTGGGCTGAAGAGATAACATGAAAATAAAACAGCTAAATGTATATAACTTATCAGTTACATTTTTTATTCAAATATTAAATCATTTGAGATTTTAATTGGTTAAATTTTCAATTTTGTTTTATAAAAGTTCCTGTTCATTATTTTTCATTGGGTTTAAAATTAACGAGTTTTAACTACAACCTGAGATTTATAAGTGAAATATACTTGGGAAAATGCGGAATAGACTGCGCGGTTGGGATTTTGACAAATGTTCTCATAATACAGGTGAATCTTGGTCAGGTGGCGGAGCCAGTGGGGCAGAGCGCTACACTACCGGGAGTAACTACTCGGCAGAAGGCGGACGCTACGCTATGCATCAGCCTGCACCCCCTGGATCGCAGCCTCCATCCTTCCCTGAGCAGCGCTATACGTCGCAGAGGGACTACAGGAAGTACTAGCGCACACCGTCTCCCCTCCCCATACATTAAAACATGTTAAGGCTAATTATTTTATCAACATTTTTGTATCCTAATATTAATTCATTTTCGTGCAGAGCCAGGTGAATTCTTCCAGAGTGTGGAACTTCATTATCAGTTAGTAAGAATTAGCCAGCGAGTGCAATTCCGGCAGGAATATATTTTGACTTCTCTCAGAAAAATTATCAAATAGTTTTACAGGGCATGTCTACTGGCAATTTAAATATATCTTTGTTAATAATTGTTGTTGGAACAACTATACTCGTCAAAATTTCAGTCAAGCAAGTATAGCTTGTAAAGGAATGAGAAAGGTTTATTGTACATTTTAAATCCAATTTTCAACAACTTCGGGTAACATTAAAATTATAATTTTATTTATAAGACTATTAAAAAAACCTCAGTTTATACTCTGCAGGTCTGGACATAGGACAGTTTATTATTTTGAAGTAATTAATTACTTATGATTCCTGAAATATGTTTAAAGAAATCTAAATAAAAAATATGAAGAACTTTTAATTCCAGATTAATTTTGTGATCCAAATAAAAATGTTTAACTAAAATGCAAAAAAAAATTATGCTTTTTTATACATAGTAAATTTATAATTTAAACTTTTTTGTTTTTGTTTGAACATTGCACTTATTGTGTTGCTGATTTTTTTATAGTTTGCTACAAGGAATTTCGAATGATTGCATATATCATTCATTCATCTTGCACTTATTTCAACGATCTTTTATATAATAACATCAACCAAATAGTTCATACATACACTTCATGAATGTCGTGCAATTTAGGATAAGTTTGTTAAATTTAAGTTGACATTTTTAATAAGTTCATTTTAAATATTGTTGCGTTTTCTGGAAAACAAATGGATCATACAATTCTTCGGAGATTAAAATGTAGATATAGTTCTTATTTTTATACTTTGAGAAATATATCAATTCTATAAGTTAAATTTGCATCCATTAATATTAGTAGTCAAGAAAAAAGTTCTTAGTACAAGATAAATAGATTTGTTTTTGCAAAAAATCTGTTATTTTTATAGGTATTAAATGATGTTCATATTTTTGCAACAAAGCATTAAGAGTTTGAGACAAGAAATAAATAGAATAATATTAATTATCTAAAAGGTGTATCAGATTAATGTGTCTTCATTTTGTAGATTTCTTAGTTTTTCTTTTTGTGTTTACCTTAAGTATGAAATGTTTCTTTGATATTTGTCACATTAAGAAGTTTTTGGTAAACCCCATTTCTGATGACATATTCTTAAACAATAATACAGTCCAAAAAATACATCAGAACATCTTTGAAATATTTTTAGGTTAAAATAATGAATGATACCTTCTCATCTTTTCCTACAAGGAAATGTCTGCTCCGAGTAGTGCATGTCCACATACGTGTAGTGCAGTGGTAAACTATATTTATATATGTTTGTACTGTTGTTGATTTACCGACACAACCAGATTCATGTGATGCTATTGGTCATTCTGTATAATTTTAGTATTATATAACAATAAATATTATATGTAATTAATTACATATTTGTTTTATTTCCTTACCTGCTATTTTATGTAAGGATTTATTGGATACAAGTACTGGTGAGCAAACAGTGGTGTCCAGTTTCTCATATGTCGAATCAATCGAGGAATATTATGCTTTACTACTGCGAGAGAAGTATGCGGAGCTAAAAAGGGATGCATTGTGGAGTGGAGTGGTGGAACCCCGTGCATGGAGACAGTTTGTAGAAGCAAAATAGAAAAATAGTGTGAATTTGGAAAGTAGACTGAGTAAGTATAAGAGGAATACGAGAGCAAAAGTTGCGGCGAAATAATGGAAAAAAATATAAAAATATTTTGGAACAAAAAAAAAGTTTGTAGAAATTCGAATGCAGGACCAATGAGTGGAGTGAGGGACAAAAATGGAGCAACAATAACAAATATACAAAGTGTGAAGAATATATGGAAGGAATACTTGGAGGAAGTTTATGGAAGTAATTCAATTTAGTTAATAAATGTTGGAACTCTGGATCCACTCCTGGCTGGAGGAAGACAACCATTGTAACATTGCATAAGGGAAAAGGGTCTAGAATGGAGTGCAACAAATATAGAGGCCATCAATTTATTAAGTGTGGTAAGTAAACTGTATGCAAAAGAAGGGAAAATAAATGAAAGTATGGAATGCGCAAAGTGCCTTTTGGTATAGAGGAGGCATGGCCCCGATTTTTACATTATAGAACATATCTGAAATGTTTGGGAAAGTTATTTTGTGTATTATTTATTTGTCGACTTAGAACAAGTGTATGATCATGTAAAAATCGTGGTAAGTATTGAAAAAATATGGCGTGAATGATAAATTATTAAGTGCAATTGCGTCACTGTATGAAGACAGTAACGCATGTGTAAGAATAAATGAGGATCTTACAGAGTGGTTTAAAATTACTAAAGATGTAAAACAAGGATGTGTGATGTCACCTTGATTGTTTAATTTGTGTTTATTATTGATTAATGTGTGGGTGATTTAAAAGATGATGGGAGAGGTGTAAGAATGAGTGAAATAAATGTATGTGGACTTCTGTATGCGATGATATGGTTTAAGCTTGCTGGAAATGAAAGTGAATTAAGGGATATGATAAGTGAGCTATATGAAAGATGTCCAGTAAAAAGGTTGACAATGAACATAGTGAAATCAAAAGTTACGGTTATAGAGAGGTGTAAAAAGTGTGTGTGGATGTATGGGTTAACTCAGAAAGATTGTATCAGGTCGAGTTGTTATCTGGGCAATATGTTGACTTGTGACGAGCGAGTTAAAAGAAGGGTAGCGACAGGGAAAAAGGTAATCTGAGCACTTGATATATACAAGGTTTGATAAAAAAAATTATGAGAATTTTCATTTTATCAAAAAGTATTTATTTAATCGCTAATACAGTGGAACCTCTATCTATCGTTCCTCGAATAATCGTTTTCCCGTATGTATCGTTGTTTCTTCAGGTCCCAATTTATTTCATACAAAACACTAAAAAATAGATCGCATCGATCGTTTACCTATGCATCATTTTACCGCATTTATCGTTTAAATTACGCGGCAAATTTCGTTTGTAAATGGTCAAAAACATTCAAGAGCGAGAGAGAGAAACGAACGGTTTGTCGCTTCTGTCGGCTGCCGCGCCGCCCACGCCGGTATGTCGACGGCAGTTGGCTTTAAGCATTCAAGCACAGCAGTCGGTGCAGTTGTATTTTTACTCCCTTGTTTTTGAGCCCTTTAACCATAAAAATGAACCGACCCGTGAAAAAAGTGCGCACTCTTCAAGAAAGATTGAACATTATCGAGGAAGTGGAAAAAAATCCTGCTGAAAAACGCGTTGATGTAGCAAAGCGTTTAGGAATCGCGGCATCCACGTTGAATTCGATTTACTCAACGAAAAATGAAATTCGTGAACAGATACGAAAATGTGGAAAATCATCGAAAACTAGAAAAACCAGTAAAGAATCGAAGCTAGCAGGAGAGAGTGGATCCGTAGATCTAACAAGGACATCATTGTGGATAAATGAGCTTCCAAAACATTTGGAGCAATACGAGCCTCGGGATATCTACAATGCCGATGAAACTGGCTTGTTTTATAATTGTCTGCCTAACGGCACATTGACGTTAAAGGGCGAGTCCTGCCACGGCGGTAAAGGGTCGAAAGAGAGGATTTCTGTGTTGTTTTGCGTCAACAGTGATGGATCCGACATGCGAGAGCCACTCGTCATTGGCAAATCACTGAAGCCTAGGTGTTTTAAGAACACAAAAACATTACCCGTAAAATATTATGCAAACAAAAAGGCATGGATGACAACCAACATTTTTAATTTGTTTTTAAAGGACCTTGACACAGAAATGCGCGTAAAACGACGAAAAATTTTAATGTTTGTTGACAACTGTGCAGCTCACTCGACTGATACGACATTTTTAAAGAATGTGAAAATTGTGTTTTATCCTGCCAATTGTACAAGCGTTTTGCAACCCTTAGATATGGGCATCATCAAGAGTTTCAAGGGATATTACCGGAAACAACTTGTACGGAAGGCTATCTGTCTAATGGATCTAGGCACTACTGTCAATAAAACACAGTTAAAGATTGACGTTCTCCAGGCACTACACTTTACATTGACTGCTTGGCGTCAGGTGAAACAGTCTACAGTTGTTAACTGCTTTAAGAAGTGTGGGTATGGCATTGTAGCATCAGTAGCATCATCAGATGAACAACAAGAAGAACAAGTTGAGGTTTCTGAAGATGATTGGCTCAGATTGGATGCTGATATTAATTTTGATAATTTTGTTACATTCGACGACAATATCCCAACATGTGGGATCGAAACAATAGAAAACTTGTGTGACGCAAGCTTGAAAGAGACTGTAGCAGAGGAAGATCTCGATGAAGAGGATCCGCCACCTATCCCTTCATTTTTGGAAGCGTGCACAATGTTTGAAAAATTAAAAACATTTCTGTATGCTCATGAAATTACAGATGCTGAAAAAAGTGTGATAAGCAGCACAGAAAACATTTTAATTTCTCACGGCAGTAAAAAAGCCAAAAAACAAATGTCCATGATGGATTATTTTAAATAAAAATATGTTTTTTGTATTCAACTTCATGTGTTTTTTTTATTTGTGTTTCATTCTTTTGTGCAGCTTTTTTTTTTTGATTTTCTTACAATATTTTATTATGTTATTTTTATTTAAACAAATTGATGTACATATACCTAAAACATGTATTTTTTAGAATATGTATGTACCTATTAAACATTTAAATATTCATGTGTTTTTTTCTATATTCCCACATTCATTGTTTTCCCGCATTCATGGTTATTTTCAATAGGTCCCTTCCAAAACGATAGATAGAGGTTCCACTGTATTAATATTGTTCCTATCCAAGTAGTCCCCATTGGAAATACACTTTTGCCAACATTTCTTCTAATCGGCAAAACATTTGTGGAATGCACTTTTTTATCAAAAAGTATTTATTTAATCACTAATATTAATATTGTCCCTTTCCTAGTAGTCCCCATAGGAAATACACTTTTTTCAATACTTTTTCTGATCCGCAAAACATTTGTGGAATGCACTTTTTGGGATAGCCTTTAGTTTACACAGCGATTTTGCCTATATCTCTTCTATGGTTCCAAAATGTTGCCCTTTTAATGTCCTCTGCATCTTTGGGAACAAGAAAAAGTCGCAGGGGCCCAAATCTGGTGAATACAGTAGCTGCGGCATCACAACGATGTTGATTTTGACCAGAAATTCACGAATTAGTATTGAAGAGTGAGCTGGTGCATTATCGTAGTGAAAAATTTTTTAAGGAAGTTTTTCGCCGTTAATTAAAAAAAAAAATGCTTTCCATTGTTTATTAATTCAAATTCTTAAGTGTATATATTACAATTTCATATATATAGATAAAATAATTATAAATTCATCAAATGTGACATGATAATTCAATATTTGAGTTTTCAAGATGCAACCCATTCTGGAAGATGACGAAAGTCAAAAACCACTTTACGCATAATTTAATAAAAAATATTTAATTTTACATTGTGCATCTGTCAAAACTTATTATGGGACTAATATTATTTATTGTTTCTAAAGGCATACTACCTTGATCAAAAAGTTTTAGGACTTTATTCATAAAATCGAAAATACAAGTTTATTCATCAAAATCGATATGGTCCGCTTCAAAATACTCCCATCGACTGCAACGCACTTATGCCAGCGCTTGATCCAATCCTCGAAACAACGCTGGTACTCAATTTTCGGTATGTCCATCAGAGCCGTCTTCGATTTTTTCATGACATCCTCTCGGGCGCTGTAACGCGTTCCGCGAAGCAGTTTTTTAATTCGGTTGAACAGGAAAAGTCGCAGGGAGCCAGATCAGGTGAATTCGAAGGCTGCTGGATAGTATTCGTGTTGTTTTTGGTCAAAAACTCATGGAAATCATGTCTTGCACGATTTCAACGCAGTCCTTTTTTGCATGAAATTGAGGTCTTTCGGCACCAGTTTTGCAGCGACACGTCTGAGGCCCAAATCATTGACCAAAATGTCTTGAGCGGATCCATAAGTGATGTTCAAGTCCTCTGCCAGCTCTCTGATGGTTAATTTGCGGTTTTCGGCCAACATTTCTTTGATTTTATCAATGTTTTCATCGGTTTTCGACTGCCACTGCACTCGTCATCCTCGACTGACTCACGGCCACTTCTGAAGCGTTCGTGCCACCGAAAAACACTTCTCCAACATTTCCAAGGTCTGCGGACCGTTAAATCTGTTTTTCACACAAAATTTAAAGCAAACTCGTTGATGCACAGTTGATACCATTTTCAAACTTGTAAAAAATCGAAAACAGGCACAAAGGTAGATGTACTCAGTACAGCGTAACTTTTACAAATGTCAAGCTATGACGCTGAAATTTGGAGGGAAGTATCGATGATAGATGTGGTAACCTAACAAAAAAAAAAGAATTCCAATCGGGTGACTGACAGCGCCACATGGTGGCCGGTCCTAAAGCTTTTTGATCAAGGTAGTATATCATGTTAACATCTCATTTACATTTAAAGTAGTAAATCATAATTTAGCCAAAACTGAAAAAGTTTTGCATCTTGACGACTCATTTAATCTTATCTTATATTAATAGTACCTTACCGACAGAACAAAGAATTTTGTTATTTGTTTTTATCAAATACTGTTTATTCCACTTTTTGTAATGGTATAACCCTACCAGTTTCAAGGCTTTCACCTCATCAGAGGAGCACAAACAAGACCCCTGATCTGTTTTTCGTTAAAGGCCTTTTTAGCATGCTTCTAGTTGGATGGATAACAATAAAATAAACCTGCCAAGTTGTAATGTATACAATGAAAGTGTAATACAATAAGAATGCTCTTGTGTATAGTAGAATTGTTATTCAATATTAACATCTCGGTTGTAATTTTACTTTAAGACATTATTCCAATTGAATTTATTTCATGTCACTTATGAGTTCACACCAAAACCTCAGCGATCTTGAGATGATATTACAAAACAGTTTTATACAAATGCAACATATTTGAAGACCTTTGTGGCCTAGATTTTAAGATGCTAATCTTCCAATCATGGAACTGCGGATTCAATCCCAGTTGGAACCCAGATGTTTTAAAATAGGTTCCAGCTTAGTTTTCACTTAAAGCTTCTTTAACAAATTTCTAGTTAGTTGGAAGAGATTGGCACATGGCAATAAGCCCGTCAAGTTGTACTATATATTACTTTATTATTAGAATAAGTGCTTGATCAATTTAGATGTATGGAAGTGAAATATAGATGTAGAACAAGAATGAAGATAGTTAAATAAATGCTGTAGACATGCATACACTTAGAAGAATATTCGGGGTGACAATGTATAACAAAATACGGAATGAAGTGATGAAAAATGAATGTGAACTTAAGGCTGATGTGTTAAGTAAGATAAAGAACGCTGAGATGGTTTGGGTATGTGAAACGAATGAATGAATACCAAAACAAAATAAAGTGCAAATGAAAGTGGAAGGTGTGGTAGAGAAAGACCTAGGAAAGTATGGTTGGATAAAGTGTATGATATTTTGAAAGAAGGAAATTTAAAAAGTCAGAGAAATCGTAAGAGCTGTATGAAAAGTTGTATGGGTGAAGAAGAGGTAAAATATGTATCTTGTTTGTGCTCCTCTTATGATGAGGTGAAAGCCTTGAAACCGGTAGGGTTATACTGATACAAAAAGTGTAATAAACAGTGTTTGATAAAAACAAATTACAATGTCTTTAAACCTCCACAATGTTAATGTTTTAACTATAAATAATTTTTATAAAATAATCTTTCATTTCATTAAAAGTTATAAAATATTTAATTACAAATAAAAGCATATAGAGCCTCTTCCAGCAAAATACTTAACCAGCATTTGGACAATTTTGCGCACAAGTAAAAAAATATATAAAAGTATACTAGAGAAAATGTAGGACGGTCCCTGTGACATTTGAAATGTCATGTCTCAAAGGGGTGGGGTAAAATTGTTTTTTTTTACAAATCGAATAGTGTTTTTATAAATTGAAAAATTGTTTTTCTCTAAACTTACGTTTTAATTCCTGATTTTCATTATACTGACTTTCTAATGTATTGTATAATTTGTATCTCCCATCCCTAGCCAATGCAGACTAACGTAGTGACTTTTGACAAATGTCACCAAATATCATTTTATTTTAACAAACTGCCACATTTTTGCTAATTTGTAACAAGGTGTATTAATTTGTCATTATTGTTAGTTTTATGTAATGTATTTACCTAAATAACTTGCTATTTATTAGAATCGAGGTTTATATTAAAGTTGATAAAATAATTAAAATTACTGAACGTCATTACAAGGTTGTATTGGGGCAAATTTGTGAACTATCACAGGGACCATGCTACATTTTCTCTAGTATAATAAAAAAATATTTATTGAACTCGTTTTATCTTTTCTATTATTGTTTGAATAGTTCAGGTGTCACTTTGTGGAAATCAAATTCTTGAAGTTCCGTCTCCTATCAGAGATTGACCATTATCATAGCAATTCTTATTCTATTCAGCGCAGCCTGGAATAATTGGGTAGAACTTTTTTAAAAAGCGAAATCCATAATTAATGGTATAATATATTGTACATCATTTGGTTTGTTTACATCAACTATATTTATAAGCACTTTAACACACACTGTATTCTCCTTAGGCGTCTCAGTTTAACCCATTATAACCTGATTTTTATTTAAACTAATTTATTACAACTGGAGCTTACACTGTATGAATATAAAAATAAGTTTTTCAAAATTAGTAAAAATTAAGCATTGTCTCAAACACTTTTGTGAATAATAAATAACATCATACCATTTCTCTGTCGGGGTAGGCCGAGAGGAGTGCCAGACTTTCCTATCTCGACACACATCCTTAGCTTCTTCTACATCCAGACAACTTCTGCGATTTCTCTGACTTTCTACGTTTCCTACTTTCAGAAAATTGTCTTGGTCTTCTCACATGCCGTCCACTCACATTTGTACTATATATCTATTTTATTAGTCTTCATTCATTCGTTCCTCATACCCAAACCTTTTCAACATGCTCTTCATCTTAACACATCAGCTTAAAGTCCACATTCATCCCTTATCACTTCATTCCGTATTCTGTCATATATTGTCAGTTCATGTATTCTTCTCAATGCATGCATTTTTATGGCTCCTCTCAACCTTTTTTCATGTCCTCGTTTCACTCCCATACATCAAAGTTGGTACAATAATACCATTGTAGACTTAACAGATTTTGATATTGTCTGGTTCGAGTATATATTCTGCTATTTGGGTAGTATTTTCTCAGATGATACAATAATTAAGAGGGATATCAACAAAGTCGATGGAGTACTAATCAAAAATTTAATTTATATATAAAAAAATATCTTACGAGATGAGCCATATATTCTGAAGGATCAAGTGTAAAAGTAATCTTGCAGCATCAAACAAGAAATGATACTGAATGACATCTTACACGTACAGGATCTAGTTTTCTACACTTTTTTTTAAATTATTTACGGCATGGAAATATCCTTATTGTTAGGTTCGTATGTTTCTCTCATTACAGAGAGTTTATTTTCTTCTCTTCTTCTTAAGCTTTCTATAGACTCAAGAGTCTGTTACTGCAGGATTGTCCTCCTGTGATGCTGAGCTCCAGCTATCTCTCTATCGTTACAGGGGTCTCCCTGGTGGACGCTGTCTTATCCGGCACCCCATGCAGAGCTATGTATGGAATTCTTGTGGAATTCATTCTCTATACATGTTGGTACCAGTATCGTCGACGCTGTCGTCCCCATCTGACCACATCTTGGACCTCACAGATCTCACGGATTGTGGTGTTCCTTACACGATCACGCCAAGTCTTCCCAGCAATAGCACGTAGTGTTCTAATTTCCGTTGTCCTTAGCATACTTTTGGTCCTGACAGTGTCCGCCCTCGCTTCGATGCCATATGTGAAGATAGGTCGCACACAGGTCTTATAAATGCGTACCTTGCTAACTGTATTCATATCTTTATTCCTCCATATGACATCTCTCAGGCAGCCCGCCACAACTGCAGCTGTATCTACCTGATGCCTTACTTCTCTGGGGAGGTCATGAGAGCTGAGCAGTTCACTGCCGAGATATCTGAACTGTGTTGCTTATTCAATTGGTTCGTCACGTACTGAGAGTTTATTTCTTCCCGTTAAATGGTGGTGATCCCTCTCGGCCGGAAAAACAAC
Source organism: Odontocerum albicorne (assembly GCA_949825065.1). Lineage (NCBI taxonomy): Eukaryota > Metazoa > Arthropoda > Insecta > Trichoptera > Odontoceridae > Odontocerum > Odontocerum albicorne. The sequence goes on along the minus strand of OX463849.1, from coordinate 28,423,312 downwards.
CTCTCCATGACAACATAAAAAATCCTTGCCTATCGTATCAGATAATTTTCTCCTGCTTTAATAATAACACCATCCAGTGAAGAGACACAGATGGTACCTTTGCAAAAACAAAAATTAACCACACAACATGAAAAATCTTCAAAGTTCCAATGAAAACATAATTTTGTCTCATTGATATGCATCCTGCCACTTTAGTTATATAAACAATGTTTTCAATATTTTACATGGCAATACTATCAAACTGCATTTTAACAAATCGTGTTTAGTGTTGTCATATGGCAATGCTAAATTATAATTAGATAACTGAATCAGTGTGTGTTGAAATGCGCACAATGATATGCTAATAAATATAGTGGAAGTAAACAAAGTTGTGTTTGATTTTATTATATTTTTTACACTTGAAAATATCCGAATGATGGTTACAAATGACTGAAAGGGCTCGAAACAGAAAACAATGTGACCTTATAAACAAGATGAGTAATATTTCATAAATAATACAAAGTGTTTTAAATATAGTCTTGATATACAAGGGGTAAATACAACAATACCTTACACAGTACGGTTTCGAATAGAGCAGGTTTTGATGCAGACACATGATCTTTTTTAAATTGCATTACACATTGCTATCAGACTGTTACCGTATAACAAAATGTACCATCCTTTAACTGCGTACATACCATATTTTAACTGTAATTGTAAAAATGTTACGCTCATGTAAGAATTTACATTTGACAAGCCGTCAATGTTAATTTCAAACATACATATAGATGATGCTTAACATTTAATTTTGAATGCGGATTCAAACATTGAACGAGGCATTCAAATTATGCAGACGTTACAGAATGTAATTTTATGTTAATAAATCAGACGTGGGCAAATGGGGCTCTTCGTTGGATTAAGTGCGGCTCCCAATGTCTCTTATAAAAATATAGATACTGTCTTTCCCCATTATACTTGTATTTTCGCGATTTTCCTTTCTAAATGTTGTAAGTGACAAGATGCGCATGTACGAATGCAACTGTCAAAGACAAAGGCAACTATTGGTGTATACGTGTGTGCTGTGATTTCAATGTGTAGGGTGCGCGCGCATCTTCTGCCTCTTTATGTATTTGCTGCCTGCCGATTTAGCTGCTTGCCAATTATTTTCCATTTTCGGTACAACATATAATTGTGAATCCTTATACTCTATGAAGTTTGTAAAATCAAAATATCGTTCGCAACTAACAAACGAGCACTTGACAGAATTGCTGCGAACGGCTGTAACAAATTTTACACCAAATTTGCGAGATTTAGCTAAAAGTGATAAATAAACTTTATATTATATTTTTATTAAATAAATTTGGAACTTATTATTTTGTGTTTTCTTTCTCATTTTTATATTTTCTTATATGTGTATTTTTTATACTTTACATAGCAATTAAGATTTGTGTAGAATATGTAATAAAATAAAAATTTGTGTATTTAATACTACGTGAGAACGTGACTATGGTGTGGCTCTTTACATATATGAAAATCCAGAATGTGGCTCTCGTTGACCTCATGTATGCCCACCCCTGATATAAATGCTGAGAAAAAGGAAAAAATAACTTTTAAACTACATTGTTTAAATATTTTTCAAAATAAAATTATCTTCGACTTTGTCTTAAGATTGTTTATTCTTCTTAAGTATATTTTTCCCCTTTTAATTTCCTTATGAGCATGTGTTTGCAAGAATTCTGTGTGCATAAAATTGAGTAAGCAAACCACTAAAGATTTTTGAGTACCGGCACAATAGTTTGATTGGAACGTATTATATTAAAACACATTGTTATAACACCTTGATCAGTGCAGTTACACATTAACCGTACTATGCAAGGTATTGATGTAAGACTTTTGTGTATTATTACTACAACTTAATATTATGTTATTTTAGTGCCTATATGAGCTAACTTACATGAGGCAATGTACGTTGAATATTACAATTTCAACAAGAGTGTAGTTCATTTTTAACTATTATTTATTTAATGGAAGTATATCAAAATATAATATAGTACAACCTTTATCCTAAAGCGCATTCAATTTACAGTTCCATACATTTAAAAAGAAAAAAAACCTTATACATTGTTGAAATCCTCGAATATGGAGAAGTGCAAATGTCATTACCATATTGGAAAATATATTTTAATTTTTTTCTTTAACATAGTTTGTCATTATTTTGTTGTGTAGTAGTGCGCGATTGATAAAAATATACATAAATTGTTTAATTTTTATTTAAAAAAACAAATAAATCACATTTTGACGGCATGCACAGCCAACTGAATAGTCTTAAACTTCTTTTTGTAAAGTTATTTGAAAAGCAGAGTGTACATTAACACGCCATTAACTCAGAAACAATTCAAGAACCCTATTCGACGAGAAATTGAGAAACAACCAGCCAAAACATAATGAGTATGATTGTTAGTCATCCTGTGAATGGAATGTGCCTGTGCGTTTATTGGTGTATTGTATGCAATTTAATGCACTTCATTAAGCACAGTCTCAATAGATCAAATCCAAAGCTCCGAGGTAGGTTTAATCTGCTGTAGCCTTTAATTGTCTAATAGTGAAAAATATATTGAAATACTTTTTTGCAAATAACAAAACAGTGGTATTTCTCGTGTTAGTTGCTCTAAATAAAATATAATGTTGCACCCGAGGATGTGTGCATTCTTGCCTGTATCTCAAAAAATCTTTTTTTCCTTGTTTCGAACAGTACTTAAATTCGAGTTGAGTTGATATGCGTTTCATTCATGTTAAACATGTTAATGTAATCAATATTTTGATCATAATAAGACGTGTCGGAGAGGAAAGTCCAGTGCTTTTTGCTCTGTCTACCCTGACAGGGAAACGGCGTGATGGTAGGTATGTATGTATTTTGTTTTCCATATTAATCACCATTTATAATTTTGTTTTCAAAGATGTCTGTCTTCATTATATTAAACTTAAAAATTCCACGAACTTAAAAAAGTACGCAAATGTTTCCAGTCAGAGGTAAACAAAGATATTGAAGATCAATAAAATCACAAGCCGTTCATTGCTTGTTTCATTTAGTTAAAAAAAAAATTGTAGTGTAAAAAACACAATTTATTTTTGAAAATATTGACTATGGTTCTCAATTAGTTTTCTTAGCTATGGTGTAGTACCTTCGAAACAACTGTTGTATGCCGATGCAAAATATGATGTAATTAGAGATTAAGTTATAATTTATAACCTGACAAAGTATATTTATTGAATTCTTAATATTATTTATGAACTGTTAAAAAAACTTGTTAATAATTCTATGCTCATGTCAAATGTTTTATTATACATATATAATATTATAGTTCTGTATATATTGCGTAATATTTGGTTCCTCATCTTTTTAATTAACACTTATCAATTTTGTTTACTTACTCCGTGAGTTAGAAGAAAAAAAGTTCTATCTTTATATTAACTACAATATTTTAAAGATTTATTTGAAATTTACTATGAAAACAAAAAATTATCAAAATTTATACAATAATTTACAAAAAAAATCTGTTAATTGTTAACGATTATAAAATTATATTTGAAAAACTTTATAATACTAATGTTCTTGTACATCCAGTCTTCATTTGACTTAGTTTACATCTTAATTGATAACAATTTACATAATTGGAGTTAAATAAATGAACACAGTACCTCTCTTCTAACAATACTTAGTGTAAATTTCAATTAATTTAATAGTATTGTACATACACTACCGCCCAAAAATTTTCATCACCCCCTAATAATTGAGTTATTCGCGTAATTATGAAATATTACGCTGAAAAATGAATAAAATAAAATAATTATAACTGTTTTGCATTGTATTTGACAGAAATCACGTGTGTATCGATGTAGATTGGAATTTGGGAGACCTTTTGTTCAAAAGCCGGCTTCTTACAAATCAGTCACCGTTCGCTATTGTTTGTTATTCAGAAGTCTAAGCAAGCTAATCCCTTTATTGTGTGAGGTTTATAGCAAGTAAGGAAAATAATTCACGTAACGGTGAATTGTTATCCCTACTACCTGTAAACTTAACACAATACAGGGATTAGCTCGCTTGGACTTCTGAATGACAAACTGAATATTGCATAATTACGTGAATAACTCAATTATTAGGGGGTGACGAAGACTTATGGGTGGTAGTGTATGTACCAGTGAGTAATCTATTGAATACACAAGAGATGGAAAATTTGCACCTACAATATGAAATTATCTACCCTTTTGTAAGTTCAGTGTAATAGAAAATATTCAAATACTATATTTGAAGATTTTAATGGCTAATGACTATTATCTTATTTAAGTTCTTGCAGACAGGCAAGTGTCAAACTAAATATAGTGAGCCCCCATTTACTCACCTCAAGACCGTAATGGGAATGTAGTGAAAATATAGGATACAATTACTTAAAAAAGTCAGACATCTTTTAAACCAAAAGACCATGAAAATAATCTGGTAAATTTTAGGCTAAAATCAATTACATTTTTTGGTGATTTTGCACATACTATAAATATTTTGTCTAAATTATTAAAACATTTAAAGTCCAATTAATCTATTGTTCAATAATTTACACAATACAGGTCTCCCTGTAATGTGCAAATTATTAAAACACACTTTATTATTGAAAAGTTTCAATATTAATAAAACTAAGAGATATCTCCTTCATATTCTTCCAGAGATCAGATTGGTTTGAAATAGAACATTTTTGCGATCTTCAAACATTCTATTGTAAAAATTAGAATCTGTTAAAAAAGAAGTATATTAATTAATATAGGTCTGATATTTTAATAAAATAAAAAAAGTGTTAAATAAAAATAGTTTCAAGTTTGATTTTTTTTAAATGATATCCATCCAATATTCAATTCATATGGAACATTGCAAATTTCATGTCTCAACAATAAATCAAAAGATTAATTATTAATATTGCAATAATAATTAATAAATAAAATACTCACTTTCCTTTTGTTTAAATACTCTTATATATATTTTTTCTTTTAAATATTATATTATAAAATTTAAAGATATTTAATATGAATAATAATTGTTTTAAAAACTTTTGTGTTGAGGTAATCATTAGGCATTTATGTTAAACAAAACTAATTTTAGAGATAAAAATTTTGCATAAAGAAATACAATATTTGCGACAAAATATTAATCACAGATTTAAAAAAATGGGGAAAAAATGCATGGTTTAGATAATTTAAAAATTATTTGTATCATAAAGAAATATTATGATGGATTATTCAAAGTATAAAAATGGCAGATTGTATTACTTCTTCGTTAATAATAAATAAATAATATAAAAACGTACATGTTATCATTCAATGGCTCATCAATTTTATTTATGAATATATAATTTCTAATTAAACATTTTATAAGAATATTAAGGAAAAATGCAATTTTAACTCGGTTTAAAAGTAGATAAGCAACATTGAATGAATCAAAAGATATTCCAAATGTGGGGCTAATCATTAAATAACACCGAGGATAATTGTATTTGTAATTCTAAAAAGAAAACTATATTGCACAAAGAATTTGTCTAATATTTAGGCCACAGATAATTTAATCATAAAACAAAGAAACTTTTCACATTCCTTAATATTCTGAATTGACTTATTTATGGCAGAATTATTAATTGAAAATAGAAAGATAAGTTTCAAGACATGATGATAGAACATTTAAAGAATATCTATAAGTAATAATTCAACCTTTTACTGCCTGATATAAATATAAACGGCTTATTGAAGTTTTCATCTTTAAATATGTGGAACTTCATTTTAATATTAACTTTATTTCACTAAATTAGTGGAAAGTAATTTATTATTTTAAACATAAAATATGTGCATTTACTAGCCAACACATGCAACAATATATGGCAGATGCAATTTTAATATGTTGGCATGTGAAACTGTCATCGTATAATGTGGAAATGTACTTTCCTTGGTAAGTTAATTATTTAATGTATTCCTCATAAAAATTATTAAAAAAATACATCTACTACATTTGTCAAACAGTCTTTTACAATTTTTGAGAAAATTTATTTTCCAAATTATTGGTGACAAAATAAAAAATATTAATTTGTACGTAGAATTTTTGACAAGTAAATTAACAAAGAGTTTGACAAAAGTTAAAGTGGTCCCAGACGTCAATTTATCAAAAGAAAATCAAATGTCATATCACAAGAGGTCTTAGAAGACGCTTAAACATGCGAGTGGTTTTTGATTTATATAATATGTTAGACTGTCAGTATAGCGACAAGTAAATTCAACGTACAACGTATCATCACTAAAAACACCGGTTTATAGGAGACCATTATCAAGATTAAAAGTAAAAAAGGCACGGACAGTTTTAGATGTGAATGATACATTTAACAAAATTTGTAAAATCTTTTCCCCTAAGAAAAATAAGTTAACAATTCATATCTAATATTTTACACCTAAATGTTTATTTCAGAAATATAACTTTTAATGTACTAACTCATTTCTTGAAAAAATGTCTGCGAGTTCATCAATATGTATCACTCGTTCATTATTAAATCACTCATTAACTCAAAATGGGAATCATTCATTATATCATACATTGAACCATTCAAAATAAGTGCTATATATTGTACCAAATAGTTGTCGAGTTGTCACCAGATAATTGAACAATGATTTATAGACATTTTACTGCAGACAGAACAGTACATTTTGTGAATATACAAGAAGCATTACTTAGACAATGTTAAGAATGAAATGATATCATTTCTGTTACAATTAATGCTAAAAGTTATAAAACAAGCATAATTTGTGTGTCTTCTATTAAATTGTTAAAATGTGTTATACATCATTGTTTCGTGACAGGCTTCAATTGTGAAAAGATAATTATGAAATCCACTCCAAAGATAAACTAAGATTCAGCTCTTATAATACGGAACATGCGACAAATGCCATTTTCACAGAAATCCTTTCAATAAAAGGACAGTAAATAATTCACAGAAATGTGCATCAGCAACCTTTGAAATAATAACTAATCTACATGATGATCTGGGGTTCGGGCACGGAGAGAGCTATGCTCTTGTGCGGCAGCACCTGGCCACCATTGACGTATAGCTCATCCTGGACCACAACGTCTTCACCCAGCACTGAGCAGCCTTCCATTCGCACCCAGCGTCCCACCACACAGCGCCACCCTACGATGCAACCTGACAGCCACGCGTGCGAGCGCACTGTTGCTCCTCGCATTATTGTGCTGTTCTTTATACAAGCGCCTGAAATTAAAAAAAAAATATATATATAGTATATATTTTTTTTTATATGTGTATTAACAAAATATAACTAACTTAGAAAAGAGAGTTAAGAATACGAGGTTGGATAAAAAAATAATGAACTTACTTTCACAGTCTTATAAATCTGCTAAGGTAATAATAGTTCACAACAGTATTTTAGTACCACCTTTGATGTACGGGAGTAAAATGTGGACGTGGAAAGACTAAAACGAGCCGAATAAATGCTGTAAAAATACGTGCACTTAAAAATAACACATGAGGTGAGAATATATAACAGAATATATTCTCATCTCAGAATCAAAAAGATTAGGGATCAAAGTGAATTTAAGGTTGATTTGTTGAGTAAGATGAAGAAGAGCACTCTGAGATGGTTTGGGCACGTAGAACGAATGAATTAATAAAGGCTAACAAAACAAATATACAGTGGAAATGTGAGAGGAAGCCGTGGTAGAAGAAGACCAAGGAAAGTATGGTTGAATCAAGTGAATATTTTTAAATAAGAAAATGTAAGAAGTGAAATCGTAGGAGCTGTATGGATGTGGAAGAAGCAAAATATGCATGTTGAGATAGGAAAGTCTGGTACTCTGTCCACTCTGCTTACCCCAGCAGGGAAATAGTGTGATGGTATGTATTTCTTATAACAGGAACTGTTTTAAGAGCATGTTTTCCATCTTCTTGGTAGAATTCCATTTAAGACTTGACTTTCACAGATATGTTAATTACTTCTACAAAACAAACTTTAAGTGAGTGAAAGGTTTGGAAAGAATTCATTTTGTTTCGTAGAATATATTCATACAGTAGAGCTCTGATTATTCGGGGTTTAACTATCCATGAGTTGGATTAACCGTGGTCCTCTGTAGTACATTTTTTTTTTTGTAATCCCGACAACTATTTTTTTCCAAGTTTTTAACTAATGTCCACGTTTTGTAAATTACAAAGCAAGGACCTAAAATGTTTTAAAATCTATGGTTTACATAATATCAGTTGACTAACACTAGTAAGTAGGCGGTTTTTCTATGTATCCACATATATACGAAAATATGTGGATCCGGGGCTTCCCAATGTAATTGCCGTGTTGATACCATCATTTAGTGGTTGTATCTGTCAAACATTGAGAAATGTTGTTTGTATACTCATCTTGCATGACAAAATTTATCTAGCATTTCAACTCATAAAACGTTTAACTCAATAAAAACTTAATTTGTTTTAACTATGTTTTTTTAATTATTCGGGCTTGAATGTCTCCCAATTACCACGGATAATCAGCGCTACTGTATTTCTGTGAGGGTCATTACGTATTTTTTTTCAGAAAGATTCACAGTCGAAGCTCAGATTCAATGTTTATTAAAGGTTAATAAAGATGTCTCGGAGAAAATAATTGATTGCTAATATTATATTTTTCTTAGCACAGAGGAATAAATTTTTGCTATAAGTTAAGCCAATATTCTGATAATTGATGTAATAAATAACAACGATTTAATTAGCACTTTAGTAATAAGATTATTGAAATATTGTAAGTGTTATCAGCACAAAAACGTTGCAATATCCTGTGAAAATTAAACATATACTTATAAATGTTTGTGCTCAATAAAGTAAATATGTTTATGTATAATGAGAATATTTTAATGTTAAGTTGAAAATATGTTACAAATTAGTTTATAATTGGATATCTCTCAGATGTCTTCCATCATAAGAAAGAAAATAGCAGAATTACTCGAATTGCTCCAATCTTTCATTGTTCATCAACATATCAAATTTACTTTTCTTTTCGCACTTTTCAATCACCATGACTTTGCATTTTGCAACATTTCAGATCTTTCCCTTCGCATTTCTCATATAATTTACTTATCAAACTCTGTAATTCGTCCATATTCCCCGCTACCACTATCATGTCATCAGTATACAGCAATCTGCACACATTTCTATTCGACATTTGTATGCCACCCATTGACTTTTGTAGTTCCATCAAACATGAATCTATGTAAACATTAAACAACCAGTGTGACAAAACACACCCTTGCTTTACCCCTTTTGAAATATTAAACCACTCAGTTGAAACACAGTTATAATTGGCATAATTGACAAATTGACGGTCCAGACACGGAAATGAATGTAATTAGGGGTTAGCTCTCCTAGTAAGTGTGATTCCAGATATAGAAGTGAAAATCTTTTACGTTGTTAAATTTGAAATTTCAAGTTTCCCTATGAATTGTAAAAGATCTTTAGAGTTAAATTACATTAATTAATTTCAAGTAAATATTTCTATGTTATCAATTTAATATTCTGGTTATTGCGGTTTACATTTCAGTACCAAAATTAGATTTTTGTAGTAAGCATTCGAGTTATTGCAGTATTTTGCAGGTATCATGCTATGAACTATAGAGATGTGTTATGTAGGTACGAAATCAGGCAACTTTGATTAGACTTAGAATTAACAGAAATAGATAATGGAAGTGTGCAAGAATTGCTCCAATCTCATGATAATGACCTTACTGATGAAGACCTTCTTAAACTAGAACAAGACCGTGTGTACCATGATCTAGAACAAGAGTTCCCAAACTTTTTTCGGCCGCACACCCCTTTACCATAAACTTTTAAAACCATCAACCCCATAGACATTTACTTTCGACCCCCTAGTCATTTACTTAACATACTCAAATTAATAAGTTTGTCCAGTACTCGATATTAAATATTTTACTAGATATCAAACTTTTCATTTTAATCTTTTTGTAATTAAGGATTGAAAAATATAAAAGGACTACGGATTATGCATTGCATTATCTTGCGCAACATTTAATATTGAAATCTGCGCTGACGAAAATTAAAGTAAAAAAATAGATTCTTTTAATGACACATTTTACCTTTTCGTTCACAAGTTTGGTATGTAATGTGTTTTTATCAAAAAAGTGTTTTTTTAAATTATTTTACTTCTTAATTAGGTACCTATTGGAATCATAGATATTTTGAAGTAACAAACAAATAGCAGTGGTAAGGGGTCTAATTTTGCTGTCGTTGACTACCAAATTTTTTTATTGAAACTATCGACCCCAAGAAAAATCAAATCAATCCCAGGGGGACGATATCGGCCACTTTGGGAACTCTTGATCTAAAAGAAGCTGAATATGAAATTGAAACAGCAATAAAGGAATTAACATTAAAAGAACTAATTAAAATGTTTCGTAACTGTGACGATTTGAAACAGAAAATAATGAATGCAGATCATAATGTCGAACGTACAATGAAAGTGCGTAGAGAAATATAAATGTAATTCTCAGCTATAGAGTGATGCATCAAGAGAAATGTGCAGCAAACAAGTCTATTTAAATATTTTGTCAAAAAATAAAACATTTCATTCATATTTCATAGTATAGAAGTCCACGCTGGTGCACTTAACCTTTCCTTTCCTGTGCTAAAAAAATCGGCACATTCCAGTGCAGTGTATTCAATACACATCAATTCACATGTAAAAATGAGCGATTTAAAATTGGAAAAATCAAAATATTCATAGCCAATCGCTTAAATTAATTAAATTTGAAGTCAAAAGTGATAATAATTGAAATTTAATTGCTGAAAACATGAAAAAAAAAAAACATCGGCCAACGTTCACAAAACGGGCGAAGATACCACCTCAAATGGATGCCCGAGAGCTACTGACGTGAGCAAACTGAGATTCTATTTCTTGCGTTCCCATATACCGAAGTAGAGTGAGAGTGAGACATGAATAGGTCGCTTCCTCACCCATAGTGTTTTTTTTAGAATGAATATACCTACGTCACGCACTGGCACATGTTTGATTGTATTGGTGAATTTATTCCCGATTTTCACAAAATATCTCTGATGTGGCCGATAAGTGATAATTATTAATATTATTTTTTCATTCAATGCGTAAATGTATTATGAAGGAATACCTAAAATCTGAGCCCAATATTTATATTTATAGAGATATTAAAGTTTTTAGAAGCAATGTGTACTAGTTACACATCACAGGGAAGGAAGGGTTAAATAAACTTTTAAAATTTAAATCTGCATTTTATTTACTAGGTACCTTTAAAAATTAAACGTACGAAAATAACAAATAATCGATGAAAGAAATTCCAAATAAAAGGTCTTGGCAACAATCACGTATTTTCGATACATTCAGGTTCCTGATTATCGTGATTTCAATTGTTGAATTTTTTTCTTGACAACATTAAACACAATGATAGGGGGTATTCCTATAGTCAAAACATTGTTGTTGTTGTTGTTCGGCCTCATAGTAAAGGACCCCTCGCCATTCCAAGATCAATTCAGTTGGAAAGCGAAGCTGTGCTGTGGAGTTTGTCTTTTGAAGAAAGTGAGTCGTCACACCAGCAAACTTAACGGCCACATCGCTGTATTGGGTGCAATGGCACACCGAAGTGAGAACACACCAGCATGTTCTTTTTCTCTTTTTTTTTTGTAAGAATATATGACGAAAGTCATAGGTATCCTTATACCCCCAAATACTAGGTGAAAAAAATGCTTGCTTGATTCGAGGAGAATAGCACAGCGATGGGTTCAAACCGACAACCTTCCGCTTGGAAGATCAGTGCATCAACACGTAGCCATGCACCTCCTCAAATCAAATCATCAACAAAGACGTTTCTAACTTGACACATATATTAATTTTACCAATTGTGGCAATCTCCATAACCTAGTTGGTAAGACACCTGATTCCCAACCCGGAGGTTGCGGGTTCAAATGCTGCTGGAACCCAGATTTTTTAAAAAGAATTATAGTCTGGTTTTCCCTTATGGCCAATTGAACATCTTTTTGGTTGGTTGGAAGAGATTTCCACACGAAAATAAGCTCGCCAAGTTGTACTGTATACAACGAAAATGTAATACAATACAATAAAAATATTTTGACATAATTAATAATTCTATAAATCTTCAAGTACTGTACCTAGCGGTAAGTAATACACATAGTTTGAAGAGCGTCGTCTCTGTCGCATGATGCGCTAACAGTCCAGTCCAGCACGGAACACGTGTATGAATGACAGAGACGACACTTTACAAACTAGGTGTATTACTTACCACCGGGTACTGTAACTTTGGAGTTAAAATTATTGACTTCAGTAATGAAAAAAACAAAGTTAACCCAAAATGACTCACCATCTTCGATAATTACATCAGGTCCGATTGTGACATTGGGCCCGATACGGCAGCCGTTACCAATTTTGACGGAGGAGTGCACCAGCACATTGCCCACGATGCTGGAGCCTGTCTGAAGACTCTCTGGGCTCTTCTGCCGGAGACTCGTTAGATAAAGGCACATTCCTGGCAATTCAAATAATCATTATTTAAAACTCTTCTTCCATTTGAAGAGTTAAATTTCTTCTAGTCTAAGAATTTCGTTATTCTAACAGGAACAAAGGTTAAGATCCATACTCAGTTTGCACCTACAGTGGTAATATAATGGTAAAGACTCTGAGAAGGGATGACTAAATGCAAGGTGAACATGAAGAGAGCACAAAATGTGATTATGAAGATATACAGGACTCATGATAATGGATAAATTTAAACATAAGGCTGATGTGTTAAGCAAGATGAAGAAGAGCATGTTGAGTTCGTGTAGGCATGTGGAACGAACGAATGAAGAAAGACTAACAAAAAAGATACATAGTGCGAATGTGAGAAAAAAAGCCAAGGAAAGTATGGCTGGATCAAGTGAATGATATTCTGAAAGAAGGAAATGTAGAAAGTCAGAGAAATCGTAGAAGTTGTATTAGATGTATGGATGTAGAAGAGGCTAAGAATGTCGAGATAGTAAAGTATGACACTATGTCCTCTCTGCCTACCCCGATAGGGAAATGGCGTGATAGCATGTATGTACGTATAACACATGCTGGTTTGTCCGAACATCGGGACTATATGGTCTGGGGAGAACCTGATTGAAGCAAATTATAGGTTGATCTCTTTTGCCTCCTACTAGAAACCTGTGGTATCATTTGATAATTGATGATCTGGACACGGAAACGAATTACTGATAATGAACTAATTAAATTGATTAACGTGCAACTATTACGAAAAAAAATTTGATAATATACTGAGGCGAAAAGAGATCTTTCGTGGGCTTCTCTGCATTACAATTATTATATTTTTCTTTTTACCATATGAACATAATTATTCAAAAAAATTGAAATATTGAAAAAGCATAGATCCATCCCATATTTGAAAAATGTCAAGTCCGTTAAATGAGCACTGTATCGGACATATGCGTCACATAGATTAGTCATTATTATTTTTTATTACCTGTAAACATTGTCAAATAATGGCTTGTAAAATTGTTGTATTGTAATAAAACATCTCTTTGTGTGATCCTCTCATTATCACTACATATGATCGGATTGCCCCTGTGCAGGATAAACACATGACAAGCATTGATCTAGCGCAGTGTAATGGCATAAGTGGTCGATTGAGGTGCTTGCGATGTGCTAAATATAAGGGACGCAAAATATATTCTCGTCTTTTGAAACGTCATATCGTGTTATTATTTCTACAAAGTTCTACTGCCCAATGAGGAATCTCTTCTCTTTATCCAGTTCTTCACAGAGACTCTTTGAAGTCACGCGGGAATCTCCGGAGATTGAGCGGTAACCATCCAACTATTCTGTCTTTGTACCGGTGCTGTACAAGTATAAGTATTTCATGGTTAAATTACGTCTTCAAGATTTTTGTTCCATACAAGTCTTTACATGAAATATTGAAAAAGCATAGATTGATCCCCGTATGTTGAAAAATTTCAAGTCTGTTAAATGAGTATTTCATGATTAAATTACATCTTTGAGATTTTTCGTTCCATACAAGTCTAAACGTGAAATATCGAAAAAGCATAGATCCATCCCATTTCTTGAAAAATGTCAAGCCCTTTAAATGACTATTTTATGGTTGAATTATGTCTTCAAGATATTTTGTTCCATTCAAGTCCATACAAAATGGTGAGATATTTTTCTCAGAACAGGTAAAATGTGAGCCCTTTTTGCATATATATTTCCAACGTTCTACATACAGTCTATTCAGAGCTGAAATTGTATTTCATCTTCCAAAATAGATCACATCAGTTACCGTGATATTCTCACTGAAACACAACTAGTAGTATAGAATGATTTTGACTTATGATGAAACTCTAATGTAGAAATAGTGTGTATATTATAGAATAGAATTATCATGGACACAATGCAAGAATAGCAAAACATAATGACATTGTATGTAATTGAACGAACAACTTCCGTGGTTTAGTTAGTAAGACGCTGGACTTCCACCTGGGAGTTTCAGGTTTGATTTTCATGGTATTAAAAAAAAGGATACCAGTCTAGATAAGGAGTTCGTCTGGGAACAACACTGTTGCCTATCTAGCAGTAGTTTTTCCAAAACATGCGCTGGCGAACTGTGAGCTACTTGCCTACTCCAGCAGTTCTTAACTCAAATTGTTCTCCGGCTATGCTCTTCAACATGTCCGCATCAATTCAGATATGTCGCGAGTTACCATGTATTAATGAAATTAAATTCCACAAATCAGAGTTTAAAGATCGATTTGTAGTTTCAAATACCAGTAAGAAAATCCTTGGGTTGGCCGACATCCATCCAGAAGCCTTGCAGTTCCATAGCGTAGAGCTGCCCCTCACTGGACATGTGCGGGAATACCTCCTTCTCAATGGATGTGGGTCTCAACTCGATGCGGGAGAGTACCGATGGGTTTAGTATATACAATCCTGAGAATGCAAGACATTGTAATTTATTTACACTTAGAATAAGTTGGCAATTATTTTTGTGTTGAAAATAGTTCTGATGTTCATTGTTCAGATTTTAATTTATTTCTAAAAATGAAATGCCATTCTTAGTATGGTTGAAAAATGTACGTAAATATTGCTTTTGGTCTTGTGATTATTAGTTAAAATAGATCTTATGAGCATCAGCATACTATTTTACTTAAAAATTATGTCATTATTGAAAAATTTGGTCCACAAGGCAAAAATTTAGAAAAGTGCTTACCATCTTTAATAATGCGTGAAAAATCACACAGTTTTCACTGCCTGCTCTGCCTTATCAAGTCCTGTGATCAAAATTATTGTATTTCAACTCTTTCTCCGGGTTTTAGGTTCAATTCCCAATGGTAGTTAAAACAGGGGTCTAAGTCTACTTTTCATAACATGCATTTCAATATTTTTCTATGTGGCTTAGTTGGTAAGACACTTGACTTCCATCAGGGGGTTTTGGGTTCGGATAAAAAGGGCTCCAGTCTGGTAATAATAGTCTAGACTTGACACTTGTGCCAATGTTGTTGCCTCTTTATGTGTGGGTACCGTATTGCCAAAACACGTGGAATGATGTGCCTAATTCTGTGCCTAATTGAATGCTGTCTACTCCAGGGTTATAAATCAGGTTTGATTAGTGAGGCCGAAGGTCTTCTGGTCAGGCTCTTCAATATGTCCAAATCACCAGTACAGATAGTTGTTCGAATGAGTACCACACAAATGAAAAATGAAGCCTTTTTCTAGTTGATTGGAAAAATTTACCAAATAGCAATAAGTACATCAGGCTGAAAAATATACACAAGTTTTTCGAAGCTTGTTACCTTTCATTTCTGATACAGGTTTTTTCAGAGTTCTTCAGATGAGATTGAGACATTGAGAAAGGCTGTATGATTTCAAAGTTTTTTATCTTATATTTACATGTTTTTCTGACGAGTGAAATATATAGACAATGTCTGACCTGCATTAATTTTGTTGGAGACAAACTCTTGTGGTTTCTCTATAAAGCTTTGGATCTCTCCGTCTTCTTTGTACACCACCACGCCGTACTTGGAAGGTTCTTCTACTTTTGTCACGACTATGGTGCCTTCCTAACAACAGTAACACTAAATTAAAATATATTAATCATTTTATATGATTCTTATTTATAAATGTAAAGTACCACTCAGGTTCAATAGTTTCCTGACAGATACTACACCGACCACATCCACTGCGTGGTTCGGCAATTTTACAGTTAAAATTTCAACTATCCTTAGTAGTATGTCAACTAGAGCCATTAGAAGATATGTTCCATTCTGAAATGTTAAAAATTGAATATCAAGTGGTGATCAAGTTTCTTTCAAAATATGATGTTTAGATGTTGTATATTATGTTTAGATACTGGAATTTGTTTTATCAAACACTGTTTATTCCACTTTTTTTTTGTGTAATTGTTTGTAAAGTGGAATAAACAGTGTTTGATAAAACAAATTACAATGTCTTTAAACCTCCACAATGTTAATGCCTTAACTATAAATAATATGTTTAGATACTGTTTACAGAGAATCTCCTCCAAAGATAGTATCTTCTAAACATAGTAAACAAAATGCAAATAAACCTGATATTTAACATTTCAGAATATAACGCAACAACACCTCTTCTATCAGCTCTAGTTAACATACTACTGAAGGTAAAGGTATCAAATATTAACAGTAACATCGCCGGACCATGCAGTAGATGTGGCTGGAGTGATATTAGGTTGATTTCAGCTTTTTCATTTATATTGAACTCATGCCCTACATTTGTAGAGATCATATACTATCTGTGTTGAGACATAATAAAAAATTACAATTTACTCCCTTGTTTTTATGCATTTATAGAATTGAAATATGCTTAATCATCATTCTCTCCATGCCATGTCTCTATTGGAGCAAGCAAAGGGAAGAGATTGTCACTATGTAATTTGTTTTATCAAACACTGTTTATTCCACTTTTTGTTCCATAGGGTTATACCGTTACAAAAAGTGGAATAAACAGTGTTTGATAAAACAAATTACAAATTCTTTAAACCTCCACAATGTTAATTAATGTCTTAACTATAAAAAATAGATTGCTACTTCATTTTATTTTGGCATACATTGCTTCGCCACATGGTCATGCATTATTTCCTATTATAAAAGCTTGTTAGTCTTCCTTCTATCGGAATTTGATTAATTTGGTCGAACTATGTTTTTTAAGGTCTTCTCAAACTTATAATACCTGTTTTAAATCTTAAATATCAAAATTTTAAAGCTGTTTATTGTCTGATTGGATAGTAATAATAATAAAAAGGATAATTTATATAGTGCCATTAAGAGAGCAAACACTCTTCAAGGGCTCTAACTCAGGATTCAAACCCACTATTATTGATAGATTGAAAATAGAACAAGTGTAAAGATAGGAAGTTGGTGGTTGATTAGGAACTTCCCAACATCTGTCATACTTTGTCACTCCATGTATTATTCTCAACGTATGCATTCCTACAGCATTTATTCAGCTCCTCTCAGTCTTCTTCCATGTCCACGTTTCACTTCCATATATCAAAGTTAGCACCAAAATACTATTGTGGTCTATCATCATAGCAGATTTTATTTGTTGATGTCTGATTGACTTTGTTTTCTATCGCTACACACTGTTCGATATCCCTCTAAACATTTCTATCATTTGAGAAAATACTACCCAATTAGTAGAATTACTCAACTTGCTCCATTCTTTCATTATTCACCCATACATCACCTCCTTTTTCCTTTCACACTTTTCAATCACCATTACTTAATTTTTTTTAACTATGCTCATACTGAAACGATGATTCATCACAGAGAATTTCAATAATCAGGTAACCTGATTTGATTATAATTGCTTTAGAAAGCTTCGAGTATTTAAAGGTAATCAATGTTTTAAAATTCAATCAGCCTAACATGGATAATAAATAATTCAGTCAGATAAGAAACTGCGCTGAAATATTTTCTAGGAAATACACACACCTACATTGCAGTCCAAATTGATGTATTGATTATGTGTGGCTTATGTGAGTTGTTGATCAAGCTGTGATACGAAAATTGCGAAAATTCTTTTGAGGGAGATAATCTAAACAAAATAAGCTACAATAGATTCTCGATTATCTGGAATGAAAAATTGCATTATTAAATAAGAAATAAATAAAACCTTACTTTTCCGTGACTTCTGTGGAATTTTGCCAATTCCTTGAAGGGAAACTCGCATATGACATCTGAATTGAGGACGAAGAAGGGTTCTGGACTAGCGAGGAGGATTTCGCGAGCTAAGGCAAGAGGTCCAGCAGTGCCCAGAGGCTCTGTTTCGTGTGAGAACACCAGAGACACTCCGAGTTTGGACACTTCCGCACTCAATTCTTTTTCCATATCTTCAGCTCGATATGATACAGCCAATATAACCTGGTAAATTAAAAGAACGTAAATCAATGGTATGTATGTCAATTAAAACAATTTAACATGTTTTCATCTCAGTTATAAACCTTTAGTACAGAATTATATTAATAATGAAACAGTTATTTTTTAAAACTATTTCTAGTAGTGGCTGAGGATTGTAATCTTCATGATGAAGCTTGCACAATATTTCTCAAACCATTTCTATCTCATGCCAGATGTGAAGCTTTGCACAGAGTGGAGTCGGTAACATCATTGATCTGGTCAGTCCAACGCAAAAACACCTCTCGGTCGCCTACCAGAAACATTGCCCAGCATGATATGAAAATTAAAAAAACTGTATATGGGATAACTTCATCTCTGAAAAAATTTGTGTATCGGATATATGCATCAGATAGATTAGTAATTATGTTTATATTGCCCGTAAACATTGTTGTAAAATCATTGGTTCTAATATTGTTGTATTGTAATAAAACGTCCCTTTGTGTGATCCTTGCACTATTGCAACATTATAATCGGATGGCCCCTGTGCCCAATGACCACTCAGTAAGCATTGAGCTAGCGAAGGGTGAGAGCATAAGCGGTCGGATCAATGTGCTTGTGATGTGTGATGGGCTATACATAAGGGATACAAAATTATAAAAATATATTACAGAAACTTCTACTGTGTTTTTATTTCTACAAAGTTCAACCAGTCAACAAGATGTCTCTTCACTTGGCTGTCACCGAGACTCATTGAAGTCACAACCATCCACCTATTCTACAGTCTTTGAATCGGTGTCGTACAATATTTAAGAACATTTTTGACAGCGATTCCTTTACCCCTAGGGGCATTAAGTGGTCAAATGACATAGGCATTGTTTGAAAAAATATTACAAAAATAAAGGGCTAGTTGATTAACATCTCAGTAAGTTAAAAATCTTGACAGTTTTTAATTGTATGCATTTAATCTTAATCATAATGTTAGGAGCGAAATAAAAAAATGCCGTTTGTAAAATAAAAATTTAAAGCATGCATCACGAAATTTCCATAAATAGACAACTATGTCCATAAAAATATTACGCCTCACGAAACAACAATAGAATAACAGATAACGGTTGTTGCTTACATAGGTGCTGAGTCTTTGTTGCACAAGCACACACGTTTTTTCAAGAGATGAAATAAGCAATATACAATGATTTATTACTATGAAACAAACTATTTATGTACGCATTAAGAATTCCATAACTTTGAAATGAAAAAGAAACAAAAACAATGATTCACTGCAGGGGGGGGGGATACCGAGAGAAGATATATGACAAAAACGTAATTCATCATCATATCGTCGTTGCTTAAAATGACTTTTTGATGCCATTTTACTTAAAATTAAAATATCTACACATGGAAAAAACATTTATGTCCAAAAGTTATATGGTTTCGCTGTTATAAAAAGATAAAAAAATTATATAACTGATTTTATATCGACTTTCGAAACTTAAATTGCATTTATCTCAAAACTTTATATTTGGACTTAAATGCTTTTCGCAGAACGACATTATATAATATCACACCATCTCCTTGTCGTGATAGGCAGAGAGGACAGTGCCATATTTATTGTAAAATCATCTAAATAATTTAGTTATATAATATCTAAATAATTTAGTTATACATAAACATTTAGTGTTTGTAGCGCGTATTTTAGTTTTCTTTAGTAATATTCTATATCATAAAAATTGTTTTTAATAGGTTTGATTATAAGTATTTTTTCGAGTGTTTATATTGGATATTTTTTTTATCCACTTTGAAGAGGGAGAAAAAGTAAAACCTTTCATATGTACTAAAAACAGTTAGGAAAGAGAAATAGGAAAGAGGAAGGTATTATTGTTCAGATTAAAAAGTAGGTTTTTGTTTACCATGCTTTAAAATTTATCACGTCAAAAGAGTGTTTGGAAATTATATTTTTTTTGCAAAATCATGTGTTGACAGCCCCTGACGAGCATTATGCAAATAATTGCATAAAAATAACTGAAAACATACTATTTTTACATGCTTTGGTGAAATCTATTTCAACCAAATTCACACTTTGAGAAATGTAATTGAAAAAACCTGCATATTTTAGGTATACACAAAGAGGTAAGGGGGATCAAAACAAAAGGGGCTGCCGTCAAATAATCACAAAATTGATTTTTGCCAACTTAAAAATATTAAACCTGATACAAATCAATTCCCCTCACTTATTCTCAAATTTTTAACTGGATTTGAATCAAACTTAGCAAATACTTCTCTATAGATACGAGGCATGACTTGATAGTTCATAGTCCATATTTATTTAGTAACATTTCATCGTATTCTAACCTGGAGAGCTTTTGTCAGGTGTCAATCTCTTCTAACCAACCAGAAAAATGTAAAGAAAGCAAGTTACTTGGTCGCAAATATTATTTTTATTTATTATTTTGTCTACATGCTTATACTAATATTTTTTTCTGAGCTTACCTTGGATATGTTAAGTTGTTTAATCCGTGACAGATTATACAAAAAATATTTGTTTAAATTCAAGTAAAAATAAATTTCAAATGTTTAAACAATAATGGTAGAACTACAGTATCGTGGGTCGTGACCCTCAGGGGGGTCGTAAAAATAAAAATGACATATACATACCATCACGCCATCTCCCTGTCAGGGTAGACAGATAAGACAGGGGGCCAGACTTTCCTATCTCGACACACATCTTTCACCTCTTCCACATCCATACACCTCATACGACTTCTACAATTTCTCTGACTGTCTGTTTCTTTCTTTCAGAATATCATTCACTTGATTCAACCATACTTTACTTGGTCTTCCTCTACATTTGCACTATATATCTGTTTTGTAAGTCTTTCTTCATTCATGCATGTCACATGCCCAAACCATATCAGAGTGCTCTTCGTCGTACTTAAAACATCAGCCTTGAATTCACATTCATCCCTTATCACTTCATTCCGCATTCTGTCATACATTGTCACTCTATGTATTCTTCTCAATTGACGCATTTCTACAGCATTTATTCAGCTTCTATCAGTTTTTTCCACACTTTTACAAAAGGGAAATAACACATATTAGGTAAAGCGAAAAGAAATGACAATTTTCATTAGGCGTCACGTTGAAACCAGTTTGCCACCAGTTACCGTTGGGTTAATACGTCGTGGTTGGTATCGTTTTGAAGCTCTATTAATATCCTTTCTGTTTTAATATTTATTTTTGGTTTTGGTCTAAAGTACAAAACTGCAAAAGCCAGAGATTGAAGAGACACATTTGCGGTATTTTATGCTGGTTTTATTCGATAAAGGATTGAAGTCAAAATAAGCTACCCAGACCATCTGCGATATTTATAGAGACATCTTGAATCCTCGGAAGTGCCAAAGATGGTTTCAAAAAATTGAAAGTTGTGAAAGGGAATCGAAGGACAAACCAAAAATAGGAAGACCTCTTAAAATCGATGATGACACTTTAAACTCATTAGTGAGGTCCGATCCGCGTAAAACTATCAAGGAATTGTCACAAGATATCGGTTCTCCATGATCAATAGTGAAGAACTATTTGAAAAGGCTCGGAAAACAAAATAGACAAGGAATTTGGAAGCCGCACGAACTTTCTCCAACGGCCATGAAACAACGAATAACAATCTGTTCATCTTCACTCTCCAGATATGAAACTGATCCGTTTCTTAGAAAAATTGTTACTGGGTATGAGAAGTGGGTCCTTCACACCAATCCGAGGAGAAAAAAAAACAAAAAACAATGGTTTTCAACAAATCAGGTACATCTGTCTACCCCTCAGCCGACATTGACTCTGAAAAACGTTTTCCTTTGTGTTTGGTGGGATATTTTGGAAGTTATTCATTATGAATTACTAAAACCTGATCAGACTGTTACAGCAGATGTGTATTGTCCCCAATTCGAAAGATTAAAGGCAGAACTGCTTAAAAAATGATCAGTTTTAGTAAAGAATCAGAGAAGAATTCTACAACATGATAATGCAAAACCACACGCAGCAAGGATTACGCAGGACAAAATAATAGAGCTAGATTTAGAAGTTCTGCAGCATCCACCATATTCACCTGATATTGCACCTTTGGATTACCATCTTTTTAAGTCGATGGAACATTCGCTTCGAGATAAAAAATCTACGAGTGTCGAACAACTCCGAAATCACTTGGAGTCATATTTTACCGTAAAACCGCCAGAATTTTACGAATAAGGTATTAAAAAACTGCCTATTCTGTGGAGGAAGATCATCGGTAACAACGGTAATTATTTAACGGAATAATATTGTATAGTTTTTGTTTAAATAAATTTTTTGTCGCATCAAAAAAAATTGTCATTTCTTTCCGCTTTACCTAATATATTTACATTTTTGCAGGGAAATCTCGAAATCTTAACTTTTTTTTTCTTTTTTTTTTGGGAAGTTACAAGGCTAAAATGTTGAGAAACATTGAACTAGATAAAATAAATGTATTCAAAGATAAGGAAACAAATTAAAATTGGGATGAAGGGATAAGTTTAAAATATTTTAATTCTTGAAAGAACCAAATAAATTAATAAATAAACAAAAAAATGGGGGAAATTAAAAAAAAACGGGTAGTAAATTTGTGTAATTTTTTATCATTTTTAAAATTATCAACACATTTCATTTTAATATATAGAATTATATCATAAATAGTGATAGAAATTTTTTTTATCGAAGATAATAAATATATTTAAAAAATACTTTTTAAAAGGAGAATAGTATGTAAAATGACAAGAATGTATTATTTGGAAAATAATAGCCAGTATCCAAAATGAACACATTAATTCCAACCGTGACAGAATTGATGATTGATATTTGATAAGAACATACTAATTAGAAAGATAAAATCGCAATAAAATAAGATAATGAAAATGAGTAATAGCTCAATGTTTACCTGTGTTACGCCGGCTTCAACCAGCGCTTCGATTTGATGTAGCAAAATCGGTTTATTTGCAAATTCCACAAGTGGCTTGGGTCTGCTTAGAGTTAGGGGACGAAGCCTTGTTCCGTAGCCCCCGACCAGAATAAGAGCCCTCAGAGCACCCATTTTCTTCTCAGTTTCACGCATTATTCAAATATCAAAACAAAATGCACAAAAAACTTGAAAAAAAAAGAACTACGACGTTTCTTTAGAATTGAATCAATGAAGAAAACGGGTGTGATTGCTTTAGACTCACTTCAATACTAACTGAAATTATTTAATAATATTTTACCAGTCTCGTTGAACTTTATTTTGCTGACGAATGCAAGGAGATAATTTTTTGAAATCGGACTAATACACGTCATTTGTAAATATTGTGTATGACAACTCATTTATCCATAGAAAACGTCAAACAAGTGACCATAGACAATTTTTTAAAACCACAGATGAGAAATCTCTCTCTCTCTTTGTATAATGGCCGTGAAGGATGAGAAATCAGAAAAATTATCATCCAAAACATAAATCCAAATCTTCTCTTAGTTACTTACTATCGATGACCGAAAAACTCTAATAGAGCCTTAGCATTGTGTATGCCATTACTGTAGTTTTTTAAATAATATGTTTCATTCCTCCAGTTCTCTACATATACTCTTTTAATGTCATGGAAGATATTATCTAACAATTGTCTTAGTCTATCTAGTACTCTTTTCCTTTATTGATTTGTCCTTAATATAATTTTGAATAGTCTTCATGAGTTTAATAATGTTTCCAATCCAGACTAGCTTACATGATATTATACTACTTGTAATCAATAACTGTCTTGACAACTTTCGTGGCTTAGTTGAATAGATGCTTGATTTTTATTCAGGGGTTTCGGGTTTGACTTTCGATGGTACCAAAAAAAAAACAGTTTCTTGTCTTTTAAAATAGTTTGTCAAGTTACAATACTTGCATGCATAGAGTATGTGTGCAAGTATAGTCTCTTCAAATGCGGTAGTATTATTAACACATTCAATGAAAACTTTCGAAAGTTTCGAGCTTACGTCAATGGCTCTAAGCCAGAAGGCTGGATTATTGAAACTGAAGGCAATATTTTCTGACCATGCTTTTCAAAGTGTCTGAATTACCAATTCGGATATGTCAAAGGGTACCCGAAAGAAAACAGTTGTCTTATAAGACATACTTCGAAATTAGTCTAGATGAGTCGGCGGCCACTTGTTTCTAAAATTTGTTGCCAAAATTCTGAAGCATTGACTGATTCCTGAGAATTAGTACTCATGCTTCTGAACCGTAGTTAGCAACTGGTAGTATTACCGCTTTGTACATCTGAAATTTCATATTCCAGAATAGACCTGGATATAAAAAAATTATATGGGCAACAACCACTTTGAGAACCCATGCTTTTTTGTTAATTATTATTTCGTTTTTATTAGTTATTATGCTGTTGAGGGATTTGATATTTTCTACCACATCTGATGCATTATTATTTATTATCAAATGACTGAATAGCCAATATTTAAAGTAATTGAGTTTAGATACAAATATATATTTTATTTTTTAATTACTAATTTGCGAACCATTAAAAGTAAGAGAAAAGAGGTTTTTTAGAGTCAAGAACATAGTATTAACATGGTCCTTGGTGATTATCACCCGTTACGTCCAGGTATACCCAATAACCTCCATTGTGTTTTCAGTAATATAATGTAGCATGTTATCAATGGCTAGAATAACTCTTTTTAGAGTTATGGTAAGGAGAAAGGGTGAAAGAAGGTCTCCCTGCTGTAGTCCAATTTGGACATAGAAGGTGTTTTATAAACTTTCATAAATTTTAAGTTTTCCTGGAAATACAAATTCACACATTATTTCTGCTTTGTATGATTCTACTGTTGTATACTCAACAGTTATCTAAACATACTCAGTATATCCAGGGAGTATCTTTCTTCAACAATTGCCGAAATGAAAAAAATCTCGTTCATAATACCTCCCTTTTTTCTAAAACAAAATTAGTATTCTCCAATTTTTGGCTCTTTCTCTTACAACTCATCTTGACGCAGTGGTATGTTGCTATGGAGCTGATAATTAAAGTAATTTCGATACCAACGATTGATATGGAATTTGCTTCACAAGAAATAGTTTTTATCATTTCATAAGATGGTAAAAACTATTTCTTACGAAGCAATTTTTTTCTGAGAACATAAACCATGTTGTTTTGACGATTTTAAATGTCTGAGAATAGTTTGCAGCAATTGTATTTATCGGAGATCCTTTTATTTGTATATTAATAGTGAGTAGCCGTATTTTTTTCCTAGCCTTGATCACATTTGATATGCATTTGATGTAAAACGAAAACAAAAAATGGCAATGCTTAGTTTAAAACCTTATTGTTTTTTTCCTAAGAATAGTAAAGGATAGAGCTGATAAATAAAAAGTTAGCAGACACCAGTGTCTTAACCCTTTAACGAGCATAAGCAGAAATCGGTCGCATATGCGACCACCCTTATGGTTTTAGACCACTCTTATAAAAATTCATTTTCTTAATTAAACATTTTTAAGTAACACAAACGTCAAATTGGCAAATGTAGTGGAGGGGCAGAGGTCTTATTTAAGACGGATCGTCGTGAAGTTAGCTGCATGCTCATTAGCAACGATCTAAACATCCGGTCAATTCATTGTCAAAATGTATGATTGCTTTGAAATTTTGACAAAAGGTTGCATTCGTATACAAGCATGTTTATATATTTTTTTAATTTACGGTTGTATATAAAAAAGTATATAAAACAGACGAAATAACGGGAGAAACCCCTGCAGCGACACATGCAAACTAAACAATTCTCACTGACAGTTATATCACATTGCATTTTCGACGTTTCAGAATTAATATCAAATATTAAATAATTAAATAATAAATATTAAATATCTATATAAATAAAAATGTTAATTAAAAATCTCCAATCTCCGAAAGTTCTTCACGGATTGCTTTGAAATTTTGACAGTTTCATTTTGATTTCGAATATTAAATATTAAATAATTAAATATTAAATAATAAATATATAAATGTATATAAAACAGACGAAATAACGGGAGAAACCCCTGCAGCGACACATGCAAACTAAATAATTCTCATTGACAGTTATGTCACATTGCATTTTCGACGTTTCGGAATTAATATTAAATAATAAATATCTATATAAATAAAAATGTAAATGTTTGTTAATTAAAGATCTCCAATCTCCGAAAGTTTTTCACGGATTGCTTTGAAATTTTGACAGTTTCATTTTGATTTCGAATATTAAATATTAAATAATAAATATTAACCCCTAGGCGTCGGGAAGGTTTCGTACTAATTTGCTATCTGGAACGGCGCGAAACTCAAAATCACTGTCTGCATTTTGTTGTTGTGCATTTTGCTGCATCGTGCTTTACCAAATGGAATTAAAATTATAAAAAAATCGTGTGGTATTGTTAAACATTATTGAATTGTTTGTGCATAGTTAAAATGATCCGTTTTTTATTCTATTTATATGTATCGGACGTATAATGAGACGTGTGCGGTCACTGTATCGGACGTGTGCTGTCATCCTTGTGTGTGCGTTTGTGGACCAATGAGATGTGTAGATCTGTATATGAATTGTATCTAAACCCTTATATTTCTATATAAATTCTGTAATAAGTTTTGTATTTGTGTATAATTCATTTGATATGTTTGCTATATTTTGTAATAATATGTAAAATGGAAACTATGTAAAATTAATATAGAGGGCCCCCTGTTTGCGAAATTATACCTATATTCTCAGTAACAACCGATTCTACTGTGTTTTACTTGAGACCTGCTACTTCGACTACCTGCCTGAGAGGAATCTCTTCACCCCGCTACCTTCTTCTTCTGGATCTTCGCTTCGGAATTCGCGACATCGATTCTACGAGCGCGGCGCAGCAACCAACGTGTCTAGATACAGTATATTTGTGCCATGTGCGGTACATTATATGTTAGATGAAGTTTAAATTATAAATTACCTTTAAAATGCTCCTCTCCATAAAAGAACCACTCACAGAAACTTTATTTATAGTCGCATAGTAAAAATTCATTTCACTGTGTCAAGAATGTACATTTAGGTATAAACTTCTCGAGTTTTATTGAGAGGTTTGTTTACACACTAATTATAATGTTTTTTTTAAAAATCTCTAAGATAATATTCGGCCATTCACACATACACTTACACGGGCTCAATGTCGGCATTGAATAGGGTGACCACAAGATTGTTTGGAGCTTCGAACACTTTTAATTAATAAAATTCCACGGTGTGATGTATTATATTTTAAAACAATTGGTTAGGCATAAGCCAATACCACACTCAACACACCAGTAACGTGTCTGGACACGACGTTTAGGGCCACTTTTTGCGTGTCTACAAACATGACACTCCCTGTAAACCGATTTTCTTTTTGAATTATCTTTTTTTGGTATGTCCGCAACAAAATGTTTTTCGGCCAACCTCAGTGGGTACTCGCCAACTCGATTGACTTTTATTATTGACCCAGGAATATGATACTTATGAACTAATTGTTTTATTACTTGTAAATTAAAATTTGTTAGACTAATATTTTTCTTTGATTTGAATTTATACATGGCATGGGCATTGATTAAAACGACATCGATTGTTCGAAAAGCAACTTCTTTGTACCACTTGACTGTCTTTCAGACACACTGGACGAATGTTATCAGCATGTCCGACCTATCAACACCTCCCATATTCTTATTGTATTGAAGGACGCAATTGGGTTTCAACACGGGAGCTTTTGTTTCCATCATTGATGCGTCGTGTGAAGTAGTCAACAGATGCACGTCCCTCTTGTCATGCTATTTCATGGCAAGCTGGCATCCAGATTGTTTTGTGTCTACATCTCCTTTTTTGACTAATCCAAACGATGGCATGAATTTACGCGTTTTTTTTTTGCAGTACCATAGGCATTGGTTTGCTTGGTATGTAAATAATTAAATAAAAAGGGCTAGTAAAATAAAAAATAGCGCCATCTGTTTGGACGTAAAAGCAACACACGATATACTAAATTTTTATCCGCCATAGTTATATCGTGAAATGCGTTAAAATTTACCTGTATCGATTGATTTGCGTTTGAAGTGAAATATTTCGTTAATATTTTTTTGTTTTTAGTTCGTGCATTTTCTTTTTTTTATATGTATTTGCTATAACTTTCTTTCTTCTTTTTCAGTGCCATCGATCTGCTTTACTTCAGAAAGTCTAGGATGAGTCGTGCGGCGTTTAAAACGTCATGTCACAAAGGGATGGGGTAAAATCGTTTTGTTTTACATATCGAATAGTTTTTTTATAAATCGAACAATTGTTTTTCTCTAAACTGACGATTTAATTCCTAATTTATACTGTCTTTCTAATGTATTGTATGATTTGTATCTATCATTAAATAGGCCAAGATCCACAATGAATTAATACTAATTACGAAGATTTCATTTTAGGTATAAAAAAATCGAAAATCCAATTATCGAATACCCCATCCCTAGCCAATGCGGACTAACGTAGTGACTTTTGACAAACGTCACCAAATATTATTTGATTTTTACAAACTGCCACATTTTTGCTAATTTGTAACAAGATGTATTAATTTGTCATTATTGTTAATTTTTTGTAATTAAGAATCACGATTGGCTGAGTGAACGAGCTATTCTTGCCGCCAAGAACAAAGACGTCTACGAACTTAATAATATTATTCAGTTTCTTTTTTAATGTTTCGCAATTTTATATGTTTTTGTTATAACTTTCTTTCTTCTTTTTCAGTGCAATCGATCTGCTTTAGTTTATCAAAATGCCGAGGAAGCAGCAGAGCAACGTGCAGCCAGACTTGAGGATGCACGGTTGCGAGCACGGCGATCGCGTCCTGCCGCTTCAGATCTGCTTCGTTCTCAACAGAATGAACGCGACAGGCTGAGAGTGGCTGAAAGACGTCAAAAATATTGTATACACACAAGCATTGTGAAATTAAATATATTAGAAACGTGTGCTTTCTCTTTTCTTTCTTTTCCATTTAACCAGACTGAGCCACAGCAACTAGATATTATTACCTAAACATTCATTGGTCACTTTTGTGACCACTGACATGACCCCTGAAATGGGCACAGGTCTTATACGCGACCGCCTCATTTCTAAAAAAAAACATTTTAAAACACATTTTAGAAGAAATAAAGTTAATTTGATACACATAATAATGATTTAATCAACAAAAAACTCAATACAAAAATAAAAATTTGCACCTTAAAGGTTACTTACATATCTACGAACCATCATGCCATTTTACTGTCGGAGTAAGCAGAGAGAACAGTTCGCCACATTTTCCTTTTCACAATATACTTCCACCGCTTCCTCAACATTCATAAATATTTTAATACAACTCCCTTGATTTCTCTTACTTCTTACCTTTCCTTCTTTCGAAATTAAATTTAATTGGTTCAACCATGCTTTTCTTGGTTTTTCTCTCACGCATTAGTCACTTTTGCATTATATCAATATTGTAAATATGTCAAAAACTCAAAAAATGTTAAATAAAACCAAAGTTAAAGCATATATTTTTTTATTATTCCAATAATATATTTTTTTTTTAAATAAATGACATTGAGGTAGAAATTCTGTTAGATTATTTTGAATTTTTTTAAGCAAATATAAAAATTGGCTATTAACTTACAACATTCTTAAGCAATCCATGTTTATTTACAATTTTTTCAAAAGGAAAGAGAAAATGTCACTTAATTTTGATTAAAATGTTTACATTCGTGCATTATAGATCTGCAAGAGAAAAATAAAGTGTCCCTATTTGCTTTTTTTTTACAATTAGGCCTTGTAAACTCATTTAAATTTAAAAAATTGCAATATGACATTATGTCCACCAGGTTTAACTGTATATAAAAAAAAGGGTAATACAATTTTTTTAAGCTTAATCGAAGAAGAATTTACAATTGTTTTCAATTGCAAATATTAGAAAAATTATCAGAAATTCTTGCATCATAAAGTAGGAAGCTTAGGGGTATAGAGTAAATATAAAGCTCTAAGTAAAGAAGTATAGGATACTTATAAAGTTCTTGCGTAGTTTTAAAATTTATTTTCATCTATCTATCTTCTATCTATCTTCTATATAAATAAAAATGTAAATGTTCGTTAATTATTGGTAGCTAATCTCCGGAAGTTCTCTACCGATCGCTTTGAAATTTTGAGTAAAGTTAATATTCGTCAACGGAAATGTTTTTTGATTTTTATTATATATATATATATCAGTGTATATAATTTTTTTTTTAAATCAAAAAGAAATATCTATGCGAACCTGTCGGGGACAAGACGAATCTCATTTTGACAGTTGACCATATTCTATTTGACGTTTCGTAATTAATATTTATAAAGTCTATATACATAATATAAATATAAAATAATTTTATGTTTAATATTAAATCATAAATTTTATAACTAATACATATTTCATAAATAATAAATTTTATCAACTAAACATTTTGACAGTTGACCTTTTGACAGTTATTTTGACAAACATTTTGACAGTTATTCTATTTTGACATTTCGTGATGAATATTTTTATTCAAATAAGTCTATATACATAAAATATAAAATAATTTTATCTTTAATATTAAATAATAAATTTTATATATAATACATATTTTATAAATTTTATAAATAATACAGGTTTTTTTTTCGTAAATATATTTATTCTAGACACGAACCAAGCTTTATATTATCATTGTGACGCATTTTATATTATCATTGTGACGCGATCTTACGTCGTTAATAAAAAACTTCATAAAAAATAATTAAAAATAGTTATATTGTCATAAAATTGACTTGAGTGGTTGTGGTAAGTTGTAAGTTTAAAAAATAATGGACTTAAGAATTATATTTGATGAAAAACTTTCATTATTGATTCATATTTCAAAAGTTAACCTAACTTTTTTCAAAAAGAAAAGTACACATGTTAATTTAAGATAAAGTTGTATTATTTGTCAATAATTTTAAGTACTTGTATAACCTGTCACATGTTCATTTGTATATAAAGACACTTTTATGTCATTAATTAAATAAATAAATTATTTGGTGGTACATTAGAAAGAAGTACCCGTAGAAATATCGCAAAAAAAATGAAAATTAAAACAAACTTTTACGCTGCTCAGTTCCTTTTTTAATGTTTCACAATTTTATATGTTTTAACTTTCTTTTTTTCTTACTGAACGTTGTTACATAAATAAATTATAGGTTTATTGATAGCAGCATAGTATGTCCAGATTATATTTAAATAACACTTTTAAAACACATAAATTGCAGATAATACATTATATACAGAAGCTATCAAAAAGTCTGGGCTCATCTAATAGCATCCCTTCGGCCAAGATACACCCCACCAATATAGGGCGAACCCAGCCACGGGGACACCAGATGTTTTGCAGCCCACACCCTAGCTTTTTCAGCCCAGCACATCGTATTGGGGCAAATTTGTCAACTGTAAAATGGTAAGCTGTTGATTTTTTTTATAAATCGAAAAATTGTTTTCTCTAAACTGACGTTTTAATTACTAATTTTTATTATACTGACTTTCTTATGTATTGTATGAATGAAAATTAAAACAAACTTTTACGCTGCTCAGTTCTTTTTTTAATGTTTCACAATTTTATATGTTTTAACTTTCTTTTTTCTTACTGAACGTTGTTACATAAATAAATAAATAAATAATAGGTTTATTGATAGCAGCATAGTATTTCCAGATTATATTTAAATAACACTTTTAAAACACATTAATTGCAGATAATACATTATATACAGAAGCTATCAAAAGGTCTGGGCTCATCTAATAGCATCCCTTCGGCCAAGATACACCCCACCAATATAGGGCGAACCCAGCCACGGGGACAACAGATGTTTTGCAGCCCACACACTAGCTTTTTCAGCCCAGCACATCGTATTAGGGCAAATTTGTCAACTGTAAAATGGTAAGCTGTTGATTTTTTTTATAAATCGAAAAATTGTTTTCTCTAAACTGACGTTTTATTTACTAATTTTTATTATACTGACTTTCTAATGTATTGTATGAATGAAAATTAAAACAAACTTTTACGCTGCTCAGTTCCTTTTTTAATGTTTCACAATTTTATATGTTTTAACTTTCTTTTTTCTTACTGAACGTTGTTACATAAATAAATAATAGGTTTATTGATAGCAGCATAGTATGTCCAGATTATATTTAAATAACACTTTTAAAACACATAAATTGCAGATAATACATTATATACAGAAGCTATCAAAAGGTGTGGGCTCATCTAATAGCATCCCTTCGGCCAAGATACACCCCACCAATATAGGGCGAACCCAGCCACGGGGACACCAGATGTTTTCACACCCTAGCTTTTTCAGCCCAGCACATCGTATTGGGGCAAATTTGTCAACTGTAAAATGGTAAGCTGTTGATTTTTTTTATAAATCGAAAAATTGTTTTCTCTCAACTGACGTTTTAATTACTAATTTTTATTATACTGACTTTCTAATGACT
Source organism: Odontocerum albicorne (assembly GCA_949825065.1). Lineage (NCBI taxonomy): Eukaryota > Metazoa > Arthropoda > Insecta > Trichoptera > Odontoceridae > Odontocerum > Odontocerum albicorne. Next base: position 28,390,318 of record OX463849.1, on the reverse strand, counting down.
GTCAATAAAGGGGTTGGAGAAATCTTCTTCTTAGATGCGCCAGGAGGAACTGGTAAAACGTTCCTAATTAGATTGATTCTGGCAGCAATTCGATCCCAAAATGGCATAGCCTTAGCTCTTGCGTCGTCAGGAATAGCTGCGACACTTCTACCAGGTGGAAGAACTGCTCATTCCGCTTTGAAATTGCCATTGAACATGCGATTCATTGAAACTCCCACGTGCAACGTTTCCAAAGCATCCGGCATGGGAAAAGTATTGCAGAAATGCAAACTTATTGTTTGGGATGAATGCACAATGGCACACAAAAAGTCGCTCGAAGCTCTTGATCGATCATTGCGAGATTTGCGTGGAAACATCAGACCATTTGGGAACGAATTTATATTGCTTGCAGGAGATTTCAGGCAAACATTACCTGTAATTCCTCGATCGACACCGGCGGATGAAATAAATGCTTGCCTGAAATACTCTATTTTGTGGCGACACGTAAAGACGTTGAAATTAACTACAAATATGCATGTCCAGTTGCAAAACGATCGATCAGCTGAGATATTCTCACATCAATTGCTGGAAATCGGGAATGGAAAGGTACCAGTTGATCTGATCTCAGGACGAATTTCATTGCCTCATAACTTCTGCAACTTAGTGACGTCAAAAGAAGAATTGATTTTTAACAAAAAATATTGTTTATTCAAAAGGATTGTGAAATTTAATAAACAGTTGTATATAAAACAGACAATATAATAAGAGCGCCCCCTGTTGAATGTAAGGGCAACACACGCAATATAGATTTCAATTTATTTTAATTCCGAATATTAAATATCTTTCAATTCGGGTTTTTTAAACCGGTTTTTGTTATTTTTGTTATTATTGATTTTCATTTGAATTAATGGTATATATCTGTGTATGTTTTATACATTTGAATTATTAAAAGTTTCATGCAACTAACTTTTAACAAATGTCACATTAGATTTTTAACGAACTGCCCATTTTTGCTAATTTGTAACAAGATTTATTATTAGTTTTATGTGATGTATTTACCTAAATAACTTGCTATTTATTACAATCGAGGCCTATATTAAAGTTGATAAAATTTGATATTCATCCGTTTGAATCGGACCAAGCTTCGCTCTGAAGTATACGTTGATTTGCGAGATGCAGTTGTAAATGACGGTAATAGAACTTATGCAATTTAGTGACGTTAAAAGAGGAATTGTTTGAAAAAGTATTTCCCTATATTCAAATCAATTATAAGAATCACGATTAGCTAAGTGAGCTATTGTTGGCGGCAAGAACAAAGATGTATCCGAACTTAACAATATTATTGAGTTCGTTTTTTAATGTTTCGCAATTTTATATGTTTTTGTTATAACTATTTTTCTTCTTTTTCAGTGCAATCGATCTTTGATTTGAATTCAAATCATATCGTGAATTGACCTCTTGGAGTGACGCGATCATTTGCAAGCACGGTGATAAACGCGACAGACTGAGAGTGCCTGAAAGACATCAAAAATATTGTATACCCAGATTGTATACAAGACATCAAAAATATTGTATACGCATTGTGAAATTAAACACAATTGAAACGTGTGCTTTCTCTTTTCTTTCTTTTACATTTAACCAGACTGAGCCACAGCAACGCGTGGCTGGGTACAGCTAGTATATTATAAATCTTTAAAAAAGGTTAAAGAAATTACTTTAGTATGACTATGGGATTATAAATTCTTGACATGTTTACTAATAAAGCATAAACAACACCCAATGCAATTTTAAATTAATCACTCTTAGTACATAAATTTATCAAAGGTTTCAGCTTTTCCTTTGGTTCAGTAGATCACACACACATCCGATGAAACATGACACCAGTTGTACCTAAGCAATGCTCTCGTAACAAACTGGGATCATTTGGTCTGAAGAAAGCTTCGAGATAGGAGGTAATAATATGTTTCATGGGGATAAATACTTTTAGTACACAATAACATTTACCTTATTTCTAATGGCTTTTGCAGATTGGTTTTATAATTCATAGAGCAGAGCTGTCATAATAATTTCGAACTGCACAAGGACTTGATAATGAATGTACAATTGATTTAATAATTTATTTATACATTATAATATAGATTATGATGCATAATGAAATCTCAGTTAGATTCATCTAAAATGCATAAGTACAAGCATTGTAATAAATATTTTAAGATATAAATTTACTAGTAAGCCACAAAAACAGTGATGAAAGGATGGAATTTAATATACTCTTATCAACTATTAGTATGAAAAGCTTTTAAACATTTCTGTATATCTATTTAACAAAATTAAATATAACCATCATGACATGTGCCTAGTTAAGTCTCTTGTCTTTACAATATTTATATACGGTGCAGAGACGTGAACTCTAAGAGCAAGAGAGAGACATAGAATAAGATGCATTTGAAATGTAGTGCTGGAGAAGGATGCTACGAATTCCATGGATGGCAAGGCAAACTAATGCCTCCATTCTCGAAGGACTGAGAATCACCGAAAAATTATCAATAATATGCCTACGACGAGTCCTCGAATTTTTTGGATACAATGCTCATGGCCAAGGAGATAGTTTGGAGAGGCTTATGATCACTAAAAGTGTGAAACGATGACGCACAAGAGGAAGACTTCCAGTGTGTTGGATTGACAGAGAGAGAGAGATGCAACAGGACTACCTTTAACAACTGCTCTTCAAGTCACAGAGTACAGGGATGGATGGAGAGGAGTCATTAAAGCCTTGAAACCGGTAGGGTTATACCGTTACAAAAAGTTGAATAAACAGTGTTTGATAAAACAAATTACAATGTCTTTAAACCTCCACAATGTTAATGCCTTAACTATAAATAATATATATTTTTTATTTTGCTTATGTAAAGTTGTTTTTCTAGTTAGTTTTACAGACCTACTAAATTTTCCACTCGGTGAATAATAAGTCTACCAAAACCAAATGAAGTCTTATATGATATTGTGGAATATATGTGTTTGCCTCCCGTAACTTTTTCACTTTTGTAAGTTTATAAACTATTTTTTTATAATGTTTTTAAAAACACCTTATGTTTTCATTGATAAACATGGAGTCTTTAAATGAATACCTATTAAAAATGACTAGAGTTAAAAGGGTTAAGGATAGTGCACGTCATGTCTGAGATATCAGTCAAGTCTTCTCATAGTTCATCTCAATCTGAGTCTTGTCATTTTTTGCACTGTCCATCCAAGTGACATAGAACACTAATTTATAAGTTCACATGTCGAATGTTTTATTTAAATAAAATGTCTTCTAGATAAATTTTTCAATCTTACATTTTGATGGACTTTATTTAATTTAAGTGTAATATTAGGTGTTAATATAAGTTGTGTCCGTTTTTCTCCAAATTTAAAAATGAGCACCAAAAGTAAAACAAAATGGTAAAGGTTTATACGTCATTCGAAAGAAAATTTTCTGCTCTACAAGACATTGTGTTTGCTTTTACGTTACATATATAATTTTATTTGATTACGAGCCTTCAAAATGGAATATCAAGTAGACGAAAGTGAGCATTTTCGGTACCTCCTTCTGTTTGCGTTCAATCGAGAGAATAAAGCTACCAAAGCTGCTCGCGATATTTGTGAAGTGTACGGTGAAGATGCTATGAATGAAACGACAGCTCGTCGATGGTTTTTGCGTTTCAAAGACGGTAATTTTGACCTGAAAGACATGGAGCATTCCGGAGGACCAGTGGACTTCGATGAGGACCGCTTAAACCATATTATTCATGAAGATCCCCTTCCAACCTCCGTAGAATTGGCTGAGCATATGAATTATAGACACATGACTTTATACCGCTATCTTAAATCAATGGGAAAAGTCCAGAAGTTCGGCACTTGGTTTCCACGTTTATTGAATGAATACAACAAAAATCAACGTTCGACAATTTCTGGATTGTTTTTATCGCACAGGCTTTGAAAAACTTATAGAATGTTGACGAGAAGTTGTAAAAAATGAAGGAGAATACATTATTGACTAATTTGTTGTAATTATTTTTTGTTGTATCCTCTTTATTTTAGGAAAAAACGGACACAACTTACGTTAACACCCAATAATTTTTTTTAATTACAGATCGATTAAAAAACTTAAACAGATAGTAAGAATCCCCGTAGAAAGGATAGTCCTGTCATGGTTGTGAACCTGTTTTTTTTAATTTGCTGAAGAATAATAATTTAAAGTTGATGATCATACTTGCGAATCACAAAAGTCTCGAAAGTTTTGTATATTATTGTTCTTGTACAAATGTAAAACTTGATTTCACTCAATCCAAGCATGAGATATTTTTTAATCGAGGGAATGGTACTGAGTTAAGGATTTAGGGGATAAATAATGAAAGATGTGATTATTGTTTCAACCAAAATATGTTACAAATACAATCAAAGAAAGAAAGCTTAACCCTTTAAGTGCCGGAAGTTATTAGTATGGCCGTACCCAGTTATCAATCCAACTCTTCGAGTTAATGGAAAAAATAATCCATACACGGAACACTTGAAATTGTGTAAGATTTAATTTGTAAAAAAAAAAATCTATAAATTGTGATTTTTCTTTATAAAATGTTAAGGATAAAATATTTGGTAAAAAAATTGAGAGGACATCAGTTGAAATTCTCCAAAAGTAATTCCATGATAATCCAAGGAAACATTGTTTTGCTAATCGAGTTGTGGAATATTGAAACAAACTTTTCAATAGTACAGTGAGTGCTGCGACATTGAATCAGTTTAAAAACCGTCAAGTTACTTAATACAAACAAGTGCTCTTTGTTTCCTTTACTTATTATTTTAGGCCTCGGCCACACAGGTAGGAGCCTCGCTTGGTGCTTAAAGCTACGCTGCGAGCTAGGTGGCATATCCTAGCGAACCAACGCACCGCATACTATCGCAATGGCCACACTGCACGCTTCGCGCCACACTACATGACGACTAGTCACCTCGTGAGTCTCCTAGCGAAAACGTGGTTAATTTTATTGTGTCACCAAGTGATTTTAGAAGATGTAGGAAATTTTAATAACAGCTGTGTATAAAAGGGAGCCTTTGTGGAACCCATCGAGCAAATTATACAAAAATGTACCTGTAATAAAATCACTTTGGAATGAAGTTGCACAGGAAGTAAATAAAGATGGTAAGTTGTAATGAAATTGGTTTATTTTGAGAGTGGCATCGTTTGTTGACTCAACCGCTCCCAAATGTCAAATGAATTTGTGCGAAGCACTTTGGTGTGGCCAAGCATGAAGTCATATTAGTCACGTAGCACCCACTTTGGTGTGGCCTTAGCCTTAATTTTTTTTTTTGCTTTTTCTTTATGAATATGCGACAGTTACACTTAACCTGTCTATAACAATAATATTACATATTAAGGTATCAGTTTTGCAATTACCATTTCATCAACATTCAACTAATAGTGAGTCTCATTTCTTTAATTTTTTAACTTTCGAATTTTATGTGTAAATATATGGTATGTCAGTGTTGCGATGTTTATTAAGATTTATATATAATAAAAATATGAAACGGATAAAAAATTGATGAGCACTTTTCAAAATGAAAAATCATCCTCTCGAGGGAGTTCATTAAATAAATCAACAGTCAGCTCTGAATTATTTTCAAGTAAATCCAAATCAAGTCCTTTTGTCTCTTCTGAATCAGGGTTAAGGGTTTGGAAATCTTGAGGAATAAATATTTCATTTTGCATGTACTCCTCTTTATAAAGATCAGCCCATCTTTTTGCTATTTGAAAGTTTAAAGATTTCCTAAACACGAGACAATGGAGAAAAGGCAATTTTTCATAGTGGATTCTCGAAAATCCCATTAGAGCTAATGTGTACCTCCAATTTTTCATTATTTTAGCATTAGCTCCGACATGTTTCGAGTCAGGGGTAACAATCTATATAAATAAAAATGTAAATGTTCGTTAATTATTGGTAGCTAATCTCCGGAAGTTCTCTACCGATCGCTTTGAAATTTTGAGTAAAGTTAATATTCGTCAACGGAAATGTTTTTTGATTTTTATTTATATATATATATATCAGTGTATATAATTTTTTTTTTAAATCAAAAAGAAATATCTATGCGAACCTGTCGGGGACAAGACGAATCTCATTTTGACAGTTGACCATATTCTATTTGACGTTTCGTAATTAATATTTATAAAGTCTATATACATAATATAAATATAAAATAATTTTATGTTTAATATTAAATCATAAATTTTATAACTAATACATATTTCATAAATAATAAATTTTATCAACTAAACATTTTGACAGTTGACCTTTTGACAGTTATTTTGACAAACATTTTGACAGTTATTCTATTTTGACATTTCGTGATGAATATTTTTATTCAAATAAGTCTATATACATAAAATATAAAATAATTTTATCTTTAATATTAAATAATAAATTTTATATATAATACATATTTTATAAATTTTATAAATAATACAGGTTTTTTTTTCGTAAATATATTTATTCTAGACACGAACCAAGCTTTATATTATCATTGTGACGCATTTTATATTATCATTGTGACGCGATCTTACGTCGTTAATAAAAAACTTCATAAAAAATAATTAAAAATAGTTATATTGTCATAAAATTGACTTGAGTGGTTGTGGTAAGTTGTAAGTTTAAAAAATAATGGACTTAAGAATTATATTTGATGAAAAACTTTCATTATTGATTCATATTTCAAAAGTTAACCTAACTTTTTTCAAAAAGAAAAGTACACATGTTAATTTAAGATAAAGTTGTATTATTTGTCAATAATTTTAAGTACTTGTATAACCTGTCACATGTTCATTTGTATATAAAGACACTTTTATGTCATTAATTAAATAAATAAATTATTTGGTGGTACATTAGAAAGAAGTACCCGTAGAAATATCGCAAAAAAAATGAAAATTAAAACAAACTTTTACGCTGCTCAGTTCCTTTTTTAATGTTTCACAATTTTATATGTTTTAACTTTCTTTTTTTCTTACTGAACGTTGTTACATAAATAAATTATAGGTTTATTGATAGCAGCATAGTATGTCCAGATTATATTTAAATAACACTTTTAAAACACATAAATTGCAGATAATACATTATATACAGAAGCTATCAAAAAGTCTGGGCTCATCTAATAGCATCCCTTCGGCCAAGATACACCCCACCAATATAGGGCGAACCCAGCCACGGGGACACCAGATGTTTTGCAGCCCACACCCTAGCTTTTTCAGCCCAGCACATCGTATTGGGGCAAATTTGTCAACTGTAAAATGGTAAGCTGTTGATTTTTTTTATAAATCGAAAAATTGTTTTCTCTAAACTGACGTTTTAATTACTAATTTTTATTATACTGACTTTCTTATGTATTGTATGAATGAAAATTAAAACAAACTTTTACGCTGCTCAGTTCTTTTTTTAATGTTTCACAATTTTATATGTTTTAACTTTCTTTTTTCTTACTGAACGTTGTTACATAAATAAATAAATAAATAATAGGTTTATTGATAGCAGCATAGTATTTCCAGATTATATTTAAATAACACTTTTAAAACACATTAATTGCAGATAATACATTATATACAGAAGCTATCAAAAGGTCTGGGCTCATCTAATAGCATCCCTTCGGCCAAGATACACCCCACCAATATAGGGCGAACCCAGCCACGGGGACAACAGATGTTTTGCAGCCCACACACTAGCTTTTTCAGCCCAGCACATCGTATTAGGGCAAATTTGTCAACTGTAAAATGGTAAGCTGTTGATTTTTTTTATAAATCGAAAAATTGTTTTCTCTAAACTGACGTTTTATTTACTAATTTTTATTATACTGACTTTCTAATGTATTGTATGAATGAAAATTAAAACAAACTTTTACGCTGCTCAGTTCCTTTTTTAATGTTTCACAATTTTATATGTTTTAACTTTCTTTTTTCTTACTGAACGTTGTTACATAAATAAATAATAGGTTTATTGATAGCAGCATAGTATGTCCAGATTATATTTAAATAACACTTTTAAAACACATAAATTGCAGATAATACATTATATACAGAAGCTATCAAAAGGTGTGGGCTCATCTAATAGCATCCCTTCGGCCAAGATACACCCCACCAATATAGGGCGAACCCAGCCACGGGGACACCAGATGTTTTCACACCCTAGCTTTTTCAGCCCAGCACATCGTATTGGGGCAAATTTGTCAACTGTAAAATGGTAAGCTGTTGATTTTTTTTATAAATCGAAAAATTGTTTTCTCTCAACTGACGTTTTAATTACTAATTTTTATTATACTGACTTTCTAATGACTGTCAATAAAGGGGTTGGAGAAATCTTCTTCTTAGATGCGCCAGGAGGAACTGGTAAAACGTTCCTAATTAGATTGATTCTGGCAGCAATTCGATCCCAAAATGGCATAGCCTTAGCTCTTGCGTCGTCAGGAATAGCTGCGACACTTCTACCAGGTGGAAGAACTGCTCATTCCGCTTTGAAATTGCCATTGAACATGCGATTCATTGAAACTCCCACGTGCAACGTTTCCAAAGCATCCGGCATGGGAAAAGTATTGCAGAAATGCAAACTTATTGTTTGGGATGAATGCACAATGGCACACAAAAAGTCGCTCGAAGCTCTTGATCGATCATTGCGAGATTTGCGTGGAAACATCAGACCATTTGGGAACGAATTTATATTGCTTGCAGGAGATTTCAGGCAAACATTACCTGTAATTCCTCGATCGACACCGGCGGATGAAATAAATGCTTGCCTGAAATACTCTATTTTGTGGCGACACGTAAAGACGTTGAAATTAACTACAAATATGCATGTCCAGTTGCAAAACGATCGATCAGCTGAGATATTCTCACATCAATTGCTGGAAATCGGGAATGGAAAGGTACCAGTTGATCTGATCTCAGGACGAATTTCATTGCCTCATAACTTCTGCAACTTAGTGACGTCAAAAGAAGAATTGATTTTTAACAAAAAATATTGTTTATTCAAAAGGATTGTGAAATTTAATAAACAGTTGTATATAAAACAGACAATATAATAAGAGCGCCCCCTGTTGAATGTAAGGGCAACACACGCAATATAGATTTCAATTTATTTTAATTCCGAATATTAAATATCTTTCAATTCGGGTTTTTTAAACCGGTTTTTGTTATTTTTGTTATTATTGATTTTCATTTGAATTAATGGTATATATCTGTGTATGTTTTATACATTTGAATTATTAAAAGTTTCATGCAACTAACTTTTAACAAATGTCACATTAGATTTTTAACGAACTGCCCATTTTTGCTAATTTGTAACAAGATTTATTATTAGTTTTATGTGATGTATTTACCTAAATAACTTGCTATTTATTACAATCGAGGCCTATATTAAAGTTGATAAAATTTGATATTCATCCGTTTGAATCGGACCAAGCTTCGCTCTGAAGTATACGTTGATTTGCGAGATGCAGTTGTAAATGACGGTAATAGAACTTATGCAATTTAGTGACGTTAAAAGAGGAATTGTTTGAAAAAGTATTTCCCTATATTCAAATCAATTATAAGAATCACGATTAGCTAAGTGAGCTATTGTTGGCGGCAAGAACAAAGATGTATCCGAACTTAACAATATTATTGAGTTCGTTTTTTAATGTTTCGCAATTTTATATGTTTTTGTTATAACTATTTTTCTTCTTTTTCAGTGCAATCGATCTTTGATTTGAATTCAAATCATATCGTGAATTGACCTCTTGGAGTGACGCGATCATTTGCAAGCACGGTGATAAACGCGACAGACTGAGAGTGCCTGAAAGACATCAAAAATATTGTATACCCAGATTGTATACAAGACATCAAAAATATTGTATACGCATTGTGAAATTAAACACAATTGAAACGTGTGCTTTCTCTTTTCTTTCTTTTACATTTAACCAGACTGAGCCACAGCAACGCGTGGCTGGGTACAGCTAGTTATTAATAAACCTTCATGTTTTAAAAGGTTAAAAGCTTTATGGCAACATATTTTCCTTAAAACAGAATTTGGCAGATATTCTAATAATAGACTAAATATCACAACGTCGAAATGGTTCCGCACTAATTGTTTCACGGTGTTCTCTTCACTTTTTAAGTCATCGCCAAGTTCCACAGCAAGAAAATCACATTTGAAAACACTCTCTTCAGCGGGACATAAATCTATAGGCAGAACATTCATGTATTCGTAAAATTTGAAAGGATTATAGCAGCTGCCAACATCTAAAACTTGCAGTTTTTCAATATTTTTTTCAAGAGGGCTACCTAGTGCAATCCTCAATTTATTAGCGATAGTTTCTTCTTTAGAACGATAAATTGAAATTCCCTTTTCAAAGAAATATTTATAACAATAATCAGCAATCCAGGATATTCTCGAAGAAGCCGATTTAGTTGGATCACTAGCGTTTTTCTCCCAATGCTCCGCTCCTAATGTTTTCATCGATTCTGCATAAATCTTTAATGTATCCTCATCAGACAAATGTCTACTCCAAGCATCGTTGAACCCGATCTTATTAGAGAGTTTCCTCAGAGAAGAGTGAGTCCTTTTTATAATATTGGCACAATTTTTATGTTCTTTTGAAGCCATATTTAACAGCGTGTTGCTGCAGATTTCGTGATATTTATAAAACTAATGCATGAATCACTGGATATAGTTTTTAAACATATTAAAGTATTAATGGAGATGAGTTTCACACAAATATTCTGTAATGTCACGCGAATTTCTAATGAAAATATTATTATTATGATAAAAATATTGACAATTCCGACATACACATTTTTTTGACATTGACGTTTGAAGAGTTTAGAAAAACAAGGCTCCAACTATTTTTAATATCGGAATCAAGTGAAACATAATTATAGAGTTTTTATTGTATTATTCGTTGAATTTTTATTTTGTTTTTTAGTATATGATATAAGTCGCGGGGTTTTAATATTCAGAGTAGATATATTTCGAATATAATAACACACAAAAACGACCCAAAACACTATATATTTCTAAAATTTCGAGTTATATACGTAGGAAAGAAAAGTTAAGAGTCAGATATCGATCAATAGAATTATTTTTACAAAAGATTCACTAAATTAAACATGTTTTTGGTTTCAAAACCATATTTTTGTAAAAAGTATTGTTTTCATCATAAACTTGAGTTCTTTTTTTTTTTAATTTACATATTGTATTGTATATGATTTATTATTTTAATAAAATGAGAAAGGTGGCTATTTTTTTGCAAAATTAATTAACATTTTTTCAGAAAGCTAATTTCTAAGGACAAAGGGTTTGATAGCGATTGCCGAGAAAAAAGAGATATGAGAAAATGTGATCCGCAATTTGGAAATGAAAGGCGACTTAGCTTACGAAAACAATGCATAGTAGCACAGGAACAGCATGAGGTAAAACATAGTAGCACTACTAGTAAAGAAAATATCCTTTTGGAGATCGAAAATCGTAAAAATGCTTAAAAGTTATATCAGAGCTTTGAATCATTTTACAAATCTACCATTTAAAGTAAGGAAAAAACGAATATCACATTTATTAATTTCACACTTAATGTTATTTATGGGTCTCCCTCTGTATCTATTTGGAAGATCTCAATTAGTGTATGTCTTTAGCGTAGACCCTTCGTCCCGTAATCGTGCCATTCGGGCTCTATCTACTAACGCTACTTTGATTGTTCTACGAATTTGTTCATTTCGGATCTTGTCCAATCTAGTGACGTCCAGTGACCAGCGTAACTTGTACATCTCCGCGACATGAAACAATTATTATTAATTTCATACTAGCACCCATTTATACACTAATGTACTAGTATGGTGATGCGACCAAAATTGCTCAACAATCGTGACTGACATTTATCTACTTTTATAATGCTTTCTTTCTTTTGTTTGTTGTATTTTTTTCATTGAAGCATATTAAATATTTTGCAGCCATATACACATGGCTTTTCTATCCAAATATGATGTTCATTCTCGAAATGGTGGTATGATTTTGTTTTACAGCTCTAGTGACCGATTTAGGTAGAAGCGCAGAGTCTAATGTACACTTCCCAAAAGATACACGGAATAACTTTCAAAGTTGTCTAATGGGAATCTAGCCCCATTGGGCATCATGGAATCAAAATGGAATTGTAATTTGAAAATTGTATTAAGTAGAAAAAAAAATATCTATGGTGTATAGAAACACCTTTGAAATAGGAATGTTACATTTATCGTATTTGGTACTAGTCTCAGTTTTTAAAATGAACTGCAAATTACTGCTCTTTTGAAAGTAATCATTTTAACCAGTCCTTTTATTAAATTTTATTATTACACACTTCAAGAAAGAAGATGCATCTTTGAAGTTACTATATCATCTATCACTGCAGCTGATTCTATTCCCAGTCAACACCATAATTTCAGAAACAAGTCCCATGTTCACAATGTTTTAAGAGTTTCGCGGTTCTTCCTATCAGTTAGGTAAGGTTTTTCGGAGTGTTTTATCGCGTGGTTTGTCTATGATACTTCATAAGCTAATCCACGCGGTAAAACACTCATAGTGCATAATAGCCAAACAACACAGTAAACCACTGTGAAAAACCTTATTTAACCTTGTTCACAATATTAGCTTATCACACGTCAAGAGGAATTCAATGTTTATTTTTTCTTGATAATCCTATTCTTTATTGTATAATTTTTTTTCAATAATTTACATGTTTTTTTTATTATATTTTAATTTCTACAGAACGAACTAAATAGATATAGAATTACCAAGTTTTCTAGTTCTTAAAAAGTTTATAACTAATTCATAAAAGAGTAAGTGGAAAAAAACAATGTAAGAAATAAAAAGATAGATGGGAATGAATCTTATTGTATTTTAAGAAAAATGGCATCAGGTATAAATTAAATATTTGTTTTTCAATCAAATTTTTTTAACAAACTTTCCTTGAACTATATTATTTTAATTTTTAGAAATACAGACCTGGAATGTAGAGAAATTTGGAAAATTATTAAATGAGAAATGGACAAGAATATTAAAAGATGAGATTGTATTGAAAGTTTTCTTTGATCAAGCATTTCTTATATCAAATAATATCATTTTTGAAACATTCAAATTAAAAAATATCAAAAAAGCATATTTGAAACATAAAACTTTATTATTAATTTATCTAGAACAGGTAAAGATTTGTAAATATTTTTTTTACACAAAACACGATAATCTATCAAACTAATTTTTATATTTTTCTGAATATAGATAAATATTTACTTACATGTATAATACTATCATGTCGTCTCACTGTCGGGGTAGGTGAGATGACAGAGTGCCAGATTTTCCTGTCTCAACACACCTATTTCACTTCTTCTAGATTCATACATCTTCTCCTAGAACTATGATTTCTCTGACTTTTTATATGTATACACGCCTGCCACTTACATTTGAACTATAACATATATTTATTTTGTTCGTTTTTCTTCATTTATTTGTTTTACATTCACCCTTATCCCTTCATTTCATACTCTGTCATACATTGTCGACCCATATATGGATGCATTTATTCAGATCCTTTCAATCTTTTGACTTAACTTTGATGTATGGAAGTGAAATGTAAACGTCAAAGTTAGTACTAAAATACTGTAATTTGTTTTATCAAACATTGTTTATTCCACTTTTTGTAACGGTATAACCCTACCGGTTTCAAGGCTTTCACCTCATCATCAGGGGAGCACAAACAAGACTGAATTCGGTTCGAACTGGCACCGACATACACTTTTAATGGTAAACATTCGGGTTGGAGACTGGCGGATCGGGGAGGCATGGGACGACCTCGGCGAGCAGCGGCGAGATTCTTGGAATATATGTGTTTGCCGGATGTTCATCTCGATGCACTGACTTCGAAATTTCTAGGGCCTCTAATCTGTCCAATTTATTTCCGTTACTACTGATATGTAAGAATTGTTTGTTTGTGCTCCTGATGATGAGGTGAAAGCCTTGAAACCGGTAGGGTTATACCGTTACAAAAAGTGGAATAAACAGTGTTTGATAAAACAAATGACAATGTCTTTAAACCTCCACAATGTTAATGCCTTAACTATAAATATTGGGTGTACAAATTAGTTCGGTGCGTTTTTTTGTGTTCAAAAATGCATTTATTTCTAAACAAAATGAATGAACAGATCAATTAAAGTATTGTCCATCGCTGGCTACTACTTTTTCCCATCTCTCGGGCAATTTTCGAATTCTATCTCGAAAAAATGACTCGTCTTTTGAGGCAATCCAAGTTTGGAGCCAATTTTCGGTTTCTACGAAAGAAGTGAACCGGTGACCTGCCAAATCGTGCTGCATCCTTCGGAACAACTAGTAATCAGAAGAAGCAATGTCCGGGGAATACGGCGGGTGCGGTAAAACATTCCATTTGAGCGTTTCCAAATACTTTTTTACAACTTTTGCGACATGAGGCCGAGCGTTGTCATGAAGAAGAATAACTTTATCACGTCTTTGCTCGTATTCCGGCCGTTTTTCTCGCAATGCACGGCTCAAACTAAATAATTGTAGCCGATACCGATCGCCCGTAATGGAATCGCCAGGTTTCAGCACCTCATAGTAAACAACACTCCTTTGGTCCCACCAGATACAGAGCATGATCTTCGAACCATGTATGTTCGGTTTTGGTGTTGATGTTGAGGTCGATGGCAACGATTGACCGGGCTTAGCGTAGTATTTTTAGTAAACAACACTCCTTTGGTCCCACCAGATACAGAGCATGATCTTCGAACCATGTATGTTCGGTTTTGGTGTTGATGTTGAGGTCGATGGCAACGATTGACCGGGCTTAGCGTAGTATTTTTTCTTCTTGGGGTTGTCGTAGAATATCCACTTCTCATCTCCAGTTACAATCCGATGCAAAAAACCTTTTCTTTGTTGCCTTTGAATCAGCTGCTCGCAAGTGAAAAATCGCCTTTCAACGTCTCTCGGTTTCAGTTCATAAGGCACCCAATTTCCTTGTTTTTGAATCATTCCCATGGCTCTCAATCATACGGAAACGGCTTGTTGAGTCACTCCCAATGATTCTGCAAGCTCCTCTTGCGTTTGACTCTGATCTTCTTCGAGTAATGCCTCTAATTCTTTGTCCTCGAATTTTTTTGGCTGTCCAGAGCGAGGCTTGTCTTCGACGCTGAAATCTCCATCCTTAAAACTTCGAAACCATTCCTTACATGATTTATCAGTTGGAGCAGCGTCACCATAAACTTCGACAAGCATTCGATGGGCTTCAGCTGCACTTTTCTTCCAATTAAAGCAGAAAATTAAAACCTCCCTGCTTGGTTAACACAAAATTCGACATTTTCAACACTGTACAAAACAAGTTTTTTGCATGAAACTCAAAGCGATATAAACTGAATATTATTGGCAGATGTCTAACCTCTCTGAAACCGCCAAAATCGGCTGTCACTATGAACCATTCATAACAGCCAGAGCCATCTTTTGGAAACGGACCGAACTAATTTGTACTCCCAATAATACATTAAAATACTGTCGTGAACATCTTAGCAGATTTGATACTATCCAGTCCGAGTATACTATATATTTTAGTTGATTTTGTTTTCTATTGCTAAACGTCGTTCGATATCCTTCTTAACTCTTCCATCATCTAAAAAATACTACCTATAGAGCAGAATTCATTCAACAAGGTTGTTCTGTGTAAGAGTGGTGGTGCTCTAAACAGCTCAGTTCGTGAATACACCACCAAAAACAATCCACATTGGTATCAATAATTGAGTGGGTCAGAACCAGACTCGACTATCCCACAAAAATATAAAATTTGAGTCAGGCACATACGCTACATCTTTATACCCATTTCTATCAGAACCAAACATGATTATGAGTTTATAGTTCACAATAAGTGCAGACATCTACCGTTACATTTTGGAAACAACAGAAAATAAACCAATTTTTAATAGATTTGCAACTTTGAAGTCAGTTATCTCAAAACAAGATAAATGTGGGATAGTCATGTCTGGATCTGACCCACTCAATTGTCAGGTACTTTAAATACAAGTCTGTGAATCAACAAAGGGTTTGCTTTTTTTCCCAATAGGAATTTGTATATGTATAAGCAGGTGCATAAATCTCTTCTAAGACTTAAGGCGTAATATCCAAACATATCTATTAAAAAAATGTGGGATAGAGAGCTATGGGTAAATTCATACTCTTTCCAATAAAGATGTTGCAGAAATTTATTTTGAACTCGCACAATTATCAGGGAATTTTGAATTCCTGTTTGATCACCAACAATTCACTACACGTACACAATGCTTGGCAGTTAAGGAGAAGTGATGAGGTTTACTTAACCTCACATGTACATAGTGTTCTTGATGATGTAATTACTTGTTAGTCTCTAGTAGAAATATTGTGTAGTTCCAACCTGAAAAACTATTTGAATCCTTTAAATCTAAATTGATTTACCCTTATTTATCATTTTACACTTCAGGAAACTCTTCAGAAGGCAAAGATGAAATTTTCTTGCTCCGATGAAGAAATTGGCAAATTGATGAAAATATTGGAGTCGCACTTCCCTCTGACTTATGTTGAAGAATTGTCAGAAGTCTCGTCTTCAGAAGCTTATAAAACATTCCGAGACATGTTCAAGGAAGAGATGGACAGGCAGAGCAATTTAGTCAACATTGGTATTATACTCGTATTTTCTTGGTCTATTCTACTCTTTTTTTTTCATATTCAATTAAATGTTCTGAATATTTGAGAAATTATCAAGGCGCCCATAGGATAATAGCTCAAAATCAGTCAACATATATATAATATTTTCAATCTTGAGTATATATCATAAGTACATTAGTCTAGGGCAGGGGTCTCCAAACTACGGCCCGCGGGCCAACACCGGCCTGCGAGTACCACCAATCCGGTCTGCGGTAGCAGGCCGAATATGCCCGGTATCCGGCCCGTCATAGTTTATTTTGATTAAATTTACAATGTAAGTAAATCATACAAAATAATAATCAGATGTTTTTATTTAACAACCAATTAAGAAACACAATAACTGACATACATAATGAAATTGAACATTTTAACTGTAATTAATGATATGAGATTTATCCTAAAAACTTACAATAAGTGACATACATAGGTAATTCACATAATAAAATTAAACATTATAATTTATCTAGCTGTAACTTTCCACTGACAATTTTTGGCAGTTGTGGATCAAGTTTACTATTGGAAATTATCAGCAGCGACTTCAAATGCTCATCAGTTAATTTGTATCTGTAAATATTTTTTGTATATTTCATTTTGGAGAATGTTTTTTCACACAGATAAGTAGTGCCGAAAGCGGAAAAAGGCCACGAGCAAATTTATGCAACTGATAAAACTGTGAGTGGAAGACTCTTATAAAATTCCAGCAATGATAGCTTTAAATATTTTTCTTTAAAAATATCGCTACACTGCAAATCAATAATTTCCATTTGAAGTTCTGGGGCAAGGGTTTGTATATCGGCATTAAAAGGATTTTGAAAAATCTTGATATTGTTTACAATTGCATCAAAATCTGAAAAACAAGACTCAAAATTTATTTTTAAAGCACCCAAAGCTTCAATAGCGAAATCTACCAGAAATGGAGTCTCAGTTTGCTAACTGAATGTTTGGCATGTATGGTATTGAAATGCGTGAAACATTTTTTGTTCAATTGAGATTGAAACAAAACAATTTTTTTTCTTGGCCCTCGGGACATACTGAAGGTGTCAGTGTGGCCCTTAGGCTAAAAAGTTTGGAGACCCCTGGTCTAGGGCATATGTTCCAAGGCGCCCAGTGGATGCCTGAAACCACAGATAGCATCAAACTCTATATATACCTATACTGTTTTTTCTTATACATAAATATCTATGATAATCTGTGCCTAATTTATAAATTAGGCACAGTAAGAGATTAACAATAACTTATAATAAAATAGAAAAATAATAGGACTAAATTGTAATAAAACTTATTTGAGTGTCATCTCTCCCTCTCTCTGGAAATATTTCACTGTACTGTACTCACCCTTCTTCTTGTGATAGTGATAAGATACTAGGCGCGTCCAGAAAGTAAAGAACGATTGCGCACCACGGCCTGTGCCGATCCCACACCACTGCGATCGTATGCGCTCCAGTTAGCTCCTTCCCTTGTTTCAGTGCAAGCCGAGTTTTGTTGCTGAACGGTCATGCATCTTTGTTCTGTCATCTTTCAAAATGGCTGCGCCCATCGAAAATCCCGCCAAATGTGAAGTGCGTAGTGTCATTCGTTTTCTGAATGCACAAAATGTTCGGCCTATCGAAATTTATAGGTAACTTTAAGCACAGTACATGAATCTTTCCCACAAATTTCACAATCGCTCCTATATGAAATAGTGACAGAGCACCTTGGCTACAAAAAGATGTGTGCTCGGAAAAGAAAAACCGAATCTTGACACCAGAAAAATGATGGCAACAGTTTTTTGGGAACGAAAGGGTTTGATCCACGTGGAGTTTATGCCAAGAAGACACACAATAAACTCAGAGGCCTATTGTGAATCTCTTCAACGACTTAGACGCGCCATCCAAAACAAGAGACGTGGAATGTTGTCGGGAAAGGTGGTTTTGATTCATGATAATGCGCGGCCTCATGCATCAGCATGAACAATTTTTGGACATCCTCCTTACAGCCCTGACTTGGCACCAAGTGATTTTCACTTATTCTCGAAACTAAAGGAATTTTTTAGTGGAAAACAGTTCACAAACGATGAAGACCTCAAACAAGAATTGACTTCCTGGCTCAAATCTTTGGCGGTAGAAGAGTATAACATCGGAATTGAAAAATTGGTTCCACGTTGCAATAAGTGCCTTGACAGCTATGTCGACTACATTGAAAAATAGAGTAAGGTACTGTGACTTTGTAAATAAAGTTTTGTGTTGATATTTTTCGTTTTTATTTAGTTATGCCAAAACGTTCTTTACTTTCTGGACGACCCACGTATATCAAGTTTGGTGAATGATGTAGGTATTGTGGCAGTGTTAAGCTACTATTAATCTTCAGGCGTTATATTGGAATTTTCCACTTAATATTTTTGAACCAACTGATACTGGATGTACTCATACAACTTCTACAATTTCTTTGACTTTCCACATTTCCTTTTATCAGAAAATTATTCACTTAATACTTTCCTTGGTCTTCC
Organism: Odontocerum albicorne; assembly: GCA_949825065.1. Classification (NCBI taxonomy): domain Eukaryota; kingdom Metazoa; phylum Arthropoda; class Insecta; order Trichoptera; family Odontoceridae; genus Odontocerum; species Odontocerum albicorne. Next base: position 28,371,100 of record OX463849.1, on the reverse strand, counting down.
ACTAACATCTGTACTATATGTTTTGTTAATCTTTCTTCATTCATTTTTTCCACATGCCCAAATCATCTCAGTGTGTTCTTCACCTTACTTTATACATCACCCTTAATTTCACATTCATCCCTTATCATTTCATTCCGTATTCTATCATACATCATCTCTCCATGTATTCTTCTCAATGCACGAATTTCTACAGTAATAAAAATTATATTTTTTCAGCAACAATATTCCCGCAGGACTTTCCTTTGGAGGAATTCATGAAAACATGCATATTAGACCCAGATTTCTCACAGTTTGTAGATCAAGTAGAAAAAAACTTTAAACAGTGTTTTGGTTAAATATGAAATAGTGAAGAAAGCAAAACGTAGGATCGAATTTAAAACCAATGTGTTTAGCCTTTTAATCTGCTCCAGAATGCTGTTCGAAAACTGATTTCTTTGAAAACTGAATAAATTTTTCCCATAAGAAAATAATATAGATTGGATTTATCCGTTCCAGACCTCCAAGAATACATAGTGCGGCAACAAAATAAATATTGTTTTAATTCAGTTCTCTAACATATATTTTCAATGACAATATCATGTCTCACTTAAAAATTTTAAATGCAGACAAAAATGAACCTAATTGGGCAGGTTTTTAGTGAGACAGAAAAGAGAAAGAAATCCACGAGGACTGTCTCCTGACATTTTTATGCAAGGCGACTCTCTTTCCAAACAGTAACATCTCTCCTCCTTCCACTTAAGCCATCAGCTCTATTTAGTACAGATAAAGTTTAGTTCAATTTTAATTTATTTCATTGGTTTATAGATCTTACATATGATTTAATGCATTATTTATTATAAAAGTTTAAATAAACAATCACCTTGGGTTCTGGGATGGATTAATCCTACTTACGTTATTTATTTGTGGAAAAATTTATTCAGCATTTGTATAAATCGCGATTCAAACAGCCACCTAGAAGGAATTGTGTATGAATACCGTGGTTCCACTAGATTTTAATCAGTTAGGTTTGACTCTAAAACTGGGTTTGGTTATGTATTTTAAAATAGTAATAAAATTATCTGAGAGTCGGTGGTTTTAAAAATGCAAGTTGTAAAATTTTCATATATCGAAAAACTGCGATTTAAAAAAATGTCATTTTAACCAAGTTATTTTCTTTCCATAGATCTTTTTATTTGTTTTCTATAGATTGAAATCTGTAGTTTTCTTACTTTCAATCTTGATGACTACACTATTTAATGTGCTTCTGTCTTCAAACATTTGCCTTTGGAAATGTAATCAAACTTGTCTCCTTCAATATTTCACCATCTCCCTTCTAATCTGTATAATATTGATATAAATAAAAGCCTTATTCTATAAAAAAAATGTTTTATTTTCTAATAAAATATTACACTTCATTCCCTTTATAAACGAATTTCTTAGCAAAGTTGAAAGAGCCCGATATTTTCTTATTAGCCGTTAAGTGGCAGTATTCCTCGAAGTTGGGGTGGGTGAAGATGTGGCGGCCCGGCCTTACTTTTGGCTGCGCTTTCTTGGGAACAGGTATGGAAGGTTTGAATGCCATCTGTGACCCATTGTAGCTCTCAAATAGTTGTTCTGGTGACCTGCAAAATTTAACAATCAATATTTTTGTGAAATGTTTAAAAATATCGGAATCAATTTTGTTTTTTTTACTGCGAATCTTTCGGCAAGACATTTAGTATAATATTTACTTCTCACATCCCATCAATCTCTTGATCACATTTTTCACAGTGAGAGTTCCATGTCAAATGTATAATTTTATCTTTTTGTGTCACAAAGAGAACTGGAAATACGTAATTGCACATGATGGGAATACTACGGCACACATATAGGTAACAAAAACATTGTTGATGAACTAAAGCAGACTGAGCCCCATTTATTTATCTTTGTGGGTATCATCGGGAATACATATAAAACGGGAAACTCTGGGGATTGGAAGAATACCATTTTATTAATTAGACCACAGAGATTGTCATTAAACACTGATGAACAAGGTTATTTAAAAGTGTTTTACCCTCCAAGTTCCTATTAATAATTTATATGATTACAAAAACATGATACAATATCCAACTCTATAATTTGTTTGAACCTGATAAACCTGTGTATGGGTTCAATTGTTAAAACATGGTGTGATAGAATGTTTGTATTTGTTATTAAATTTAAGTAGAGACAATTCATAACCATTACTACATATTGAACATTTTTCTACTGCATCTGTGATTGCTTATGTACAATGTTTCTCATAAAATTGCAATATCCATGAACTTCCGCAGTAGAGAAAATAAGAATATGTTATCTCAAAACTACATATCATTAATGATTAGTGCGAGAAGTTCTATGCAAAGTAGATTTACCAATAAAAAAAAGTATTTAATCAAAATTTGACAAGTAACACATCGATCAATAAGTTCCGGGACTAACTACTAAAACAACATTTGTTTGCCAAAATTCTTCTTTATTCATCAACATAGTCTCCTTCAAGAGCGATACATTCATTCCAACGCTTTCCTAACTTTTCTATGCCAGCCGTGTAGAACGATTTATCTTTGGTTTCAAAATAGGCATTAGTTTCGGCAATCACTTCTTCATTGGAGCCAAATTTCTTTCCCTGGAGCATCTTTTTGAGGTCTGCGAACAGCCAATAGTCGCTGGGGGCCAAATCAAATGGTGGGTGCGGAAACAATTCAAAGTTCAACTCATGCAATTTGGCCATCGACTTGTGACACGGTGCATAGTCCTGATGAAAGAGAACTTTTTTCTTCTTCATATGGAGCCGTTTTTTTGCAATTTCTGCCTTCAAACGCTCCAATAACGCTATGTAATATTCGCTATTGATGGTTTTTCCCTTTTCAAGGTGATCGATGAATATTATACCAGGCGCATCCCAAAATACGGAGGCCATAACCTTCCCGGCCGACTGTTGAGTTTTTGGTCGCTTCGGACGACTTTCACCGGCTGCTCTCCACTCAGCTAACTGCCGGAGTATAGTGATTTGATTTGATTCCGGAGTATAGTGGTGGATCCAAGTTTCATCCATTGTCACATACCGATGCAAAAACTCCTGTTTATTTCACGTAAACAGTGCCAAATAGCACTCTGACTCATCGATGCGTTGTTGTTTCTGTTCCATTGTGAGCAAACGCGGCACCCATTTCGAAAAAAGCTTTTTCATGACCAAATGTTCATGCAAAATAGTGTAAACACTACCAAATGATATCTTCAGGATGTCAGCTATCTCACGCAACTTTACTTTGTGATTTTCCATCACAATTTTGAGGTTTTTTTTTATGTTTTCTGGTGTAACAGCCTCATTTGGACGACCAGATCGTTCAGCATCATTTGTGCCTGTACGACCGCGTTTGAAATCAGCATACCACCGACAAATGGTTGTTTTCGACGGAGCAGAGCCCGGATAACACTTTTCAAGCCATCGCTGAGTTTGAGCGGTCGTTTTCCCATTAAAAAGCAATGTTTTATCAACACACGAAATTCAGTTTTCCCATTTTTTTTTAAATAGCAAAAGTAGCGTCACTAAAACCACTGTAACTCAATGACACAATGTCGGAATATCATGACAGTTTAACACATAACTTCTAAAAGTTGGCACGAACTGAGAATGATATGGATTTGTTATTAGAGGCGCCATCTGTTGGTTAGTCCCGGGACTTATTGATCGATGTGTTAACACATTCATTTAGAACATTTTATTTTTCCAATATTTCCATTATTTCGTTCGATTGGGATTGATATTTTTTTTAAAGATTGCCTTTTGTGTGTTTTGATTGAATTGTGGCAGTATAATTTTTTGCTAAGAGTTGTCGAATCTCACGAGTGGTTATGGCTCGGACTTATTGGATATTGTATATAATTGTTTGTTTGAATTTCATAGACATGTCAGCTGTTTGAGAACAGACAATGAGCCTAGTGAAACACTGCTATAGGCTGTTGTCTTGTGTAGAGATATAAAAAAAAAAGAAAGTTGATCATCTATTTTTTTTTCAGTCATTCAGTCTCCAAAAGCAGAATTTTTGCTAAATAAGCAGGGAATTCATAGCAGAATAGTTTACAGATGTCCTTATTTCACCTGAATCAGTTTTTTATTATATTTTTATATATTCGAAGAGTGTTATGCTGCAACAAATGAACAACATAAATTTGCCAGATGAGAGACTGAAGATTGGACCTGCTGATGACCTTGGATTTTGGATCTTTCTGCCATTTAAATTAAGGGTGTGATCTGTCAAATCTATGTCTACTGATGTACAACAGCCTACGCAGAATAAACCAATATAAGTATATGAGTTATCTATGGAATCCACAAGTTGGACTGACTATTTTCAAGCGTTTTTTTCTCATAAGTTATAACCAGTGCTAAATAAGATATTGAGTGAAAATAAAATTTAAGAGAAGCAACTCACAGCTTAGCAATCTCAATGGGCAGACTCCCCTCCCCACTGGAAGGTACTCCATTGATGATGTGTGTGGCCAACTGTCTGACCGTAGGGTGATAGTGGCGTCGCAGCAAGGCCACCTCGTACAGTGCAGTGGATGAAGCGTTGCAGTACTCTGGCTCCATTAGCAGCGGATCGTAGTGTCCTGAGCCGATCTCTTCATCTAGCTCCAAAAGAATCTCACTCTGTTTCGATTGCTGGAAATAGCGTTATCATATCACCTCAACATACTAATGCATTTTTGTGTGTGTGTATGGTGATATCCACAAGTTTTTTCTTACTTTGCGCATAGTTTTAATTAAAATTATGCTCAGAAAATCGGTTTGTTATTCGAAAGAAACACTTTTCAGGTTTATTCAAGGTTTTGGCTGTAATAATAAATTACTTTGTTATTCTACTAATTATATTACTCCCCATTACATGTGTTTTTACCTCCTTCCCAAGGCTTATTCGGGAGGAATGATCCCAGTTTGTTATGAAAGCAGTGAAAGACTGGTATCATCTCACTATGGACCACACACATCAAAACTGTTCCTGATATATTTATAGAAAGATTTAAGGGGATATTCTACTCTAGAAATTTGAAAAAATCTTTCGTTCGAGGTGGCCGCTTCGCCTGTTTTATGAACATCGGCCGATGTTTTTTTTCAAGTTTTCAGCAATTAAATTTTAATCATTATCACTTTTGACTTCTAATTTAAGCGATTGGCTATGAATATTCTCATTTTTTCGATTTTAAATAGCTCATTTTTATATGTGTATTGAATACACAGCACCGGAACGGGTGGATTTTTTAGCATAGGAAGGGAAAGGTTAAGAATAAAACATGTGAAATAAAGCCTAAATTTAGATAATAAGAAAAATTACAAAGCCATGAAGAGAGATGCCATCTTTCTTACATTGATAGCTGGTTCCAGATCCTGTTGGCATGGATAATATAGGACAAAGAAGAGTGGTGAAGTGTATGGATTAATGCCATAAATAACAAAAAAATTATGAATAAATTAAACATTTTTTATGCAAAAAACTCTAATGCTGAAGTTCTATTCTACTAACTCACCTGCATCACAGTTTTGATAGCTCCCAAACAAGCCAGGGTTCCATTGTGTAGGACTTGTGTACTCAGCACTGACAATCTTTTCAAAAACGCCAGGAGAATCTGTTGGGAGATTTTCTTCCGCCTTTTGATTAGGACACTTGTAATTGCTCTCAGTATTATAGTTATATCAGCGTGATTTTTGCCTGCAACAAGATATAATTAAAAAGAATAGAAATATTTTGCATAATGTGATATGAGTTGACTCACAAACTGGCACAAAATAATGTGAATCTAGAAGTGGTTACTGACTTTATCTACTTTGGCTCCAGTATTACCAACAGTGAAGGATGCGAGGCAGAGATGAAAAGAAGAACTGGAATGGCGAAGAATGGGATGTCAAAGCTGGAAAAGATATGGAAGAGTAGAACCATCACCATCATCACGAAAATGTGCCTGATTAAGTCTCAAGTCTTTGCAATATTTATGAATAGCTCGGAGATGTGGACTCTGAGAGAAAGCGAGACATGTAGAATTAATTCATTTGAAATGTGGTGCTGAAGAAGGATGTTACGAATTCCATGGATGGCAAGGTGAACTAATTTGAAAGAATCATTTTGAAAGAACTGAGTATAATCGACAGATTGTCGACAATATGCCTACGATGAGTCTTCCAATTCTTTGAACATTGCTCATGACAATGGAGACAATTTGGAGAAGCTTGTGATCACTGGAAGCGTGGAAGGATGTCATACAAGAGAAAGAGCCCCGATGCATTGGACTAAGTGAGAGATGTAACAGGACTATCCCCAACAATTACTCCTTGCACCGTGGAGTGCAGCGATAGATGGACAAGAATCGTCAAGGGCTATCATGAGAGTCACGATGCTCAGACATTTTGCTTAACACATCGATCAATAAGTCCCGGGACTAACCAAGAGATGGCGCCTCTAATAACAAATCTATACCATTATCAGTTAGTACCAACCTTTAGAGTTTACGTGTCAAACTTTCATGACATTCCCACATTGTGTCATTGAGTTACAGTGGTTTTAATTACGCTACTTTTGCTATTTTCAAAACAATGGAAAAAACCGAATTTCGTGTGTTGATAAAACATTGCTTTTTAATGGGAAAAAATACCGTTAAAACTCAGCGATGGCTTGAAAAGTGTTATCCGGGCTCTGCTCCGTCGAAAACAACCGTTTGTCAGTGGTATGCTGATTTCAAACGCGGTTGTACAGACATAAATGATGCTGAACGCTCTAGTTGTCCAAATAAGGCTGTTATACCAGAAAACATATAAAAAACCCTCAAAATCGTGATGGAAAATCACAAAGTAAAGTTGCGTGAGATAGCTGACATCCTGAAGATACCATTTGGTAGTGTTTACACTATTTTTCTTGAACATTTGGTTATGAAAAAGCTTTTTTCTAAATGGGTGCGTGTTTGCTCACAATGGAACTGACACAACGCATCAATGATTCAAAGCGCTGTTTGGCATTGTTTACGCGAAATAAACAGGAGTTTTTGTATCGGTATGTGACAATGGATGAAATTTGGATCCACCACTATACTCCGGAATCAAATCAGCAGTCAGCTGAGTGGAGAGCAGCCGGTGAAAGTCGTCCGAAGCGACCAAAAACTCAACAGTCGGCCGGGAAGGTTTAAACATCTGTATTTTGGGATGCGCATGATATAATATTCATCGACCACCTTGAAAAGGGAAAAACCATCAATAGCGAATATAACATAGCGTTATTGGAGCATTTGAAGGCAGAAATTGCAAAAAAAACGCCCCCATATGAAGAAGAAAAAAGTTCTCTTTCATCAGGACAATGCACCGTGTCACAAGTCGATGGTAACGATGGCCAAATTGCATGAGTTGAACTTCGAATTGCTTCCGCACCCACCGTATTCTCCAGATTCGGCCCCCAGTGACTATTGGCTGTTCGCAGACCTCAAAAAGATGCTCCAGGGAAAGAGATTTGGCTCTAATGAAGAAGTGATTGCCAAAACTAATGTCTATTTTGAAACCAAAGATAAATCGTTCTACACGGCTGGCATAGAAAAGTTAGGAAAGCGTTGGAATGAATGTATCACTCTTGAAGGAGATTATGTTGATGAATAAAGAAGAATTTTGGCAAACAAATGTTGTTTTAGTAGTTAGTCCCGGGACTTATTGATCGATGTGTTAGCAATATTGTAATAAAATATAATCTCTTATATCAGATGGAATGAGGCCTGAAAATAAGATTAAAACTTGGACATAAATAATGGATGATATAATTAGCTTTTATTCATTATTTAAGTTTATAAAAGATATCTAAAACTAGCAATTATTTAACATTTAGTGAAGGAAAATTATAAATTAGTAAGAGTTTTGTATAAATGGTACAGAAAAAACCATTTAAAATGTATTTAAGTCAAGTAAGTGAAAAATCCTGAAAAAATAGGGAATACAAAAAAACAAACGGAAAAAAAGGTATTGTTGGGATGATATTCTCTGTATTATGCTTTAAAGGGAACAAGGCAAAAAATGTTAATAATTAAATGAAGTAAAGTGTTACATAATCGTTTTTGGCTCATTCCATACAATCGTGGGTTTAAAAAAAATATTCTGCTTAGACTATTATATTTTTGCAGTATGTCAGCACACATTATGCATGTGTGTGTCCTAGTAAAGATCATTATTGTTTTGAAGTGCTTATTGCATCATACGCTTGGTCCAATGAGAATATGTTAAAAGAAAATCAAATGTTATTTTGTTCCGAATTAAAAGGGCTATAGAAAGTATTCAGTTTTATTGTTTACTTGATTTTTTTTTACATCTCAATGGTATTAATTTTTACATCTGAATGGTTTCAATTATCTTTTGATGTGATGATCAATAATGACAACTAGTCTTACCTGCGTGGATTCTTAATAAATTTCTGTACAGATGAGAATAAAATCTGGACGGGTCAATATTGAGGACTTCCCCCTGGCCAGATAAGATAGTGAAAACGGTTTCCACACAGTGCAGCTGCTCCCTGTAGCCCAAGTCCTCATCCTCTAGCAGATTGTCTAGCACATTCACGAGGTCCGAGAAGAATTCTAAGTTCATTACATGAGCAAATCTGAAAATATGAAAATACAAGGGCATAACAACAAAGTATATTAAAAAATCACTTCCAATTTAACTGGTTTAAAGTATCACATATAAAATTAATGTATACATATTCAAAATTGCCTAAGGTATACTTATTAAAAAAAGTCAGTAAGATATGTGTTGCATCTTATTCGTTATTCTCTCAGTTCTGAGAATGTGATCACCATGGTCATCAACTATCCCTCTCCAGTATACTGCCCTCATAAGCAAAAACGCAGCTAATGGCAAAAGGTAAGGTTTGAGAAAACTCTACTTTCATGTTTTTCATTGCTGCTTAAAAATGTCGTGATTCATAATAAAAAAAGCAGTAAAATATGATTCATAAGCAAAAACGCAGCAAACGCATAGGCACTTGCTGTCTTTTTGCTTATGAATCACATTTTACTGCTTTTTTGCTTAGAAACACCTAGCATTTTGTAAAATTAAAGAAGACATTATGTCGATTTTTGTATTGAAATAAATGGTTTTCTGTATTATTTTTATGGATTATGGTTCAGAATTTGATATAGGATATTGCCTCATACTTAGTTAAATTTCTGATATTTTCCCGTTAGCTGCGTTTTTGCTTATGAGGGCAGTATAAGAGATTTCTTGAACTACACATATGTACATAGTAAGGTCCAAAACTTTCTGGCAAGTGAAAAAGTTAGTGCATGAATGGACAGATATAGTGCCGGCCATGTTCAGTTTGATACATCTAGCCTCAATAGCATGTCAACTTAAGCCGATAGAAGACGTGTTGTTTTGTTATATTCTAAAATGTAAAGAAATCTCGATGGGGAATCAAGTTTCTATCAAAAGAAGGGAAAGCGCAGCAGCGATTAAATGTCATTTTGATGCTGTGTATGGAGAATCTTCTCTATCATATTCTACAGTGAAAGATTGAGCTAAACAGTTTCGTTCAGGCAGAGAATGAATATAATCCTGTTCAATTCAGACTAGCAGAGGCACATATTCTAAACACTTCAGAATATTTTTTCAGCGGTATTAAAAAATGTATGTATCGTTCTAAAAATGTATTAAACTACGAGGTTAGCATTGAAAAATATTATTTTTGTTTAATTTTATCGCCTTTATATAACCTTGGGCTGGAAACTGTTAGGCCTTACTATGTAGCACCTCCTGTAATGAGCATTCGGGTGCTTTCCAACAGGTCATCTATTGGATGGGTGTTCGGCATCTGCTCCTTTTTTCCATTCACACTTTTCGCCAGAATTGACCCAGCAAGCCAGTCGTGCTACGCCGACACTATGTGTCGAAAGTATCATAAGATTCTATTCTATAGGTGTTGCATATATAGTTCCAATCGATTTCAATCAGTATTCGAGTCGGCTGAGTTTTAGTTATATGTAAACAATCATTAGGTGAATATTTGTTACTCATTCGAACAGGGGACTGAGTGTTTATCGTGGGTAAAAAAGGCATTACGACAAAATTTATGCGAAAGCAAAATATTCTTCACTTACTTGGAAAGGCCCTCTAATGTCGCACTGAGGAGCCTAGAGTTTGGCGAACGTTTTAATATCCGGAAATAAATAGTAAACACGACTTTCACTATTTCTGTTAAATTTTGCTGTTTTGTTTGTTTATTTTCTTCAGCTTTTGTCTCTAGCATCTCCTTCTCCAGTTCTTGTAACTTTTTATTTCTCTAGAAGTAAAGTTGTTAAGGGTTAATTAAAAATGTTAACCTAGATATCACAATTTAGATTTTTTTACTAGTTTAGTTAGATTTTAAAACCAAATGCATCACGGGTGTTCACTACTTTCTTGAACAGTATTTGCAAATCCTCAATACAGCTTCCAAGAAGAACGGGGTCATCTGTGTAAAGAAGGTTTTTCACTATTTCCCATTTCTATTTTATAATTAGTCTTTCCAAATTATTCATTCATACATGTTACAAGATAACTAAACAATAATATTAACCTTTCTCTCCTTCTTTGACATGCTGATGAGCCGTTGCTTGTGTGACATTTGTTTCTTTTGTTTCATCTCTAATTTCTTCTCATCGTCCAAGTTGACATCCTTTATCCTTAGCGCTAAGAGACAATTCAATACTTCGCAGTTCACATCATTGGAACGAGTTTTAACTAAATGGTTGATCTTTCTAACAAGCTAAAACAGAGAAATTTTATTATTTTAAAATAATTAAACATATCAACATAGTCAGCTCTGAGGTAATTTATGGCTGATGTAATAATTTATTTTAAGGGCATTGAGGGATAAACCTATCAACCCTAATGCATGGTAGAAACCTTAAGGACAGCTGATTCTCAAATATTCACCCTTTACAGACTACTGAAAAATATAGAAGTTGTATTCTACTTTCCCTGTGGAGTCACGGGGAATGATTATATATATATGCTGGGTCAATAAATTAATATCAATAATGAAATAAAATAGTCATACATATATATTTGACACGATAAGAAAGAAAAATTCTACAACACAGATATTTTGACAGTCAAGTATAACAGTCAACAGTAGTAGATTTGACAGTCGATAATCTTTATTTTTAAATATTTAACAAGAGCAAATCACATGTTTAGAAAAAAATAGCAAAATGCTCCATTGCATTCTCATATTTTTCATGTGTATGTTATATACATACATACAGTTATTAACTTTGTGCTCTCCTTTATTAATATAAATAACCTAGTATAAACGAAACATTAAGGACAATACTTTGCCTCTGAGGTTGAGTAACCCTGCATCAACATGTGGAATGTTTCGATTCTGCAAAGCAACTTGCATCTCGTTCTACAAGTGAGCCCATGTGTTTTCTATATATCAAGATCTATCCATAAAATTCTCAAAAAGTCCAATTTTTGTTCTATGTAAGCGTTGTTTCACTTAAAACAAATCTGAGTTCTTTACCTTTATAAAATAAGTCTTTGACAATTACGTAAGTCTGCTTGGTGAAGTTTGGTAATATTTTGTGGTATACATACATATATTGAACTATATATATATATATATATATATATATATATATATATATATATATATATATATATATATATATATATATATATATATATATATATATATATATATATGTTATATTTTATATTTTCACGGAGAGGAGTATACGTTGAATATTCTTTTGGAGTACTCCGTGTAGTCATCATGGTGGTCTTTATATTCCAATATTTCGTTCTGGATTACACCAAAACATCATCAGGGAAAAGATTGATTTAGAATTGACTTTCTGTCAAAATGACATTTGTTAATTAGCGCTTTTCTTTGTTTACTCTGTGACCATAGATCCATAAGTTTTCATTAGAATTTCTTTTAAATATTTATTTGATTTGTAGCTACTTTTTGGTTGTTTTTATTATTTTATTTATCATTGGTTTCTTGCGTTCATTTAATATTGAATGCCATATTTTTGATATTCTTAGTGTATCATCACGTGTGTTGAGACAGTTTGGTTGAAGATAAATTTCGATGGCTTCTCTTGTTTATAGAGATAAACGTTGATAGAGAAAGAGAAAGAGCAAGAACAACAAGAGAAGCCATCGAAATTTATCTTCAACCAAACTGTCTCAACACACGTGATGATACACTAAGAATATCAAAAATATGGCATTCAATATTAAATGAACGCAAGAAACCAATGATAAATAAAATAATAAAATAAAATAATAAAAACAACCAAAAAGTAGCTACAAATCAAATAAATATTTAAAAGAAATTCTAATGAAAACTTATGGATCTATGGTCACAGAGTAAACAAAGAAAAGCGCTAATTAACAAATGTCATTTTGACAGAAAGTCAATTCTAAATCAATCTTTTCCCTGATGATGTTTTGGTGTAATCCAGAACGAAATATTGGAATATAAAGACCACCATGATGACTACACGGAGTACTCCAAAAGAATATTCAACATATATATATATATATATATATATATATATATATATATATATATATATATATATATATATATATATATATATATATATATATATATATATATATATATATATATATATATATATATATATATATATATATATATATATTATTAAATAATTTTAAACAATGACTGTAATTTATTATTACTACTGCTTTTTGTATCTTCATGTTAGTTTAAGATAAAGTTTTGTATTATTTGTCAATAATTTAAAGTACTTGTATAACCTGTCACATGTTCATTTGTATATAAAGACACTGTTGTGTCATTAATTAAATAAATAAATAAACATCATCAAGCAGTGAATTTTGAATGAATGGTGTTTTACTGTATAGTCAAAAATATATTCATACCATCAGTGAAACGAATCCTTTATTATCCGCTTTAAAAACAGTTTTAAAGCAATCGTGGACGGTTGATCTTATAGTGGGATTGCTGTTGTTTAGGAAGGGTACCAGCAACTGGCCAATATTGGAAGAGTAGTTGAAGTATGAATGTGAAACCAGCAGATCACAGAGACACGTGATGGCTATGTGTCCAAGCTTGATTTTCGGAGCATCGATCTTTCTCGTGTCACCTTTTTTCTTTACCAAAATAGAAGACATCTTTTCTAGTCTTTGCAAGTATCTTTTGTAATGAGCAAGGAGAGATTGTTCATATTTATTCAGCATGAGTGTTTCTTTCTTCACTGAAAAGTTTTTTTTTAATATATTTAAGTAAAACATAAAAATAAATTGATAATTTAACTACAAACATTTCTAGCTCACAAGCGAATTTATAGACAAAGTATTTGATATAAGAAAAAAAATTGTAATTTCTAATTGAAATTATTATATTCATTCTATCAGCACAACCTTGTGAATTTATTGCCATTTGGCATCTCTTTCAACCAATCAGAAAGATGTTGAATAAACTTTCAAGTGAAAACAAGACTGAAACCTTTTTTAACCCTTCCTGTCCGGTGATGTGTAACTAGTACACATTGCTTCTCAAAACTTTAATATCTCTATAAATATAATAAAAACTGGGTTCAGATTTTAGGTATTCCTCCGTAATACATTTACGCATTGAATGAAAAAATAATATTAATAATAATTAACACTTATCGGCCACATCAGAGATATTTTGTGAAAATCGGGAATAAATTCACCAATGCAATCAAATATGTGATGTACGTATATTCATTCTAAAAAAACTGCTATGGGTGAGAAAGCGACGCTATTAACGTCTCACTCTCGCTCTACTTCGGTATATGGGAACGCAAGAAATAGAATCAGTTCACTCGTTTCTGTCGTTTAGTAGCCAGCGGACTTTCGTTCGAGGTGGTCGCTTCACCAGTTTTGTGAACGTCGGCCGATGTTTTTTTTTCATGTTTTCAGCAATTAAATTTCAATTATTATCACTTTTGACTTCAAATTTAATCAATTTAAGCGATTGGTTATGAATATTCTTATTTTTCTGATTTTAAATCGCTCATTTTTACATGTGTATTGATGTGTATTGAATACACATCACCGGAACGGGCGGATTTTTTTAGCACAGGAAGGGAAAGGTTAAAAATACTAGGTACCAAAAGGAATTGAACCCGTAATTCTCGGGTTGGAAGAAAGGCGCACCAAATAAGTTCAATTACATTTTTTAAGAGAAAACAGCAGATTTTAAAATAAAACATAGATAAATATATACACAATCATATTTTACTAAATCCTTACACTTAGTTTGTCCAAAATCTTGTTGTGAAATTTGATAATCTGGCAAAATATCTTTGAAAACCTCCAACATGGAAACGGCAGCTAATTTCCTTATGGTCAGCAAGTTCTCGTTTCCCGCTTTAGATTTCTCATCCAAAAAATTCAAAAGTCCAAAAAAGTTATTAATCTGAAAAAATTATATCCGGAATATTAATACAAAATTCGACAGAAATTGATTTGGTAATCATTGAATACAAATCAGGTGTAATTTTAAATTCCATTTAATTTATTGCTGAATCATTTAAAAATTACACTACATACATCATGCCGTCTCTCTGTCGGAGTAGGCAGATATTTCGCCGGGTGAAGTCCACTGTTTCGACTGTTCCTTGGTCTCGGGTGTGTACCAGTGTATCCATGTTTCATCGACGGTCACGAAACGATGCAGAAACTCCTTCGGATTGCGCTTAAACATCGTCAAACACTGCTCTGAAGCGGTCTCACGGTTGCGCTTGTTTTCCGGAGTGAGCAAACGCGGCACCCATTGCGCCGACAGCTTTCTCATGCCCAATACTTCATGCAGGATATGACCCACGCGGTCTTTTGAGATGCCTACTGTCTCAGCTATCTCGCGCACCTTCAATCAGCGGTCTGCCAATACGAGATCGTGGATTTTTGTCACGTTATCCTCCGTGGTAGCCGTTTTCGGGGCACCTGGGTGTAGCTCATCAAAAACCGACGTGTGACCATATTGAAACTCGTTAAACCAATTTTTGACGGTTGCCATCGAAGGAGAAGAGTCACCATACACAGCATCCAAGCGCTCGTTGATTTCGCTGCGCGATTTCCCTTTCAAAAACTAAAATCGAATCACCGACCGATATTGCTCTTTTTCCATTTTTCTCAAATCCGCGGACACGCTCGCTTCCACACGCAGTCAAAACAAAACTACGCGTCCGATTCGGCTGAAATTTTGACAGAAGCTGTCAACGAGAATGTACTACGCGATAAAAAATTGCTCTTGCGATAGTGGTGCCATCGGGCGGTGAAGTACTTATCGGACCGCCCTCGTATGTTTGTGTGTATATATGTATGCATGTACATTATTTTTTATTTTATATAACTTTTTTTCATTCTATATAATTTTTCTTTATTTTTAATGTTAACATTTCTTGTATTTTTCAAAGTAATTGGGATAAGCCTGTTTTGAGAAAATAAATAAATCACTTCATTTCGTATTCTGTCATACATTGTAACAATTACATTGATTTCCATAATACATTCAATGAAACAAAATATCAATAAAAAAATAATACAAGTATGAAGCAAATATCAATTTCAAAAGGTTACTTTAAATATATTAAATCTAAAAGCTAAAGACCAATAAGGTAATTTGGACTTGTTAAACGAGTGGGTGATGGTACAGTGGCTAAATAAATTTATAATGCAAACATGAGTGGGGGTTGTGTTAGAAAAAGAACAAGAATACTTAGAAGAAGACTGATGTAACTTTCGTGGCTAAGTTAGTAAGACATCTGTCTTCCAGCCTAGGGATTGCGGGTTCCATTCCCATTAAAATCAAGATTTTTAAAAAGAAAGTGTCCAGTCTGCTTTTTACTCAAGTCTTCTTTAACACGTTGCAAGAAATTGCCACACGGTAATAAACCCGCCAGTTTTTAGTATATACAAGTGTAATACGAATGTTAGATGGTTTAACAGAAATTTGAAAAAGGAGAAAGATACTGTAGAAGAAAAAGTGAGCATTTAGGGGACTTTAGCGCTTTGTTCGAACCATTCTCTCTATCAGAATAATTATTTCCTATGATAATATCAAAAACATAAAAGCATCGTTAGGTATTTAACAAGTTTTGATACAGGTGGAACATATTTACCTTTTTCTCTGGAGCTTCCAGTAGTCCAGAACAAAGAATTCCTATCTTAAACTTTTTACTTTGAAGTTCCTCGTGCCTGGCCACCAATATTTGTGCCGCAGATATTGCCCTTGTCCCGCTTATCAGTGGGGATTCTTCTTTATCTATTATTTCATCTTCGGAATCTACTTTACTTGTCAACTCTTCTATTTCCTCTTCTTCTGATTCCTCCGAATATTTGTAGTCTGATGTAAATAAAACAAAATTAACTTACTCCTTGGATGAAAACATATAAATCTTTTTTTTGTTTTTTGCATATTCTTAAAGTTTAGACCTTTGAGAATATGTTCTCAAAAGTAAATTCTTAATATTATATTTACGAACTTATTGCTATAAATGAGGCAGCAATTACGTCTCACCGGAATGACTCAGACAATAATCTCAAAACTTTAAACGCGTTTTTTTTTTTTCGACCTGGTTGACATAAAATCTCAAATTCTATCCAACCGATTTGGTATGAAACTTCGATAGACGTTTTTATATCGTCCCTATCTTGGAAAATTCAAAACAATTTTTTTACTATTTTCATAAAATTTGAAAAATAGGGTAAACAAATAAATTTTTTTTTCAGACAGCCATTTTACGATTTTTTTTTCTTTGATACCAACCATAACGACTTTATTTTTTATCAAGAATCTGTGTATGATTTTTGTTTCGGATTTACGAAAGGGCTCCAATCATGTCGACAACCAGCTCACCCCCTTTTTTTTTATGACAAAATATAAACAGATGATAACATCTTGAATTTTGTACATTCTCAAATCATCAATAAACAAACTGTAAAAAAATGTATACGAAAAATATTTTTTGTTTTTTTTTATTTAGTCTGAAAAAATGATCGAAATTCACGTCTCTAGAGTACAGCATCCCATTAAAATTTGTTTATTATTATTTTCAAAACCTAACCACTATTGTAACATAACACATCAATCAATAAGTCCCGGGACTAACCAACAGATGGCGCCTCTAATAACAAATCCATACCATTCTCAGTTAGTGTCTACCTTTAGAAGTTACGTGTCAAACTTTCATGACGTTCTAACATTGTGTCATTGAGTTACAGTGGTTTTAGTGATGCTACTTTTGCTATTTTCAAAACAATAGATAAAACCGAATTTCGTATGTTGATAAAACATTGCTTTTTAATGGGAAAAAATACCGTTCAAACTCAGCAATGGCTTGAAAAGCGTAATCCGGGCTCTGCTCCGTCGAAAACAACCATTTGTCGGTGATATGTTTGACCCGTTTTGCAGACTCGGGCACGAAGTTTCTTTTTATACTGACGAGCTCGAGCATCGTTCGGGTAAATCTTGTTTCGACTTGTTGGGAGTGTTTCTCCCGAGCGTCGTTTTGGCAGATCTTGTTTCAACTTGTTTTCTCCGAACGGAATATATTTTCATATACAATTTACTTGTTCACAGTTCGTCATTGTGTTATGTCGCGTGTTAAAAATCCGACTGTTAAGTGGTTAATAAAGTGCTCTAATTTTAAACAGTCTCTCACTGGGTAGACGAAGACGACAGCTAGTGGACATAATCTTTCAGGAACTCACATGATTGTATGTGGAGAATCGGAGAATTAAGATGCGTGATCGGATAATCTGGAAGGATGTTTTATAGGATGCTGAGAGTCTACAAGAGTTATATGGCAACGGAAATAAATAAGGAACTAATTTAGAAAATTTAATGTACGTTACCATCATCTTCCATTTCTTGGCGTACAAATCCATCTTTTGTCTTGATTGGCAATAGTTGCTTTTTGGGTTTTTCCGATATCACTGTTTTCTTTGTATTTTCATATTTATTTTCAACATTTTCTTCATCATCATCCATTTCATTTACTTTCCGTTTATTACCAGATGATTTACTGTAAATTGATGAAAATTTAAAATAACAATCACATTTCAAAAAATAATACCACAGTACAGTGGGACCTCGGTTCTCGAACATCTCTCATCTTGAACATATTGTTTTAATTTGATTCTCGAATATAATTCAGTTCTCGAATATATATTTTCAATAACAATGCCATCTCTCACTTTAGAATTTTTTTAAACGCAGACAAAAACCAGCCTCGTTGGACAGGTTTTTAGCGAGACAGAAAAGAGAAAGAACCCTAGGACAGTCACCGGACCTTTTTATGCAAAGTGACTTTCTTTCCAAGCAATAAAATCTGCGTCACCACCTTCTACTTACGTCATCAGCTCTTCTCAGTACTGGTCAAGTGCAGTTAAATTTTCATTTAATATGATACATTTATTGTGTTGCCGCACTGTGTATTTTTGGGGGTCTGGAACAGATTAATTCAATCTACATTACTTCTTATGGGAAAAAATGTTTTCGAACAGCCTTCTGGAACGGATTATGTTCGAAAAGCGAGGTGCCACTATAAAATTAAATTTCTAAATAATTATATTGATGGAACAGCACAGTAATTAACCAATACCAATAACCTTCATGGTCTAGCATAAAAAATACTTGTCTTTACCTGGTGATTTCAGGTTTAATTGCTGATGGTGATCAAACAAAAATGTTTCAATAGTCGGCCATTCATTTAACAAATTCAAATAAATTGACAAGTAAAAATAATCCCATTAAATTGTCATTTATACAATGAAATTGTAAAACAGTTTTATGGGTAACCACTCAACTAACTACTGGAGGATTCAAATACATTGATACAATTTGCCTATCCTTATTACCAGCATAAAATATTTTTTTTCGTATAGAATGATGCAATTTGTTAAAAACAAATGGTAGGATACCTACAGGATACAATAAAACGGGAAATATCTTTTCATTTCATACACAGATGAAATCTTTCTGATTTTATTAATGATTATTGTATTATGAATACAACATTCATGGTATTGACAAGAGGTAGTCAAGAAAATTAACCTCTAAACAAATATGGCCGTACGGTGATCAAATTTTTACCTCGAGAGAGTATGGACGTACACGGTACGTCCGATGTTTTTTCCCGAATACATGAATTTATCCACGAACATGGCTCAAATGTTTTTATCTATTCAATTATTTTGCATATGGCAATTGCATACTTACAAAATATTTTTTTTATTTTACTTACAAAATCTCACTCGCTTAGAAGTTAATGTCTTTATAAAAGAAATTTTGAATTATAATTAAAAATTATATTCAGTAACTTAGAAGTTTAAGACATTTCATTTGACACAATGTAGATACATCAAAGAGGTATGCATTTTATGCTGTTTCAAGATCTCGAAAATTCACTTCGAATATAAATGCACCCAAAATCATAAATGAATAAAAGAAGGTAATTTATATTGAATACTTTCAATAGTTGATTTCTTACAGAAGAAATGAAAAATATTACAGGATTTCTACCGACGGGAAGAGGGAATCTCAAACTATATAAAGTGAAAATAAGACAAACCGTCCCGCAACAGAAGTCGTCACTCCATTAGTCTTTCCAGCACTTTTCATCAAGTAATCTAACTCATCCTCCTCCATCATGTCCATCATATCGGAGCCCTGCAACGACTCCTCATCGCTGTACTGCTGCTGCACAGTGGGGGCCTTCACAGGCTGCCGCTGGATGATTTTCCTCTTTCTGTGCCGTTGTGTTTTAATTTTCCCCTGCTTCTTAAGTTTCGTTATCACCTGGTTACTGTGTTTTAATTTACTAACTTTCATTTTGGCTTTTTTCTAAAAAATTAAATAGATATTAATAAATACTTAGTTTCTCTTTATAATATTTACTTTGTTAACCCTTGCCAATCTGTGAACGGACAAGAGTGACCAAGACGTATATTTTATTTAATTTCTCGAAATATACTGCTTGCAGGGTCTTCATACTTTATGTATTCCTCATCGAAACCTCTATGATTTGAATGATGTCATTACGAAATAAAATCATTAATAAATATCAACAGAAATGAATAATATTAAATCGAGAATTGACGAAATGTCAAAACACTCCGTATGACTCATTCTTTTTTGACAGTTAATATTTTACGAGTACATTCGTTCCAGGGATTGGTTACCAGTTTTATCAAACACCTGTATGTTTAGTACATAGAATAGAAACAAAAATTATTTCGTGCCCCAATTGCGATAGACTTTCTCCACAGGATTAAATTTTGATTTTATGATATGTTTGTCCTATTTTCAAATTTTGACCTATTTTCAAAGTGTTTATATTTTCCAATATTTTATTGATTTGAATTTCGTGTTTGTTTTTATATTATTATTTTTGAATTTATATATTCATTTTATATTTTGTTAATATGTTAATTATTGTCTTAATTTGAATTATATTTTTATTGCCAAAAAATACACGCTACATTTTATTGTATAATTTTATGATTTTTTTTTAAAAGGTTGGAGACCTCTTTTCAGTCATGCGCATTCTGAACGTTGTGCAGACCAAACGACGCAGTGGGAAAATGATATTCTTGTAGAAATGTAACCTCTGTTTCAAGTCTTATTTTATCATTTCTTACACTTATTTTATATTATTCGACATTTTATTACATAATAAAATGATGTTTATAGCTAATTACAAAAAAAAAACTAATAGATTTTACATAATTTTAATTTAAAACATACATGTTTACTGTACCCTCAGTGTCCAACACCGTTACTGGCGTAATTTTTTAGCACAGTAAGGGAAGTGTTAATTGCAATTTTGTTAAAGCTACTTTGAATAGCACTGTTAAAGCTACTTCTCAATCTAAAGTAGCATGCTATTCAAGTAGATAAGTAGTAATGGTACTATTATGTAGTTAATCTTAGGACAAAATGCGCTATTTGTAGCCCTTTCCTTTCCTTTTTAGGAGGTAGAAACACGTGTAGCGGCCATTAATGTAATTAGAGGAATAAAAAAGTATTTATTTATTGTTAAATATTCAAATAGTGTGTAAACTTGAATGCATTGTAATTGTGTAATGTATTAAGTGATGTTAAAAAAATATATAAATATAAGACATAAGCGTAAACTTGGAGTAGCAGAGCAAATTTTTATGGTGCAAAGCATTTCATCACTCTAACTGGGTAGCCGTAGGTTACTTCGATAAATATCGTTGGTGCAAGCCGGCCTTAACATGTAAATAATATTGAAGTTTCATGGAACTTCAGTATTTTGATGCTTGCGTACCACTGTAGTACACATACCATAGTTTGCAGACCATTGGTATAAGAAATCAAATCAAAGAAACACTTTTAACACTGTAGTGTGAAATTAAGTAATGTAGCCTCTAAGTTAGCTGAAGTTTGTGGGATGATATCCATCTATAGTGTTTTTTAATCACAATTTATACTTAAGTTACCTTATAAGATTTGTTTGATTGATTATGGTTTGTGGGTACCCTGTAGTCTTTCAGAAACATTATCGAGGGACTAATCATCTGCCCTTGCCTAATTGGTAAGTACTCAAATTGTGGAGAAAGTCCAAAATAAATTTTTGAGATATCTCTACTGCTAGAGTAAACATAGCTCTATTCTATTGTAGAATATTTCTTCTGGACATGTCGAGATACTAAGAGTGAGGAGGGATGTGAGGGGCCCCTTCTTATAACTTTAGATTGCTGACAGGAGTAACATCTAATCCAACTGTGTTCGGAAATATATGGTTTTATGTTCCTGACAACTATATGGGATACATACATACCATCACGCCATCTCCCTATTGGGGTAGATAGAGGACAGTGTGCCATACTTTTCTAACTCGACACACATCCTTAGACTCTTCCACATCCATACAACCAATGTTCCCTCTAAGGTGTGCGCGTGTGCGGCGGCACATCTGTTAAAAATTGTCCACACACATGTTTCCATCTTCCGCACACATTTCAAAGAAAGGAACTTGTAACCATATTTTGTTTTGCGCAATTATATATTTTATTTGATATTTTATGATGGGTTCTCAGGTTCCTTTCTTTCAGATGTGTGCGGAACATGGAAACACCATATAGAGTCCACGCACCGTAAGGAGCCTCTTTTTCACTTGCACATATAAGTTGATGGGCCGTACACACACACAATGAAACAATTAGGGGGAACATTGCATACAGCCCCTACGATTTCTGTCTTTCTAAGTTTCCTTCTTTCAGAATATCATTCACTTGATTCAACTATACTTTCCTTGACCTTCCTCTCACACATCTATATGAGATACAGCTGGCAATAAGCAGAACTAACTTGCCATGTGGTGTTCCGTTTCGTGGACTGCCGTTTTTGAATAGGGCCTCTAGTTTTGATATTTCAACATTACAGAAAATAGCTTATTCAGCTTTCTTAGTAATAGCAGTTAGTTGTTTCAGCTCAACAATAATTTCTAATTATAATGTTTTATAATGTATATATTTTGTAAAATGTATAAATCTTTGACCTGTGTGTGTATAAAATATGTAAGTTATACTACATATAATAAATCTTCCCGATTGGAAGAGGGTTGAAATATACTCCATCAGTAGAAATGTTTTTTATTTTTTTCTTTTTAGAGTGGAGCGTTCAAGAGTAGTATTTTATGTTTTATTTAACTCAAAATATCTTAATATACACCTTCGATTACGAAAAAAAATGTTGACAGGCATTCATTCAATCGAAATTAATTATGAATTATTTAACTACACGAAACATTGAAAGAGTAAATAAAAAAGGATAACTTACAACCATTTTGGATTATTGAAATAAATTAAACTGATTAATATATCTAATAAATTAAAAAAGGTAAATATTCAACCAAGTAAGGTTATGAATATTTCACGTGTGCCTCTTTTATGACAAGTTTGTAAATTTTGAGTTTGACATTTGATCGGTAAGTTGGTAGAAATGTAAGCTGGCAGCACTGCTATCCAATACAAAATAATGTGGCACTTCATTGTTATGTAGAGATTCAGTGCCTCGTGAAATAGCATGATAACGCTTTGTAGTACTACAAAGCGTTATCATGCTATTTCAGAGAAAAATTAATGACTTGTACAAGTCATTAATTTTTCAATGTAATAGTAATACAAATTTTGACTATATTTTAAAATATTATATAAATACCTTTTTAACAATGATTTTTCTTGGAAAAATCATAGTCATTTTTTTTCTGAAATTATTAAAAGCGAAGCAAATTCACAAAGGTGCAGGTATGCGTAAAAATATAATCAAACACATTTCTCAAACAAATTATGACCATTTAAGGCATAGAAAATTAGGTGAGTCTGAATTTTCATTAAGTTTAAAGATATAAATCATATTCATTAGAAAGAGCATATCGTCGGCTAAGAGTGTTAAATTGTTAACTCCATTTGGGTGAATTTTTCAGGAGAGCGAAAAAACCGATTTATTTTAATATGACTCACAGGATAAAGAGATTGAAAATCCCGTTGGTAGATTATTTTATTACGAATTACCTATTTATGAAATAACCCATTAACTTTGTCGGAGTTATAAGAAAAAATGGGAGTTAGCAAGTTATATGTTTTGGAAAATTCGTTTTTTGTTGCTGTTTTCCAGGAGTTAACATATTATATTTTTAAACAATAAATAGTGCCAATAGAAGTTTTATTATAAATTGAGAAGAAACACACATACGAGTATAATCATTAATGAGATCTTTTGAGATACACAAATGTCTTATCATTAGTTATGTGGCAGATTGTCATAAAAATCTCTAAAATCGGATGAGAGAGTTTGCTTAATTAGCTGCAAGTCTCCATATTTTCGGGCGCTGATTACAAGCCTGTTTTGGTTCAGTTATTCCAATTCACTCCAGGTGGTTGGTTGCACAGAACTTTTTCTTTGAGGTAATAACGTCCAGGAGTCTTCAAACCGTAGTTTGTATTAAATATTTTCTGACGGCGAATACATGAGCGCACGGATATCAGTGACCTTAGGGTCTTCTGCAGATCGCCCCGGACGAATATTTTTGTAGCTTGTCACGCTGTCGAACTTTTTGAAAAACGTGTGTTCTAAGTAAGTCACTTCAAATGGATTTTTGTAAGCTTTACAATCACTTGAACGTGGTCCGCAGGAACGTTTATAATTTTGTATCGCATTTTACGTTCTATTAATGAGTGCATATTATCCACCTGCGTTTGAGTGTGCCCAACTTCGAGGTACTTCTGCACTATCGTTATATTATTTAATACTGCAATGATTAGTAGAGTGTTTGATAGGGTAACATTACGATTTTGATAGCCACATCCGTCTGAGTAAATAATCAACTGCACATCTTCTCGTTTTTCGACTTTAGGTAAAATCTTCTGTTCAAGAAAATATGTTTATATTGAGGCAAACTCTTCTGCACTGAGACCTCCTTCCGTCTCGTTCTACAAGAAGCAGTAACCATATTTGTTTATGTTGTTGTATAATAAAAGCAAATGTTATGTACTTGAAGCTTGGTTTTGTAGTACAGCACACTCACATTCGATTTTGGGGGCATTAAAATGGCTTGCATATCTACTGTAAATACTAGTGTTTGTTCTTCCTAATTTTTTCTTCTCTGGTTTCTTCTTTCTTCTATATATGTAGTTGGTATTTACTTTCTTCTATCATCCCCACTTTATACGCTGTACATTTTTCATATTCGTCTTTTTTGGTCTAAATAAAAAAACAGTTCAGGACAACGGCTGCGTGTTATGCGACGTGCACCAGTCAGATACGTAAAACTTGTACAAATCCATTTTAGTTTGCCAGTCAGGATGAAGATATTTTCTAGATGACGAAGCACGGCAGTAATGAAAGTCCATTACAGGTATGACATGGAAAAATTCATTCAGAGAACGTTGTTTGTCTGCATATAGGTTGGCTCTCTCTTTAAGAGCTCTACGCTGACCAGGGAGAGGGTTGTGTTTCATTGTATTTTTCCAGGCTATTGCAGTCATCCTTCCGATACACAATGTATATAAATACATTGTTTTGCATACCCTGACATCCTCGTCATTCACTTTCATGTGGTACGAAAACCATTGTGATCTTCGAGATATATCCGAGTCTTTTCTATCTCTTGCACGTTTTATCGGAAGTGATTTTACAGTATCATCGATGTACACTTTTTTTCTCCCCAAGAATAGTTCCTCCAAAATATTTTAAAGATTCCTTTCCTTCTGTCTTCAGTAACCGTACGATGATATGTGTTATACAAAAGGATAAATTTCACATTTCGCTATATATTTTTTGCAATTGCATTGGAAAATTCAGGAAGTTTTTACACGCTTTAAATATACCTATGCAAATTCACACAAAATAAAGAGGCAAGTATCGTTAATCCTTTTAATCCCACGGGGCCGATTGTCGGTCTCAAAGTTTTCGTACAAGTTATGTTGAATAAAAATATTTTTTTTATGAAATATGAAAATTTATTATTATTTTATACTCTACAGGGAGGACTCCACAAAAAATAGGATTTAAAACTAAATATTAACTGAGATAAAAAATAAAATATTAACTACTATATAAACTTATTTAATGCAAAAAATGTATTATGTAGCTTATTTGGTACGTTTGTTTTCCAACCCAAGGGTGGCGACTTCAATTCCCGATAGAACACAAATTTATTTAAAAAAAAAATCCAGTCTGGTCAGCACTAACGGCTTCTTTAACATCGTTCTAGTTAATTGAAGGAAACTGTCAAATGACAAAATGCCTGTCAGGTCGTACTGTATAATACAAAATTTTCCTTTTGCAAATGAGACTGATTAAAACTTCATCTTTTTTTTATTATGACCAACCTCATGCTCGGATGTTAAATTTTCTTGTAAAACTACTTGGAACGTGTTATTTTTCCAACATTTTATTTTAGTTTAAATTTATCTGTTTTCTTATAATTATTAATTGGTGTTATTCACAAACTATTTTATTTTATTCCTGACTCTCATACTTTACTGCCCAATATATAAAATAATGCATTGATTAAATAAAAAATGTAACCAAAATAAAATAAAACCAATACCTTAGAAGCGAACTTGAAATATCAAGGTCTTACGAAAAATTAAAAAAAATATAAAACTTCCTTTCAACTAGGGGTTTGTAATCAATCTTAAAGAGGAAAAATAAGTTTCCTAAGTATAGAATTTAATAAAAGATATTTATAAAAAAAGTCTGAGCAGTGTTTCACGTCATATTTATAATATCTAAAATTTGTTTTTGGTAGCGTCATTTAAAAAAATATTATTCAATGCTGTATTGGACGTATGCGTCACCCTGATTAATATGTGTAGATTTATATATTTCTTGGATATTTGTTATGTAAATTCTTGTTCATATTAAGATGTAAATCTTGTTATATTTGGTATTTCCTTGATGTATGTAAATTCTTGATATTTTTTACTTTTGTATAAAATGTTTGTTTGTTTGGTTCCGATCGTTGTCGCGACCGCAGAGGAGATGAGACTTGTGAACGGTCGTCGCCAGAGTATATCGCTGACCTGTCGGTCTAAGCCATACGCAAAACTCCCGAAAATGGTTGAATTTAGCGAGGTGTGAGCGCTTGTGATGACCGACTGACTGTTCATAAGAGGGGTCCATTTCAATTTTTGAATATATTCTCAATACAATCGACCTCCTGTGTTTTTACTTGAGACCTACTACAACCTGCCATAAGAGGAATCTCTTCACCAACGCCACCTTGTCACCGATCTACGCCTTTTGGAATTCGCAACTGAATTCTCCGAGAATTGCGCAGCAACCATCGCATCTATATACAGTTATTAGTACCCTATCCGTTACAAAAGGAAATTTTCGAATTTAGCTCATATTTCAGAATCAAAAGTGGTTAATTAGCTATTTGATATTACGCCATATCAAAATTTTATTCCAATACTTTATAACTTAAATCCATCAACTACTTTCGCATGGCAAGTTTTGATATTCCTTTTTTTGTAATAATTGAAGATACATCTCATATTTTTTTATTTTGTGAGATTGTAGCCGGATTTTTTTTATTTAAAATAAATCGTTGTACATATATCTAATGAAGTATTTGTATTGAAGTGGGCTGACCATAGACTAAATTGCTGATGACAGATTACAGTTCGCTCTCAAATTATGGGTGTCTATGGTGTTGACAGTGACAATTGTCAATCTCTGGACAGTGTTTTGTAGCTTTGCCAAGTTTACCTTTTCGTTAATACAGTATTAAGTTATTCTAATAATATATTTACATTGCTTCATTAATAAACTGTCGATTTAATGTATCCGACGTCACAATAGAATATTTTATCTCACTGTTTCACTCCAAGAAATATTAGGTTAGATTTGAATAAACTACTCTCGAACTAAGGCTAGGTTAGAGTTTGAATTAAATACCCCGATAACGATCCGCCCGCTTGATGATGAACATGCACGGCGTGGGCATGGGAGGGCAGGGAGTGGGTATGGCCATGTCCGGTGGGGGTGTAGGGGTCGGGGTGACCGGCATGATGCAGCAGGCCTCTCCGCAGCAACAGCAGCTTCAGGTGCAGCAAGCTATGCCCGCACAGCCGCAACAGCCGCTCGAGAAGTTGGATAACATCTCCAAAGTCAAGTTCCTTGTCGGGCCGCTTAGGGAGTCGTTGACTGTGAGTATTGTATTTCTTTATTTAAATATCAAACTATCTAATTAGTGTACATAATATGTGAAATATGAGACAAACAAAAATGAGTAATTTAAAGTGGACTCTGAAATTATATGGATCCGAGTTTGTTGCCTTTTATTTGCCAAGTAACCTAAAGCTTTTGTATCTTACTGAGGACATACTGAAAAAATAGGTTGATGCTTTTACCGGTTGTTATATATTCTCATTTTGAAAATTCTAATGTATATGGACTAAGCGACTTCTAACTGAAATCATGTGAAAACTTGCCCAGAGGAGAGGCACATGGAGAAACTCAAAGTAGTCATAAACTCAGTTAAGGACCTCACCGCGACCGAGGGTAAGAGGAGAAGGCCACTCGTAATCTTCAAGTGTACCAGTTAGGCGGGAACTGAAGACGACCTGATAGAGGAGCTGGTCGTACAAAATGACGAAGTATACGAGACCTCGAGAGGCAGCCAGATCTAGGAACACCTTAAGATCATTAGAAAATTGCCAAACTGTAACAGTAGTCTGAAGAATGTTGTTGCATCGGTGTCGCCACAGCTAAGATCACACTTTTAATCAAGAGTTGAGTCAATCTAGGGTGCATGTGGAGAATTACGTCTACTGCAATGCTTCCAATGCCTCAGTTTTGGCTAAGGAGAAAATTCAAATGTACTGCGAAAAAATAAACACTACAGACCTTCAGGCCTATCTGGAATACTTATCGAATCTTGGACATCATCCATTCTTGCCATGTAACCAGACCAAGAGTCTTTCAAACTTAATAATGAATAGTTAGGTTGCTTTTTAAGAAGGTCTATACATTTTATTTATTGAAATGAAAAATCTACCATACAAGGCTTCGCTGGGTAGGTGGAGTAATAACGAATTATGACAGTGATGGGTAACCTTTTTAGCTCGGCGTGTCAAAATTCTGAAAAAACCTGACTTGACCCGGGTGCCGTGTCGCATCTAAGAATATTAATAATTTTTGCAGCCCTAGTAAATGAAAGAGTTTTGTTTTTGAACTATTTATTTATTATTATTAAAAAGCAAAAACAAATAATTATTTACATCAGTGGCTTTTTTGTTGTTGAATTGCATTTGCTAAATCTTCAATTGAAGGTTGGTATTTCGTACATTTTAAACACAAGCAAGCGTTAAAACTTCACCAGTCAGTCGGTTTCTTTTATTTGTTTTAATATTATTCAACGCCGAGAATAAGGTCTCACAAAAGTACGTTGAGATAAATATTGTGAGTAAAGCCATCGCTAGATTTTTCGGAGTGCCAAAAGTGTTCGGTAATCGGTTCCAAGCATTCAAAATATCTTGTTCGTAGTGGCACTATTCTTCATTTTCCAAACGATTTCTTTCTAGATTCACGAGTTTGGACCTCAAGTCGACGAACTCTTAAGCCCAGAGATGCTGTCTTGAAGATCGTCCGTAAACGATGCGTGTCACCCAAAATGTCGTGGCGTGTCACCTCTGACACGCGTGTCATAGGTTACTCATCACTGAATTATAATGAATGATAAAACTTTCTTTAATTACATAATATTTAATAATCTTTCATGAAATATAGTAAACATTTCGCAAAACTCTAGTGTTGTGTGAAACATAGTTGGTGGTACAGGTCATTGTAATAAATAATGGTAATGTTTGGTCAGCACCATGATTAACTTGTTAAGCACCTAGGTGTTCCGCGATCATTTCATTTTCAGACTTTTTTCATTGGAATTTATTTAACTAGCAGTAAGCAGCTGCCCTATGTAAATTCTTAGTGCAATCTTGGAGCAACATATGAAATAAAACAAATTTAACTTACTGAAGAAATATTTTATACCATACCCAAGTAATGTGTCGAATGTTTATAAATATATTTAATATATTTTGAGAAATAATAATTTATATTTCCAGGTAACGTTGAAATCAGCTGCACAAGTCCTTCACCAAAACTATCTTGTAGATGTGGGATCACAGTAAGTTGTTTCAAATATTATTTTATTTTATTTAAATGTTGCAGATTATACTAGTATATACGAGTACATCACACATACTCATAATAAGAGAAAATTTCAATAATATAAGATAATGCTAAAAAGAACTAATAAAAACAATAGTTCATGCTATCCTGTAAATAGGCGAAGTTATGTTTAAAAATATTTTCAATTGAATTCTGAAAATTCAAAAGTATACTTCTAAGCGCATATATTTCTACGGCTCCTTTCAGTCTTTCCCACATCCACATTGCACTCCCATACATCAAAGATTGTACTAAAATACTGTTGTGGACTGTCTCTTAGCAGATTTTGAAATTGTTCAGTTTGCGTATATATGATTTAGTGCCCCATCGAATGTTTTCTATCACTACACGCCACTTGATATCCCTCTTAACTCTTCCATCATCTGAGAAAATATTACTCAAATAGCAGAATTCTTCAACTTGTTCCAATCTTTCATTATTCACCCATATATCAAATTTACTTTTACTTTCACACTTTTCTATCACCATGACTAAAGATTTTGCAACATTCATTTTAAATCTCTCGTACAATTTACTCATCAGACTCTGTACTTCATCCTCATTCGTCGCAAAAACTAGCATGTCATCAGCATACAGCATTAAATAACAGTATAATAAATAAATGTTACTATTTTTTTTTCATGATGTATAAGTTTCTTACATTTTTTTAATTTACTTTTATTCTTTTCATTACAGGAAAGGATTAACATCACCCACTCCACGTTTCGATAAAAATATGGAAGAATTCTATTCTATTTGTGATCAGATTGAGTTGCATTTGGTAAGTATTACATTTATTTTGTTAAAAAATAGATGGAATCCATCCAGTATAAATGATCAAGCACTGTGGACCCAAGAATGACAGAAGCTGAATAAATGTGTGCACTAAGAAGAATAAGGATGTCATGAAGTATGGCAGATTATGAAGTTGAAAATTAATAATTATTGCGTAATAATGACTTATATAAAAAGCAGAATGAAGAAGAAAACTTTCAGGTGGTTTGAAAGAATGGATAGTTGGTGATGAAATGTCGATAAAACAAATTTCCAAAGCGAATGTGAGTGTGATTTATGGAAGAGCCACAAAGGAATAATTGAATTAACTGATTAAAAGAAGGAAATGTAAAATGGTAAGGAAACTCAAGAGAGTTATATGAGAAGATGGATGTTGAAGAGGCGAAAGATTTGTCATGATAGAAAATTCTTGTGCTCTGCTGTCTCTGCCTATCCCAACAGGGAAACTGTATAATTATATGTGTGTATGATTGTTTTCGTTTCCTCCCATCGAACTATTGTTTTAATTAAAATTTAAAAAGGCAAGATTTTTCCTCAAGGGTACTCCAACTTGGGAGTCGAGCTCACTTTTATTAACAGGTTAAAAATATTACATAAGTTGAGTGTTAAGATAGAAAGGTAGTGACTGCAGCCATTAAATTAGTTTCTTCTCCGCATCTGAATATGTTCAGAAAATATATTTGCTTAGAAAACTTACCAAGGAAGACGAACTACAAAGAAACCTTTTAGATATTCGGACATGTGATAGCAACACTTTCAGCTTTAGGTGTAGTGTAATAAAGTTCTTTGAAAGAATATGCTGTTAATCTGGTGTTCTGTATGCCTGGAAGTATGTAGATCGATTCTAGATATTGATACTCGTATCATTATCATAAATAAATGTTGAAATCTCATCAATTTCTCAGCTATTTCGTTAAATTCTCTTTGACAATGTTAATTGAAGTTTATGAAAATTTTGCAGAAAACATCGATTGCGTGTCTTCAGCAAGCAGGGTGGGCAGCGCAGCAGTTACCTCTAGCGGTGTTGGCAGCACGGGCAGAGCCTCCACCCCCACCCTCACCCCCAGCGCCTCCCGCACCTCCTGTGCTACTGTACCCCCAGTTCCTGGCCACAGCAAGACAGCAGGTCACCTATGCCAAAGAGATACATGACACGCTTGTGGCCGCCGCTCAGAATATCACTACCACTGAGTAAATGAGTCCTGTCTTTAAGAAGTCTCTGTTTCTTTTAAGTTGCGAAACACTTTAAAAATATTATTTTAAATAATATAGTTATTCTTAAATAAAGTTTCTATTGTACAAGAGTCTTCTTGATCATGTGCTCAATGCTGAGTATCTCAAACTCGATGTACCACCTGTCGTTCTCCTTCCCGGCCCTGGGCCATGTTGAATGCTGCACTTAAAAAGTATCCTGTTAACTCCCTTATTTGATCCGTCCATCTCATAAGACACCTTCCTCTTACTCGTCTTCCCTCAACTGTCCCTGCGATCTCCAGCTTCCTTTCATCATTGTTTCAAGCAACATACTCAAAGTATGTTATGATTCTTTTTTTGCATGTTGTCGAAAGTCTTTCGGTTATCACCAATTTTTGGATGATATAGTCGTGGTGCGCCTTGCGGTCCATGGGATACGGAGCATGTGCTTCCAACACTACATATCGATGGCATTTATCATGTTTGTTTGTTTCCTTCTCATTGTTCACGTTTCTACTACATACAGTGCTATATGAATAATAGAGACTTAGCCATACAGATTTTAGTTCTCAGTATAGACCGGTTAGTCCATATATTTATTAGGCTTGTCATGTCTGCAATTCCAATTTCGAATCTCCACTTCACATCCTCCATTTCTTGAAATAAGAGTACGTAGGTAAATGAACTTGTTGACCTCTTCGTAATCTCTTAGGGTGTCATTAATCAGTCTCGAAACAGTTCACAATAAGTACTTTTGTTTTGTACAAGAGTATATTACCAACAACAGAAAAAAATTTGAACCAAATGCCTCAACTCGAAATGACCATGCAATAAATATTTCAGCAGGTGAGATACGATCTACAACCTTATTCTGTTCAGGAATTTACGCTAACTGACCATACTACTGTAGGCTATCAAGGCAAAGTATTGGCGGAACACTTTCTCTGTTATTATATATCTTTTGCCCATATGGATATGTATATTAATAAGTGTTGGGAGTATTTACTTCCTTTATTTTGAGAGATTCTGGCTATAAATCATCCAATATATATTAATTATGAGAAAATATACTTTGCGATTGCCCCATGTTCCAGGTTTGGAATTTTATGTCGAACACCATGCATGCCGTTCTGGAAGTTTAACAGCTTAATTTATTCTACTGTAAGTCCTTTCTAGGTTTCCAAAATATCATCAACATCAAGTAGATGAGTTCTTTCTTAAATATCAATTATACTCATTCTTCTTTCTCTTAAGTCAGACCTGTGGTCTGCTATCAGGAGTGCCTGTCTTGAGATATTGATTCCCAGTTATTCTTTCATCTATTTTGGTGGTCTTCGCGGGAGTCGACTTCCAGAAGGATATTTCATGCATTGCCACATGAGGAACTCTTGTGTTATCTATCCTTTCCAGACTGCCTCTCCAGTGTCTTCCCTGTTCTCTACCCTATCTCATAATATTTTCTACTTATGTAAGTCCTCTAAAGAGTTCCGTATTATATATTTCCATATACAGTAGAACCTCGGTTCTTGAACAATCTGGTTCTTGAATGTATTTTTTTGATTCAATCTCGAACATATATTTTCAATGACAATGCCATCTCTCAATTCAGATTTTTTTGTAAACGCAAACAAAAACAAACCTCATTGGACAGGTTTTTAGTGAGATAGAAAAGAGAAAGAACGGTCACCTAACATAAATTCGATTTTTGAACTCGGTTTTTTCTCGAACTCGGATTCGGTTTTTGAACAGCCTTCTGGAACAGATTATGTTCCAAAACTGAGGTTCCACTGTACTTGTAATTAAAATAAAAAAACCTTAATGACTCTGAAAATGCAGTTCCCTCGTGAAGTCTGTAATTTTTTTAAATTTAAAGTATGCAGTTTATAAGCATCACTAAATTTAATTAGGTAAAG
This sequence comes from Odontocerum albicorne, assembly GCA_949825065.1. NCBI lineage: Eukaryota > Metazoa > Arthropoda > Insecta > Trichoptera > Odontoceridae > Odontocerum > Odontocerum albicorne. The sequence goes on along the minus strand of OX463849.1, from coordinate 28,337,448 downwards.
TAAGGTTTGAAAGTAAAGTATTCAAACCGGGACTTTCTGGTTTATTGTTTTCTAAGAATTCCTTCAAACCGATCAACCTTAAATAATTTCATTTATTTATTATTATAGATTTAATAATAGAGTTTTATTATAAATGAATCTGAAATGTTTTAAAAATAATATGCAGTTGTTAAGATTATACTGGTAAATTAATACTTGAAATATTTGGATGGAAATTAATACTTGAAATATTTGAAAATAATTAGTTTAGTATTTAATAAACAATAACAACCTTATACAAGCTGTAGTGCCAACATTTTAAATTTATAGGCAAAGTACCTTTAGGATAAAACACTATTTTTTGTGTTTTAGATATTATCAATTCCGAATAAAATCATTAATTTAAAAATAATATAAATTACATTTTATTATGTACTGAATAATCTAATTCAAGTTTTATTTTTAAAAATGTGTGTGTGGCAAAAAATAAATTGATAACCGAATGTCATATAAAATTCCCTATTGAATTAAAAAAAATGGATCTTAAAGATTTTTTTTACCTTAATAAAACGCATTGTAAATATCTGTGATAGTTTCTATTTTTGTAATAAAATAAATTATGCTGAAAATTAACAAAACTTTCATTGAAAAAAAAATAATAATCTCTTTCCTTTAGCTTGTTTTTATCCAATCTTCTTCTTCCTAGTGTCATGTCAGGTCCCCCCACATTGACTATCACCTGAGAGTAGGCATCTTTGTCCCTGGCAGCCCGAAAAAGATCCCCAACGCTCCTTATACCAGTCCAATCACATATATTGCGGAGCCAGGAGATTTGCCTCCTGCCAACACCTCTTCGACCATCTATTTTGACTTGGATGATCAGGTGCAGTAATTTGTACTTTTCTCCTCGAAGGCACATGACCCAAATACACCTTTCGGATTTTAATATAAGTTTCCAATAAGATATTAAAAAAAGAATATGAAAATTGTTTAAAAAAAAATCTCAACTAGTGGAGATCATTTTCAGATTTAAGAAAGTAAAATTTGCAAAAAGAGTTGTTTTGATGTAAAATTTTGTAATTTAGGCTCTATAATAAGCAGTGGTTCAGGTCAGCTAATTTAAAATTTGCTACAGGTTCTCCTAACTGGTTGTTAAAATATCTTTATCTATAAAACCAAAAATTCAAGTGTATTCTTTCAAACACAAATCAATGGTACAGTAGAACGCCGATATTATTTTGTAGTCCAATTTTTTTACTATCCTGAAAAATATTTTTTCCAATTACGAGCTTGGTCCGATAAGTACTTAGCCTACAAAAGAATAACAAAAATTTTGGAAAAGTGGCGATTTATTTCTCAACATAATCTCCTTTGAGTTCGATACACTTGACCCAGCGATGCTCCAATTTCTTTAACCCGTCTGAAAAATACGTTTTCTGGAGGTCTGCAAAGTAGGCCTCCGTGGCGGCGATAACCTCATTCGACTCAAATTTCTGCCTGGTGACTTTTTCAAATTTGGAAACAAAAAGAAGTCGCACGGGGCCAAATACGGTGGATGGGGCAGCAGTTCGTAGCCTAATTCTACCAATTTGGCCGTGGCGACGGCGGAGGTGTGAGCCGGTGCGTTGTCATGATGGAAGAGCACTTTTTTCTTCGCCAAATGGGGCCGTCTTTTCTGCAATTCGGCGTCGAATCGGCCCAATAATTCGGCATAGTAGAGCCCTGTGACCGTTTTGCCTTTCTCCAGGAAGTCGATGTAGATCACACCTTTTGAATCCCAGAAAACGGTGGCCATCACCTTTCCGGCCGATAGGACAGTCTTCGCCTAATTCGGAGCACGTTCGCCGGGTGAAGTCCACTGTTTCGACTGTTCCTTGGTCTCGGGTGTGTACCAGTGTATCCATGTTTCGTCGACGGTCATGAAACGACGCAGAAATTCCTTCGGATTGCGCTTAAACATCGTCAAACACTGCTCTGAAGTGGTCTCACGGTTGCGCTTGTCCGGAGTGAGCCAACGCAGCACCCATCGTGCCGACAGCTTTCTCATGCCCAATACTTCATGCAGGATATGACCCACGCAGTCTTTTGAGATGCCTACTGTCTCAGCTATCTCGCGCACCTTCAATCGGCGGTCTGCCAATCGTGGTCTGCCAATCGAGATCATGGATTTTTGTCACGTTATCCTCTGTGGTAGCCGTTTTCGGGGCACCTGGGCATGGCTCATCAAAAACCGACATGCGACCACGTTGAAACTCGTTAAACCAATTTTTGACGGTCGCCATCCAAGCAGAAGAGTCACCGTACACAGCATCCAAGCGCTCTTTGATTTCGCTGCGCGATTTCCCTTTTAAAAACAAGAATCGAATCACCGACCGATTTTGCTCTTTTTCCATTTTTCTCAAATCCGCGGACACGCTCGCTTCCACATGCGGTCAAAACAAAACTACGCGTCTGATTCGGCTGAAATTTTGACAGTAGCTGTCAACGAGAATGTACTACGCGATAAAAAATTGCTCTTGCGATAGTGGTGCTATTGGGCGGTGAGGCTAAGTACTTATCGGACCGCCCTCGTTGATTCATACTACTGTAGAAAAAAAATTGTTCCATTCCCAACATGTTCAAGGCAGCTAATAAGTTATAGAAAACCACAAATTAAGATGAACTAAGGTTAAAAGTAAATCAGTCCAAAATTGAACTCAGTTTGGCAGATTGTTTACCAGGTGTATCGAAAGTATGCGTCACATAGATTAATAATGTAAATTGTAGTTACATGACTTGTTAATAACACTGTTATATTGTAATAACATGTCTGTTTGTGTGTTCCTTGTATTATCGCATTATTATGGATCGGACGGCTTGGGTAAAAATGAATAAGTTGAAGCGGACCAATTAGCAGGTATCGAACGATCCTCGGATGCAATGACCGCTTGGCAAAGAATGAGCTAAGGAAGGGTGTAAGTTGTCAGATCGATATGCTTGCGACTTGCGATGAACTTTTTAAGGAGGCAAAATGAATCGAAATACGAGGCGTATCCAGAAAGTAAGTGTACTGAGGCTCTCACGACCGGATGGATTTTATTTTCGACATGTTGGCTACACTTCCGTGTAGCCTGACCCTTCCCCTCCGCAACGAGACCGGTTCGAGGTCAGTACGTTGAGAAGTGTCGACGCGACAACACGTTTCGTGAAAAATGTCAATCCAATCTCCCGCCAAGTGCGAAATACGCGGCGTCATCCGTTATCTCGTTTGCAAGGGAAAACCTCCGGTTGAGGTTTATAACGAGGTGAAAACTGCATATGGTGATAAAGCTATGAATCGTACGAGTGTGTACAAGTGGTGTCGCGAGTTTAAAAACGGTCGTACGTCTGTGCATGATGATCAGAGGAGCGGAAGACCTTCAATTGTGACTGACGAAATTGTGGAAAAAATCGAAAATGCGCTCCGTGACGATCGCAGATTGACTGTGGATGAACTTTCTGCAATGTTTCTGCAAATCTCCAGATCTCTACTACACGAAACCATCACAGAAACCCTCAGATATCGGAAACTGTCCGCGAGGTGGGTCCCAAAACAGCTGACAGACCAACACAAGTTGAATCGAGTGGAGGCCGGGCAAGAGTTTTTGAGGCGCTGCAAACTCCATGGAGATGAATTTCTCCGCTTCATCGTTACTGGAGATGAAACTTGGGTTGCACACTACACGCCTGAAACCAAAAGGCAGTCTCAACAGTGGCGTCACACCTCTTCACCCTCCGCCAAAAAGCTCAAAACCACAATTTCAGCCAAGAAAATCATGGCATCCGTGTTTTGGGACTGTCAAGGCATAATTTTAATTGAATGTATGCCTCAAGGGAAGACCATCAACTCTGCAAGATACTGTGAGACCCTAAAAAAATTGCGGAGGGCGATTCAGAACAAGAGGAGAGGCATGCTGACAAAGGGAGTCTGCCTGCTGCACGACAATGCCAGACCACACACGGCCAACGCCACGAAGGAACTGCTCACCTCGTTTAAATGGGATGTCCTGAACCATCCCGCGCATTCCCCTGACCTAGCACCTTCAGATTACTATCTCTTTACCTCCCTGAAGCTGCACATGGGTGAAAAAAGGTTTTCAACCGACGAGGAGGTAAAGGAGGAGGTGGAGAAGTGGACGGAGGGGTTGGCGGGAAACTACTTCGAGGAAGGCATCAAAAAGTTAATACCCCGCTTCACCACCTGCATTGAGAGGAATGGCGACCATGTCGAAAAATAGCTTACATATGTACTACGGTAACCACGTAATTTTTTTGTTTAAATAAAAAAAATTGTAACCTACAAAAATTCAGTACACTTACTTTCTGGATATGCCTCGTACATTCTCGTCTGAAAATTCATATTGTGTTTTTTTCAACTATGTTCTGCTAGTCAAAAAGGATTTTTTTCACCCAGACTAATTGAAGTCATGCCGTAATCTCCGAGGATGAAGTGGCAGCTATCCACTTATTTTATAGTCTATATACCTGTACTACCATGTAAGTTATTCTTATTCTACCAAAAAATATTGAGGGTGAATAGTTTAGTGAGGAATAAAAACTAAAATTGATTTAAAAACCTTAAAATGAATTATATATTTCAAATAGAGCATATAATTATCAAAACAACAACATGCAAATAATATAAATGTAAATGCATTGTTAAACATATAAAAAAATACTCAAAAAGATACACATAGAAAAATTCTTAATCCTTGAGGACCTAGCTACACTTTAACATCACAAACACTCTCAGTCTTTATTGATTCCTGCTAATCTCCATTTGCCAGTCTTGTCTTAGTTGTGGTTATGACTGAAAGAAAGAAAAATTTGAATTATTTACAATGCATAATTAAAAGAAAAGTATATGTATCCAAACAATTTTATTTGTCATGAATTTTAGACATGATTATATATGTTATAATGGAAGCAGATGTTCAGTGAACGTTAATTATTTAGACATGATTGTACATGTTATAATGGAAGCAGATTTTGACATGATTATATATGTTACAATGGAAGCAAATTTTCAGTGAACGTGAAGTATTTATTAAATATGTTTTATATTTTTATTTGGAATAACTTTTAGTTTTTATTCAATGTTTTCATCGGGGCTATCAGTTCGATATTCCATAGACACAGCTTCTTTTCGAAGAACAATGAGAATAACAAGAATTTCTGCTGGAGACTAGGGCCCGCACAATAGAAGGTTGAGGGATTAGTTTTTTTATTGTATGAACACTTCACACATACCAAGTGTGTACCTATGAAACCGAAATTTGCTCACAGATGGCTCTACTTGTGAATGTAGTGACTGTCAAACCTTGTCATTGGCGCCTTTTTTTTGTGTTTACATTTGTCAAAGATTTTTAACTCACAACAATGCAAGTTTAATACATCACATATGTTTTCATAGCGTTGAACATGTCTGTTTTTGTGTCTGAAAACTACGATTTGCGGACAGCATTGATTTTCTGTTACCATTTAAAGAAAATTGCTGCAGAATCGCATCGAATGCTTGTCGAAGCTTACGGTGAGCATGCTCTTGGTAAATCACAGTGCTTTGAGTGGTTAAAAAAATTCAAAAGTGGAGATTTTGACATGAGAAACGAAGAACGTGGAAGACCACCGAGAAAGTTTGAAGATGCCGAATTGCAAGCATTGTTGGATGAGGATGACGCTCAAACACAATAACAACTCGCGGATCAATTAAATGTGACACAAAGAGCCGTCTCCATACGTTTGAAAGCCATGGGAAAGATCCAGAAGGTGGGAAAATGGGTTCCACATGAACTGAATGAAAACCAAAAGTGACAGTAGGAAAACTGAAAAACCACTTAAGAAATGATGCTCGGCGGGTATAAAAGAAAATCATTTCTCAATCGAATTGTGACTAGCAATGAAAAATGGATATATTTCGAGAATCCTAAGCGTAAAAGATCATGGGTAACTCTAAGCAAACCAGCGACATCGACTGGAAGGCCAAATCGCTATGGACGGAAGACAATGCTCTGTGTTTGATGAGATCAGAAGGGTGTTATCTATTATGAGCTGCTTAAACCTGGCGAAACCGTTAATACTGAACGCTACTGACAACAAATGATGGATTTGAATCAAGTATTGCATGAAAAACGACCAGAATATCAAAAGAGGCAACGCAAAGTAATTTTGCTTCATGATAATGCACCATCGCACACAGCAAAACCGGTCAAGGAAACGATTGAGGCGTTGAGTTGGCAAATACTTTTGCATGCGGCTTTCTCACCAGACTTGGCTCCATCCGATTACTACTTATTTGCATCGATGGGACACGCACTTGCTGAGCAGCGCTTCACTTTTTACGAAAATGTACGAAAATGGCTCGATGATTGGTTAGCCTCAAAAGAGCAAGAGGTTCTTTGGCGTGGCATCCACAAATTGCCAGAGAGATGGGAAACATGTGTAGCTAGCGATGGGCAATACTTTGAATAAAATATTTTTTACCATTTTCATACAAAAAATGTGCCTTTTCTATAAAAAAAATCCGGTTTCATAGGTACAGACCTGGTACACTACACCACACCTAAAGTCGAAAGGTTTCTTTGTAGTCCATGTTCCCTTGGTAAGTTTTCAGCGGTTTTCTTACAAAATATGTTTTTTTTACTTGTAGCAACTAGTTTATCTAGTCTGTAAATATCTACAATAAACGTAATTTGACCTTTTTGATAAAATGTAAAATTTTTCCATGAATTAATGATATTTTACTTAGTACCGATAAGTAACGATAAACTGTTCATTAACTGTGGACATGTGATATCAGTCAGATGGAGTCCGAGTGCTGCAGATACACTCACTCTGTGGGGTCATTGGTTTTGTCCTCTGTGCAAACAATTATTATTCCTGATAACTCTGCAAAAACAATACGTGATAAGCTCTCGCACTCGAACAATACATCGGAATATAATTTAGCAATATGTTATTTTTATTTCTAGAATTCGATAAAAAGGTTATCTGCCTTACCGGGTCAGCAGAGACCTTGTTTTACCTAACATATCATCTCACTTTCCACGATTAATACGCCGGCTCTTAATTATTCACGTTTTGTTGATAAGCTGGCCACCTATGAATAATATTCTTAGACTTGTTTAGATATTTAAACTCATAGATGTTTTTTTTTCTATTTATTTACATGCACTTTAAATTTAAAGAATTTTGACATAGTATTTTCCCAGATGATGGAAGAACGGTTAGTAGCGATAGAAAAAAAGTCAACGGCACACTAAAACATATAAATTCAAACCAGACAGTATCAAATTCTACTAAGATGAGTCTACAATAATATTCTACTACCAACTTTGATGTATGGAAGTAAAAATACTAAGAATGTAATGAAATGATAAGGGATGAATGTGAACTTAAGGCTGATGTGTTGAGTAAGATGAAGAAATTTGGGCATGTAGAATGAATGAATATAAAGACTAATAAATAAAATATACTTGAAATGTGAATGGAAGACGTGCTAGAAGAAGACCAAATAAAGTATGGTTCGATTAAGTGAATATTTAGAAAGAAAGAAATGTTAAAAGTCAAAGAAACCATAAGAGGTGTAGAACAAGTGAAAGATGTGTGTCAGGATAAGGAATTTTGCTCTCGTACCATCATGACGAAAAAGCATCATGGTATGAATGAATACATGCGCTTCAAAGTAAATGTAAAAAAACAAATTATTTATCAGTGTTGAATAAATTTTAATTAAATTTATATTTCAACACGTTGACATCAAAATATGTGACTATGCATTGATTTTCTCCAATAATACCAAAATTTTATTTCACATAGTCAGAGATGCATTTGCTAACAGGAACTCCTAAAGATTCATAAATAGGTTATAGAAATATGTACATGAACGATTTAGATGAATGTTTTATGGAAGAATGCATTCACTTTATTCATATTTAAAATATAATGATAACCTCGACTGTTCAATGCTACAGTTTCAACTAATAATGTTTTATGGAAGAATGCATTCACTTTATTCATATTTAAAATATAATGATAACCTCGACTGTTCAATGCTACAGTTTCAACTAATAATGTTTTATGGAAGAATGCATTTACTTTATTCATATTTAAAATATAATGATAACCTCGACTGTTCAATGCTACAGTTTCAACTAATAATGTTTTATGGAAGAATGCATTTACTTTATTCATATTTAAAATATAATGATAACCTCGACTGTTCAATGCTACAGTTTCAACTAATAATGTTTTATGGAAGAATGCATTCACTTTATTCATATTTAAAATATAATGATAACCTCGACTGTTCAATGCTACAGTTTCAACTAATAATGTTTTATGGAAGAATGCATTTACTTTATTCATATTTAAAATATAATGATAACCTCGACTGTTCAATGCTACAGTTTCAACTAATAATGTTTTATGGAAGAATGCATTCACTTTATTCATATTTAAAATATAATGATAACCTCGACTGTTCAATGCTACAGTTTCAACTAATAATGTTTTATGGAAGAATGCATTTACTTTATTCATATTTAAAATATAATGATAACCTCGACTGTTCAATGCTACAGTTTCAACTAATAATGTTTTATGGAAGAATGCATTCACTTTATTCATATTTAAAATATAATGATAACCTCGACTGTTCAATGCTACAGTTTCAACTAATAATGTTTTATGGAAGAATGCATTTACTTTATTCATATTTAAAATATAATGATAACCTCGACTGTTCAATGCTACAGTTTCAACTAATAATGTTTTATGGAAGAATGCATTCACTTTATTCATATTTAAAATATAATGATAACCTCGACTGTTCAATGCTACAGTTTCAACTAATAATGTTTTATGGAAGAATGCATTCACTTTATTCATATTTAAAATATAATGATAACCTCGACTGTTCAATGCTACAGTTTCAACTAATAATGAACAAAAAATTTGTAACTGTTTATCCAAATATTTACGCTATATTATTTATGCACACGATTAACAAACTGGTTCGCAAAATGAAGTTTATTAGTGAAAAAACTAAAACATATTTAAGATCCACTCTAAAATAAAACAGACTAACTAACCATATTATCAATAGAATCAGACATAAGTGAATATGAAATTCAATGACGTTGTAGATGCATTTGTGGGGAAGAAAGCAAGATGCAAACTGTAGTGGTTTGCTGCATTGCGTGAAATACATGATCTACCAAAGTCATTATCCGAAATGTGAAGTGTTTTTTTTAATTACGTATTGTGGGGGGGCTGCAAGTTGCAAAATGCATAGGAGCAATGTGGCATTGCACGTAATCTATACAAATGTGGCACTGCACGTAATGTTGAGCATGATATGAGTCACGAAATTTATAATTTTAGCTCTGTTACTGACTTATCTCTGTCCTGAATTGTGAATAATAAACAGGAAACATATTTCTTTGTTTCTGATCTAAAAATATGCGAGCGTGTGTATGTTTTTGCCACAATTTAGACCATGTTTATTTAGCATTATTGATTTAACTTTAAATTGACCGTAACTTTGAATGCACGCATTATAGAAACTATACCAAAATAAAACACTAATTTATCTATATGAAAAAAGGAAACAAAGTTAATGGGGCATCTAAATTTATATACTTGAACTGGACAGTATCAAAATCTGCTAAGATAGTCCACAACAGTATTTTAATGCCGACTTTGATGTATAGAAGTGTACGTGGAAAAGACTAATAGGAGTTAAATAAATTAGTATAACGGAATACGGAATGAAGTGATAAGGGACAAATGTGAACTTAAGGTTGATGTGTTGAGTAAAATGAAGAGAAATACTATGAGATAGTTTGGGCATGTGGAACGAATGAAGAAGAAAGACTAAAAAAACAGGTGTATAGTGTAGATGTGAGAGGAAAGCGTGTGAGAGGAAGACCAAGGAAAGTATGGTTGGATCAAGTGAATGATATTTAGAAAAAAATGCAGAAAGTCGTAGTTGCATTAGAAGTTGTATGTGGCTGTAGAATAGACAGAGGATATGTGTAGAGATAGAAAAATTAGGCATTCTCTCTTCTCTGCTTGACAACCGACAGGGAGTTGGTGTGATGGTTATGTATGTATGTATACCTTAATAAAATACTAATTTATCTATAAACAAAGTCAATAGGTCACTAAAAGACATATTTAAATCAATCAATGTCAAAATTTACCAATATGATATATAATTTAGTTCCACTTCACCTGACGAAGAAGACGGAGGTCATTGAAACCGGTTGTGAACTCGCAAAAATAAAACAATGGTGAATAAAAAAGAAAAGAAATGTGTTTTATTTATTTAATTCAAAATTAATAAAATAAATATTTTAAAATACACCTTTTCATGTTATTTTTTAATATCTCTACTTTCGTACACATTTTCAGGAACAAATTATATATGTGTCGAAGATTGCCTGTTTCTATAAAAGTCAACAAAATCACAGCAATCCCTTAGTCGCTGCCCTGGGGGCTTACGAGAATAAATCCGACCTACCCTTCCGTTATAAGCACAGGCTCCCGAAGCATCATCTGTTGCCTGACTAGTCCACCTACGGTATTAGCTGGGACGACCAAGGTCTGAGTGAATGTGATGGAATACAAGTAGCCTGAACAAGTGGACTTGTTCTTGCTAAATAATTAGTTGTTAGAATTGTTATCTAGTTATAAGTAGTATGTAGGTGTTAATTATTTCTAAGAAATCATATATTAAGATTATAAAAAATAAGATTAAGTAAGTTCATAAATTATAATATGTAAATAAGATTAGTTAAGTAATAAATTTGTATATATGGTAGGTATAGCCTTGGCAAATATTTGTACAATATATTATTTTGTTGAATAAAAAAAAAATATTGCATGTATATGTTTTATTAAAAAAAAACATATTTATAAAATATGCTTTATCGATAATACTTTATGTTTACATATCACATGAACACTCTTAACATGTGACAAATAACCTCGACTTGTGTCGATGGTAACAAAATTTATTACACTAAACCTTTTTTGCCCTTGGGCTTAGAATTTTAATTCTAATTAAAAAGTTTTGACAAATTGTTTATGGCAGGCGTTAAACCCGGTTTCGGGTTGACCATGCCAGAGTATTTTATGTGACCCACAAGCTGTTTATATATAAATCACGAAAGAAATAATAATAAAACATAATTGTTTAATAAAAGCGATACACTCTAGATTTCTAACACGAAGAAGAGGATTTATATCAAAATATAAGTCTTATTTAAATATGACCCAAAATGATATTAATATAATACTAGATATAGACAAAAATTTGAAATAAAATACAATGTAGGTACATATTTATTTTTTACGTGTAACAGGTATCTAAAATGTGAATTTTATTTATATTGAATAAAAAAAACCAATGTAAGAATTTGTCAGCCCACATGGTTCAGTGGTTAAATCGTTTGACTCACGAATGAAGGGTTATAGGTTTGAATCTCGATTTTTTTGGTTGGTTGATTAGTAGTTAAACGCTGTACTTTGGAGCATGTTACCTTGTTTTTAGGCACTCACATTGTGGAAAACATGTGTGGCCCGCGAGCTTTTATCCAATATTGGTTTTGGCACTCGCCCCAAAAAGGTTGGTCACATCTGGTTTAAAGCAAGAGAGAAAAAGTTGTATCTTCTATTTACCAGTTGGGTTGGGCTACAGAATAGGGGACAATTTAATAAGTATCATCTGCTTTGCCGATGATAAAGCAATTGTAAAAGAATGTGAAGAAAACCTCTAAAGGATTCTCCATAGGTTTGATCTTTCATCACACAAATATAATGACCATTTGTTGAAAAAGCTAAATGTTCAACATTTTCAAAAAATTCAATGAGATGCCAACTTATGATTGATAACAAACTTATTGATCAACTGATGGAATTCAAATACCTAAGTGTCAATTTGCTCAGTTACAATGATATCCACAAAGAAACAAAAGACCAAGTAAATAAAGCTACTATTGTCTTCGGATATCTAAATTATGTGGTCTGAGATAACAGATATACGAGAATGGATGGGTAAAAATTTACAAAGTATATGTGAAACTAATCACTTATGAAATACAGTAAACTCTCAAATATCAAGAGTTACAATGACTGAGTTGCGGACCTGGTCAGTAAAAAAATCTGATTTTTTATAACATTTTTAATAAGACAATTTTTTTTTTAGAATTTTTAATTGCCCCGATTAACGCGACCCCCGATAATCAAGTCTACTGAAGTGTCTACAACAAAAACAAAAAGAATACTCAGAAGTAATGAAATGAAAACCCTCAGAGCTATTGCCAGAAAAACACTTAGAGACAGAGTAAGAGGCCATGTGGAAGGAATGACTAACAAAAGAGTTCCCTATGTGGTAATGCATGAAATATTAGCTGGCAGTCATCCAAAAAAATCAAAGGATAGCTGGGAATCTGCATCTCAAGAGAGGCTGCCCTGATGATAACATACCAGGTCTAACTTAAGAGAAGGAAGAAGTATATATCTGTGTTGTTTGTAGTTAAATAAACATTATATGTTGTACGTGAATTACACAGAGTAAACAAAATGGAAAATTTTCTAGAAAATAACAACATTTAGATTACATGTCTGCCCTTGACACATTAGACAAGTTTTTAATTTATTCTGTGATAAAGTTGAATTCATATCTTCCACTAATTATTTTATTTACGTTATACCTTCTAACCATGTTTGGATGTTATATGTTTCTCATTGACTATGTCTGTGTTTCCATGTTGCAGGTATCCAAAACGGTCAGATCCGGATTATTTTCTATTAGGCAACTTTAGTCGATATAGAGATATAATCCAATAAACGAAGCCATGACTCCAGTAAATGTATTCATCGTCTTTTAACTTGATAACTGTAATGGATTGTACCATATATCGGGCTACCTAAGATACAGTTTGACAGGCTGGAAAGAGTTTTCAATGCAATAATATATTTGATTTTTATGCAGAAAAATTCAAACTGAATAACACTCCTGTATAAGGAGCTTCACTGCTTTGAATGATCTGGAGCCGTAGTACATGACGGAGTTATGTGATTCAATGTGTCCTCTTGGAGACACACTACACTGAGGGTGTCTGTGTTTCAGAATGTAACAAGTAGCCAGGTCTGTTCTCCCGATACATTGATGACTTGAAAGCATTCAAGAATATTCTTAAGTCAAATTATTTGAGAGATGTTATATTGAAAAGTAGACACATTTAGTTATCTGGGGCTATTAATTATTATTAATTAATTAAGCATTCTATTTCATAAAGAGGATGATTTGTGCCAACAACAATTTAAAGGAAAGAAGGCAGTGTAAGAATATGTAAGAAACTACTGTAGTTAAATATTTAAGGAGTTTTGGACAATAAATTCAGATACGGGACTATAAATTAATGGAGAATTAAGTGCGAGTAGGTGGGACATGTTGAATGGATGGGGAACATTTATAATTAAGTAAAGTATAAACGTCTCTCAGAGAACATTCAAAGAAAACATTATCCAGGGTTTCCTCGCCCAATATATAGGCCTTTCTTTTGTCAATAAATGGTGCTGGAAAAAAATAATAATGTACACTCTTTTTTATATGTGTTCCCCACTGTTTTATTTATTGAATTCACTATCACTTTCAAATACATCTGTCTTCTTTATTAAGTTCCTTATCGCCTGACGAAGAAGGCATGAGTCATTGAAGTCGGTATTGAACTCAATAAATATAACATGAGTGAATAGAAAGAAAAAGTGTTCAATCTGATTGAGAAATCAATTAAAGTGTTGCAATTTATTTTACATATTCATTTGGGACTTTACCTTAGATATTCATAAAAGGTATTAAAAATAAAACAGCTGTTCTATACGATGACCTATGACTATGATTGGTGAGCGTTCTATTCATTTATAACGATTCAATACACATTAAAGCCTGTTTTATAAAAAAACAAACACACTAATATTCCTAAGACTGTTTCATCAAGTTATTTAAAAATTAGATATTAGGTCAGTTTCAAAGTTATTTTGTTATTTATTATGTCTAAATAATAATAATAAAAGGACAATTTATAAAGTGCCATTTAGAGAGCCGACTCTCCTCAACCGCACTCACACTCAGGATTCAAACCCATTATTATTGCCAGATTAAAAATAATACTTATACTTGAGAAAATGTAGGATGGTTCCTGTGACATTTGAAATGTCATGTCTCAAAGGAATGGGGTAAAATAATTTTTTTTACAAATCGAATAGTTTTTTCATAAATCGAAAAATTGTTTTTCTCTAAACTGACGTTTTAATTCCTAATTTTTATTATACTGACTTTCTAATGTATTGTATGATTTGTATATATCTTTAAATAGACCAAGATCCACTTTGAATTAATACTAATTACAAACATTTAATTTTATGTATGAAAAAATCGAAAATCCAATTATCGAATACCCCATCCCTAGCCAATGCAGACTAACGTAGTGACTTTGACAAACGTCACCAAATATTATTTGATTTTAACAAACTGCCACATTTTTGCTAATTTGTAACAAGATGTATTAATTTGTCATTATTGTTAGTTTTATGTAATGTATTTACCTAAATAACTTGCTATTTATTAGAATCAAGGCTTATATTAAAGTTGATAAAATAATTAAAATTACTGAACGTCGTTACAAGGTTGTATTGGGAAAAATTTTGAACTTTCACAGGGACCATGCTACAATTTCTCAAGTATAATAAAACTCATTCATGTTGAGTATCAGGATAAGAAGGTGGTAGCTGTGGCCAGTAGATTAGTTACTTCTCCGCATCTGTATATGTTAAGATATTCGGTAAAAAAAAACCACAGAAAACTTAACAAGGGAAGACAAACTACAAAGAAAC